>CM077808.1:88524252-88989252 GCA_039764185.1 Tamarix austromongolica
CCCTGGAGACCGATCCACCGGCATAAAATAGTGGTTAGGTGCGTTTTGCCCTATAAGTGACCGATCCACCAGCTATAATAGTGGGGTTCCCACACTCACATTGATTGATAAAGACTATGATGTGAATGGACTATATTTACTAAAGATCTAATAAATGAGTCTACTCGGTCCGTAGCCAGCCTTTATCATCTATATTACTACATGCTGCTTATGTGATTATGCCATGTATGCTATTTTGTATGATTTGTATGTTTGGCCTTAGCGCATCTGTTACCTTACTCAGTACGTAGCGTACTGATCACTCGTTTCATGGGTGCTGCTCATTCCCACGAGCAGAAGACCCGTCTGAGTTTGTGCAGGTAGGGGACGACGTCTTTGATTCCTACGACACCTATGAGGCATCGAGTGGGGCCGAGAGTTGAACCTAAACTTGGCTTGGGGGTCGAGAGTGATTGGTCGGACTCTATCTTACTTTTGCGATGTATCATTTTACTCTGTCGTACTGTGTTGTTGTATTCCAAAAACTTATTTAACTACTCTTGGGTTGTAATCCTAAACCACACTTTAATTTCTGTAGGAATTGTATTTTTATTAATGACTTGTGTTTTTATTGATGATCTGTGGTTGATGTTGACCTTGCTTAGCCTTAGCACTTAGTACTAGAACGGTAGGAGTGAACCGATCTGGTACTAAGTGTGGCGGTAATGCCCCCGAGTTTACGATATTGTCATTTTGCGTTCATAAAACCTTTTATTAAAACAAAAATTTTCAGTAGTAAATTTTTGGGTGTTACAACCACTAGCTAACCTCACCACTTCCCACCCCATACCTTTAGCCATTTGCACCGAAGGCACCCATCCCCCATTCGACAATCATCACCACAACATCACTCCCACCACCTTTAGCCATTATCACCATTTCCTACCCCTCCCCTTTATCCATTCTTGCTAAACATCACCCTAACCACTGGATAAAATAGCCAGTACCCCCTCCATCCTTTAGCCAAGCACTATGCAACAGCCTTCCTTCATTTTTATTTTCTTGCTGCAAGCACTTTCACCACAGCCATACCCCCCTTATTCAGTAGTTTCCACCACAACCACCCTCTTCCTTATTTCAGACTCCATCACCATTGCATCCCCCATAGCAATGATATATTGTGTTGTTGCTACCCTCCCTTAGCTTGGCACACTTTATTGCTTCTCCTCTCTTGTTGTTCTAGATATCTTGAAGTGGTTTGTTTTGGTTTAATCCTCCATTCTAGCAGCCTTCCATTTCCTTAACATTCCTTAATTATGTGGCCTAACCCTAATGTTGTTTTACTATGATTTCTGAGGTGATTTTTCTAAGGTTTAGGAAGAGGTAGAATAGGATTAGTATGTGTAGATATTGGAGTCATTTCTCGTAAGAATACTTGTATTGGTTGAGGGTTTTTAGTTTCTAAGTGTTATGCACTATTTTTTTTATTCTAATATGTTATTTTTAGTATGTGAATTGATATATGATTTTTAATGCTATGATACGTGGTTGATATTATATAATAGAAAATAAGGACGTACAAATGATGCTGTATTATTATTTTATGTGGAAAAACCCTCGGTGTGAAATATAGTTGTATTATGAGTTTATTAATGGTATTATGAGTGTGAAATGAGTATAATAAGGTATATGAAGAAAAATTTAGATTTGAAAATAATGTTACCAAACATATAAGATTTATATTAAATAAGGATTTTGTTATCGATAAGGGAATTTTGGTTAATGCCGGTTAAGTATGAGAATCATGAAAGTTTAAGGTGCTATATCGTCTAAAGTATGCTAAATAATTTACACAAAGTATTTAGAGTAGTTGTGAATGACCTAAGTTTGATAAAGTAGGAAAATGGTTTGACTTGAGAATAGTAATCCTAAAATGAGAAGGTTATTATCACACATGTGAAACGGTAGAGTTAGACCAAGAAATTTGAATATATTGTTAATATTAGTTTTCTCGGTTTTTATATTGAATATGGTGATTGTTTTATCCCTACAAGAAAAGTTATGATAGATTTGTGAAATTAGGGTTTATAAGCTCTATGAATAATAACTGTTGAGATAGGGTTATTACCACATGTAAAATACCTTAGAGTTAGGAATTGAAATTTGAGTACGTTGATAATGATAATAATTGAGGAAGAGGTTCTAAGGTTGGGGGTTGAAAGAGTAACAAAAGAAGCATTATGATAGAAACGTGAAATTAGGATTTTGGGTGATATAAGGGTCCTAACCGTAGAGAATGGCCTTATGATCTCGTAATATGCCTTACCTATTTCTGACATGTTTTGTACTTGTAAATTTAAACATGAATAAGATATTAGTTATTTAAAGTGAAATATCACGTGAGTTGGGATGAGGTGTTTATAGGTCCATTCCGTCGGATAATAAATAGTGGATAAGGTGTGTTGTCCATGTAACACCCCCAAAATTCACTACTGAAAAATTTCGTTAATAAAAAGGAAATTAGCGGAAGCAAATAAATAAAACGTGAACTTTGGGAGTATTACCGCCACACTTAGTACCAGACCGGTTCACTCATACCGTTCCAGTACCAAGTGCTAAGGCTAAGAAAAATGGAATACAATTTGAAAGAAGTTTAACGTACATAAATTAGAGTAGCGCATCAAATCATTTACAAGAATAAAATCCACCAATGGTGGTTGCAGTAACAACATAACATTAAAACCAGAAATTTAATGTAACACCCCCAAATTTACTACTGAAAAATTTCGTTTAATTTAAAGAGGTTTAGCGGAAGAAAATAGATAAAACTGTAAATTTGGGGGTATTACCGCCACACTTAGTACCAAATCGATTCGCTCTTACCAACCCGATACTAAGTGCTAAGGCTAAAAAGAATAGCACCAAAACGAGTCATTAGTAAAGAATATGTTTAAAGGAATCAGAGTGCGAAAGTCAAGCGTTACAATCCGAAGTACAATTTAAAAGTCCCAAATATCAGGGAACATAAAATAATGGAATAGCAAAGTATGATAGTACAAGAAAACGAGACAGGGGATGCTCTCCGGCCACGTCACTCTCGGCCCCCAAGCTAGATCCAGACTCAACTCTCAGCCCTGAAAGTGTCACAGACATCAACCCCTACCTGCAAAACTCAGGCGAGTCTTCTGCTCATGGGAACGAGCAGCACCCATGAAACGGGTGATCAGTACGCTACGTACTAAGTAAGGGAACAGACGCACTAAGGCCCAAATACACAGAAATACATGACAAAGAAGTCATAGCACGTGAATAATAAACAATAACACAGATGAACAATGCTGGATAGACATAAATGACAAAGCAGACATAGCAAGTGAATGATAAACAATAGCCCAGATGAACAATGCTGGTCACGAATCAAATAACTTTCTCATTAGATCTTAGATAATTATAACGATTCACATCATAGTCTTTATCGATCCATGTGAGTGCGGGAGCCCCACTATTATAGCCGGTGGAACGGTCACGAGGGCCATGCACTGCCACTATTATAGCCGGTGGAACGGTCGCGAAGGTAATATACCCTGCCACTATTATTTGTCGGTGGACCGGTCTGGCCCCGACTCACAAGGTATTCCACTGTAAATATTAGTATCTTTCCATGTCTTATCACTTTCACATTTGGTTTGTTGAGCACGAAATCCCCCACTATTATAGCCGGTGGAACGGTCGCGAGGGCACATGCCCTGCCACTATTATAGCCGGTGGAACGATCGCGAGGGTAAGATACCCTGCCACTATTATAGCCGGTGGACCGGTCTGGGTTCGGCTCAACATCTTTCTCTGTAAGTAATTAGTGTTTTAACGTGTCTTAGTCGAAAGAATATCACCCATGTCATGCATGGCTAGAGGGCCTCAATACATCACATCAAAACCGATGACATAGTCGTACTATCACATACAAATGAGGGCACATGCACATGACCCGATTCCAAGCCACGCCACACATGAAACAGTTAGAATAATGGCATTTAAGACCACGTCACATAAATCATATAGAACATCCATGGCACGTAGGACACATGTCACACATTCAGCCTTAGCTATATCCTTACTCGGTTTAGGTTACCGAGCTATCTCCTGCGCTTATATTAGGCCACTAAACACCCTTTGTAATTATCATACTTAACACATTTCTCGTATTGGAAACCCAAATCATGACCCTCAGACTCAACTCTCCCTCATACCTCACTCCTCCTCATTTATTCTTATTATTTTCTTTTTCTTTTTCCACCTTCTTAAATTAGGGTTTCTTTCCCAAACCCTAGGTACTCTTATATGACCCTACGCACTATTTTTCACCTCGAGCCTCCAGACTCCCAAACAGACCTTCCATTAGTCTCCCCACGTCCCAAAGTAACTTTTTATACGTAAGGTTCGCCCCTATGTGGACCTTAACCTCCCCATGCAAACCCTATCATTTCCACCAGGCCAACTCTATCATTCCCATGCAAAGCCTAGTTTCCCCCATGCAACCTTATTTTCTTCCACTCTTCTATTTATTTAATTCCCCCCTTTTCTCATCATTTCATATATTACAGATTACCTAGGTCGTCCATACCTACGTTAACCAGCGTACTTTCCCTTGGTTATCTTAGTTGCTTATTTTTCTCTTTCAAGTCCCCACTCCACAACTCCTCATCAAAACACCTAGCATGCATGTCGTAGGGGTCACATCACATCACATAATCTTTGTACCATACCATATTAGTACATATAGACAAGAGCACGAGAACATACCTCGGTTCCACGCTGCGCTACATAAATACACAGATAACATACATATTATAGCATACAACCGCACAAGGCATACTAGACAGGTAAAACATGCAATACACACAGGTGGCCTTAGTTACGTTCTTACCTAAATCGATGCTGGGCTTGGAGCACGCTCCTACACCTCCTGGGGGCTTTGACTCGGTTCACCTATAAGAGGGAAATACTTAGGGTTAATCTCCCTCTACCGGAATTACCAAAATTCCTATCTTACCCCTATCATGGCCTAATACTAAGGCTAATATTAATAATAGTAGTTTATAATTAAGAAGGTGGGGTTATTATTATTCTCGAGGTAGTTAAACAAATGACCACAAATCAAGGCAAGTCTTAGCAAAATCCATAGTTATTAAAGTAAAGGGTTTTAATATTACTAATAACAATATTATTAATAATACTAATAATAATAAGAATACTAATGATAATAAGAATGCTGCTAATAATAATAATAATGGTTATAATGATAATAATAATTGAAATCGTAGTAGTATAAGTGATAATAATAATAATGATGGTAATAATAATAATAATAACAACAACCATGATCATGATAATAATAATAATAATAATAATAATAATAATAATAATAATAATAATAACAATAATAACAATAATAATAATGATAATAATAATAATAGTGCAAATAGCAATAAGAATACTAAAAATAATAATATTAGAGATAACATAACGATGATAATAGTTAGAACAATAAACATAATAATACTAATACTAATAATAATGATAGTGAAAATGATGATGATAGCAATAACGATAGTAATGATAATAATATTAATAACAATAATGATAATGATAATAATAATAATAATAATAATAATAATAGTAATAGCTTAACAAGGCCCTATAGTTAATTAACACCATTAATTAAAGGTCCTTAGGGTAATGTTGAGTCCTAGTAATAATAATAAGGGTGGTAGTATTAGTATTAATAATAATATTAGTAATAATAATAATAATATTAATATTAATCATAATAACACTAATAATAGTGGTTAATAGTATTAAGTCATTAATCACTTTTATTATTTAAGATTTAGGGTTCAGGGAGTTGGGTAACCTGGCTGGGAGGTGGTGGTGCCGGCGGCGGCGCGGCGACGGAGGAGGAAGGGAAGAGAGGGGGAAAATGGGGGTGGAGGCTAGGGAAGGGGGAACTAGGAGAAGGGGGAGGTGTAGGGCGGTAGGGCAGGGTTCCTTGGTCGTTTTGGGGGGTGGCAGCGGTGCTTCAAGCGGCGGTATGGCCGGCGGCGGTGGCGCGAAGGTGGCATAGGGCTGGAAGGGTCGTTTTGGGGAAGGAATTTTCGCACGGCCAGGGCGGCACGTGCGGCGTAAGGCAGGGAGGCTACGGGGGGTTGGTTGTGTAGAGGGAGGTGCAGGGAAGATCGTGGTGGAAAGGGTAGGCGGAAAAGGTGGTTGAAGGCGGAGCAAAGGCCGACTGAAGGTAGGGCGGTGTGCGGCTTTGCTCTGTCTGGGTTCCCAGTTTTCGAACCCGATTAAGGTGGCCTTTGGGGCTATTTATAGACCAAATTGAACAGAAAACGACAAGCTTCAAGGGGGGTTAGGGGGCTTAGGGTTAGGGTAGATTGTCCGGCGTAGTTGGCCGGTGTAAGGTCTGAAATTTACAGACCATAATTGCCTGGGAAATGGGGGATTTTCGTGCGGGAGAAGGGTTGTGCTGTTTGGTCACATCCATGGGGAAGTCAACGGGGAGAAGAGGGGCGAAATGACCGGAACTGGAGCTGTTGTTGTAGGCCTTTCTTCTCCGGCAGGATTTCGTGTTGCAGGCGGCGAAGGAAAGAAGACGACGCAGGGGGAAAGAAGAAGAAGGTTGGACCGGCGGTCCAGCGGAAAAGAAAAGAAAGGAAAGAAAGAGGCCGAACCGGCCGGGAGAAAAGAGGAAGGAGGGTGCGCGGGAGAGGGGTTGGGCCGCGAGGGGTGCTGGGCCTAGCAGGCCAGCCCAGTCGGGGGAAAATAAGGAAGAGAAGGGGAAAGAAAGAAAAAGGAAAAAGGAGGGAGAGAAAGGAAAAAGGGAAAAAGGAAAAAGAAGGGAAATTAGTGGTTGGATTAGTTAGCATAATTTGGGTAATTGGGATGTTTAATAAAATATAAATATTACAATAGTAATTAAATTATCTTTTTAGGTTAATTTAGGGATTTTTGAAAGAAATTTCTTAAATTCCATTTTAATTAACAAAACACTCTAATTTTCTCCAGTTAAATTATTTATAAAGTTTATATTAATTGAAGCTATTTTATCCTTCTTATTTTAAATAAAATAATTTACTTAATTAATTTATAAAATAAAACCCTTAATTATCTTAAAATACCAAAAGTCCTCTTATTTAAAACACTTATAAATTCCTTCTTGATTTATCCTAATTAATTCCCTTTTTTTTCAATAAAAGTAGTTTATTTGATTAATTTTCCCAACAATTCCCTATTCGGCCATGATTTCTTAAATTAGGGTTTTGGGGTATTTCATTTAAAGAGAAAGAGAAAACCCTAACGATACCGGATAACTCCTTACTCTCTTTCCTGTAGCCCACTTGAGTAGCACCTGAAAAGACCTGCAAGGGCACTGCCCATTGAATAGGTAGGGGCCCCATAAAGGGAATCCCTTCAGTACTACGGTACTTAGTAACCCTTTAATACCACACTTAAAGACAGGCCCGCATACGGCACATAATGCAAGCTACACACATAAATAATGAGAGGTGCATATATAACAATAACATGCATAATAATTTATAAGTCACGATCGATACTTTGGGCCTTAAGCCATGTCATAGTGTAAGGTCAATACATTCGGGCCTTAAGCCATGTCATAGTGTAAGGTCAATACATTCGGGCCTTAAGCCATTATTCTGTCATCATTCCATCAATCTCATATTTTATATCCATGTGAGTACAAGAACCCCACTATTATAGCCAGTGGACCTGAAGTAAACACACAGGGCAGAACGCCTCTGACCACTATTATTGCCGGTGGACCGGAAGGTAAACACATAGGGTAGAACGCACCTGACCACTATTATTTGCCGGTGGACCGGTCTGGCCCCGACTCACATGGTGTTCCACTATAAGTGATTAGTATTTTTTCATAATCTTATTCACATACATAACTGATTTTATTGAGCTCGGGACCCCCACTATTATTGCCGATGGACCGGAATACATATAACTCATCATCCAGGGCACAACGCTCCTGGCCACTATTATAACCGGTGGATCGGGATATATAAAGAATCATCATCCAGGGCACAATGCTCCTGGCCACTATTATAATCAGTGGACCGGTACTCAATATCATAAATCACTGGGCCCGGCTCATTAATATTTCACTTTCAATTATAGTATCTTTCCTTTCTTTAATCAGCACATCAATCATATTTATTTGCCTTGAACGGGAGATCAATAACCCGGGACACAAAGGTACACCGGTCGTATCGGTGCATATCAGTTACTCAGTACCCTTCAACCATGAACCCAAGGACGCAAAGGTACCCTGGTCGTACTAGTGCATAAAGTTAACTCAGTACCCTACCGACAAGGACACCTAATCCATAAGTATGCATACCCCCTAACTAGGTCCGTAGAGCTAGAAAGAGTAAGATATAGGGCCTGGCTGGGGCACAAAGGCACACCAGCAAATACCAGAATAATCGTGGACTAAACCACGTCCTTAGGGTAGCAACCCCTAAGGAGTCACCATTCCCGATCTCGAGGTCTTTCACTTTAAGTAATAATGTCTTAATTAAGGTGATCATGAAAAGCACGATAATCCAATACTTATTCACTTTCAATCGTTCTGATATCATTAATCATTTATTATTAAGATGATTATCCAGGATATCACAGAGAAACCATTAAGGCCATACTAATTATCAAATACTCTTACTTGGCTAATTAGCATTATTTGAATCATATCATAATGTTCCACAATCATAACAATATGTTAGGTACAAATTACTCCTTAACCCCTTACTTATATAATTGCTAAGTATCCATTCCTTACTTGATAAATTACTATATTACCCTTAAGGTTGCACAATTACCAAATTACCCCTTGTCCACTTTAGATTACCAAATTGTCACCTACACTTTTTAGATCACCATTCACCCCTCATAATTACTACACTTATCATATTTCCCATTTGGTTGGTTATATTACCAAATCGCCCTTCTCCTTTGTTATAATTACAAAACTGCCCTCGAGTTGGATAAATTACTAAATTACCCTCCTTCATTATCATGATTACTATTTTGCCCCTTTAGTTGGTTAAATAATTATCACTTTATCCCATAATTGGCTAAATAACCAAATTGCCCCTTTAGTTGGATAAATTACCAAATTACCCTTCTCCTTTATCATAATTACCATTTTACCCCTCTCAATTATTTTAATTGCCATTTACACTTTTTAATTATCATAAATCCCAAATTACCCTTCTTCATAGTTACCAACATTAATTTACCCTTCTTCTTAATCATAATTATTAATTTACCCTTCTCCATATTTATAATTACTATATTACTCTTCTCCATTATTAAAATTACCATAATACCCTTTAATTGGTTAATTCCCCAAATTACCCTTCTCTAGTATCATACTTATCCAATTTCCCTTTTACAATCATAATTTAATCACTAAATTATCTTTCGTCGTTATCATAATTACCAAGTTACCCCTCACTCCCAAGTTTACCATAATATCCTTTTATTTATAAAATTACCCTTCTGCCCCTTACTCTCAAATTACCATACTATCCTTTTTATTTATAAAAATTACCACCATACCCTTTTACTTGTAAAATTACCATAACACTCCTTTTTCTTTACAAATTACTATTTTACCCTTTTACATCCAAAATTACCAGTTTTATCTTCCCTTACAAAATTACCATTTTGCCCTTCTTTTCCAAAATTACCATTTTGCCATTCCTTTCCAAAATTACCATATTACCTTTACTTATAAATTACCATTTCGCCATTCACTTATACCATTACCATATTGCCACTTACTTATGAAATTACTATTTTGCCCCTCTACCTTCAAAATTACCATATTGCCCCTTTTACTTGAAAAATTACCATAATGCCCTCCTTCATCCGAAATTATTATTTTACCCCTACTTCCAAAATTACCATTCTTACCACTTATAAAATTACTGTATTGCCCGTTGACTCCAAAATTACCGCTTTACCCTTTTCTCCAAAATTTACCATAATACTCCTTTACTTATAAAATTATCATTTGGCCATTTAATCATAAAATTACCATATCATTCTTTTACCTCAAAAATTACCATAATACCCTTCTTTCTCACAACTTAACATTTTATCCTTTTACTTATAAATTATCATTTAACCCCTTTCTTTTTAAATTACGAAAATACCCTTTTGTTTACAAAATTACCAAAATACTCTTTTTGCTTACAAAATTACCAAAATACCCTTTTACTTATAAAATTTCCACTCAACCCCTTTATTCACCATTTTTATGAATTTACTAACACTACATAAAATAATGATATTAGTACTTCATTCTTATCATCTAAGTCCACCAACATGTCATTATTCAACATAACACTCATTAGCGACTACATACATTAGATCACATACTTCATAAGCATAATTACTAAAATACCCTTAGACAATAATATCATTCATGCATTAGCAACATAATGCATCATAAACAAGCATTTAATGTTTCCATCAATAATCAACCTCTTCCTTAATTATCATACCTACACATGGCACAAAAGTTATCATGCTTTTCTTTTTCACCCAAAAATATAAGAAACCATATATATATCATGCTAAGCACAAAAAACAAGCATAAAATCATACTAAACCCCTAATGTGGTAGCATATGTTTTTCCATGTATTTAAGGGAGGATTAACGGTTACCTTGATCCCTCAAAATATCAAATCTTACCAAGCATAATTAGCAACTCAACACCTAAAAATAATATCCATCATATTTATGTTAGAAATAAGAATCCAAGCATAACACTTTATAAATTTTAATTAATAAAACACTTAACATAAAATACCATTATACCTTAAAAATTAGCCAAATAATTTTCAAAATAAAGGGGAGCTCACGCTGCATGAGCAGCGTGAGTTTCATGCAGAAATGAGAGGGGAAAAGGCTCGAAGAGGGGTGAGGTAGAAGAGGGGAGAGGTGGCTCGGTTTAGGGACTTTAGGCTAGAAAAGAAGGTAGTTGGGGGAGGTTCCAAGGCAAGGAAATGGTGCAGGAGTGAAGAGGGGGTGTAGGTGGTGGCTAAGGGTGGTTTCACGATGGTATAGGACGGCGGAGACGGCAGTGGTAAGTCAACGAAGTTGGCTGCCGAGGTGGGTCGAGGTGGATGGGTTGTGAAGGAAGGAAAAGGAGAGGGAAAAATGGAGGGGTGCAAGGGTTGTTTTCAGCCAACTAAGGCATGGCGGTGGTAGAGGGGGTTGTAGGGTGTCGAACGGTGGGTTGGGTGGCGGCAGAGGTGGCCGGACGGCGGCAGGATCGGCGGTTGCAGGTGGCTCGGCGGTAAGGGGAAAAACTGGGGAGAAAAGAAAAGGGGTGGAGAAGGGAGAAAGTGTAGGGCTCGAGGGGTGGCGTGATGGTGCAGGGAAGTAGGGGGTGGTGGCAGGAGGCGGCGCAGGGGTTGGTTTCGGTGGTTGGGATGGTGGTTGGCGGCGGCTTGGAGAGAGAACAGAAAAAAAATGGGGAAGAAGGAAGGAGAGAGGAGGGAGCTCGGGGGAGGGAGAAGGGCTCGAAAATGAGGGGAATGAAGGGCTGGGGAGATGGAGAAAAAGAAGAGGGAGAAGAGAGGGGCAAGGCTGGCCGGTGATCGGTGCTGTAGTGTGGTGGCAGGGCTGTCGGTTGGCAGGGGGAGAGAGGGGAGAAGAAGGAAAGGGAGAGAGACACGTGAGCTGTGGTCCAGGGGTCGGTTTGGCTTGAAATGGGAAAGAAAATGATGGGGAAGGGAGAGGAAGTAGCAGGGAGGCAGGTGCGGTGGCAGCCTGGCAGGTGGTTGGGCATGCGCAGGTTGTCGTCGGACGTGTATGGGCGACGGGGCAGTAAAAGAAAAGAGAAGAAGAAGGCTGGCGGGCAGATCGGCACAGGAAAAGAAAATAAGGCAAGCCGGCCGGTCTAGGGGAAAAAAGGAGGTACGGGCCAGGTGTGCTAGGTGTGCCGTGCAAGGTGGAGAAGGGGGAGAGGCGGGCCGAAGGCCCAATGCGCAGGGGAGGGCTGGCCTAGCCGGGCGGCCCAATGGGGGCGGAAAGGGAAAAAGAAGAGAAGAAAAGGAAAAAGGGAATGGAAAATGGGGAAAAATAAAATAAATTAATTTATAAAATCATAAAATGTAATATTCTTGATAAATTATTTAGTTTAATAATTTAATTCATTATAATCTAAAATATTAATTTAAAAAGGATAAGGTTGGTAAAATATTAGTTTTGAAAATTATTTAAATAAAACAATATGAAAATAGAAAAATATTTATTTTTAATTTATTAAATACTCTTGTCCAAACTTACATACTATAAAATCCATAAAATAATTAAATTAAATAATTTTAAAAGCAAATTTTATTTCAAATAAATGTTATTTATTAAAATATAGGTTTTTGAAATTTTTGGGGGATTATAGTCCATGAAAGGTATTTTAGGCCATTTCACTGATTTGAGAATAGTGGATTAGGAGCTCTTTGCCTTGAAATGTGTTTTATAAGTCTATTCCACTGGACAATAATAGTGGCTCAGGTGTGTTATCCCTGAGAGGAGCTTTAGTTCGTTCCACCAGATTAATAATAGTGGGCCCCTATACTCATTGTGACTAAGAATATGATTTGAGATAAATAGCCCAATGGATAAGATATTAATAATTTAAATCGGAAGAGTACGTGAGTCAGGACTAAGGTGTTTATGGGTCTGTCCCACCGGACGTTAATAGTAGGTCTGGTGTGTTGCTCTTAAGAGATGTTTCAGATCATTCTATCGATTTAAAAATAATGGCTTAGAAGCGTTTTACCCTAAGAGGTATTGGATTTATTTCATTGGATGATAATAGTGTCTTAGGTGTGTTGTCCTTAGGAGGTGCTTCAGAATATTCCATCGGTTTAAGAATAGCGGGGTCCCTAAATTCAATATAAATAAAAGAATAAAAATGGTTATATCTAATAAAAAGGTTTGGATCAATACTTGTGATATTTTATTGTGTTTTATATGTGTACTTATCCTCTACTATGAACGTATAAACTTAACTGTATCCCTGACTCGATAATATGTTTTCCGAATGACATTTTTACCCGGATACCTATTGGACTCTTCAATCTATGATATCCTTTTTTTTGTTGTATTTTATTATTTTACCTCAGAGTTAATATCTAAACTCATATTTATATTTATAAAGCTTATCTCATTTCTAATTACTTTATTTTATTTTGAATGGTTTTAGCCTTGTGATTGATGTAAGGATGGTAAGGTAAACCATACTTATGTCAATTATGGTAGTGCCACCCGTTATTTTGATTATATGCTTCTGCTATAAAATATAAATTTTTAGTAGTAAAAGTTGGGGTGTTACGAGTTGGCAGAGCTTTAGTTTTGATTACTATATTTTGTTTAAAAAAATGTTTTCAAATAATCTCTTATTTGATTTCATTGGCCTTTTTCATATTCTAGAAAAACCCCGATTCTTCAAAAACCTGGATTAACTTGTAATGAATCAAGAACGGGAAGTCTAGGCTACATTTGAATGTGATTATGTGTACTATGTGTTAATAAGCTAGGAATATTTCCCCTAAACATGTTATCTATCATGCAGCTAGTTACCATGACACTTTACGATTGCGTTTGTCATTTAGAGGAGACATTCGAGGCATTTATCGAGTTCGTCTGATATTTGCTTTAGCTGCCACCACCACCTCCACATTATCCACAAGAGGGTATCGGTAAAGACTAGTTTCAAAGGGTTACGATACATCATCCGCTGACCTATACCTGTGATGAGGACCCATTCATCCTAAAAGGATGGATTTGAGATATAGATAGGATGTATGAAATAGTTGATTGCCCATATGCTCGGAAGGTAAGGATTGCAACTTTCTTCTTATGAGGAGTTGCCTACGACTAACTATTAAGCACACACGTACCACCTCTCACCTCTCTATTTCACTGCCACCACTCCATCCACGCCTTTGAGACTAATGAACAATTTCACACAGGTATTGTGAAGTCCTTCACCTTGCAACCAACGCGATATCATTGTTGTGTCCAAGATTTGTAAATTCAAGCTCCAAATTATATTTTTGGATCACCATTGGCTTAGATCTGGGTTTGTGGTGTTTGTTGGTCCGGTTTGACTTTTGTGGTTTCCATGCCTTTTTTATTTTTATTTTTTGCATAAAGCTCATTTGGCTGATTCCAAGACCGGGCAACTACATTTGTGTTTTGGTCTGATATAATATGGATTCTCTCCTTCAATTTATGTTCACTTGCTTTAGATATAATTTATCAAGCTTCAAGTCATTTTATAGCGTGACTTTTGATTTTTTTTTTTGAATTCTGACAAGCAATATTGGTTATTGTTTATGTAGGGTTATGTGGTGCGTGACCCCCTACACTCAATGTTATTTAGCAGGTTCCTAAAATTTTAGGGTTGTATTGATATATATACTAAACTTAGAGTTATATCATGCATTTTTCTTTAAATGAATTATAATGGGGAAAGATGTGTGAAAGAATTTTGAAAATATCACTTATAGTACAAGAATGGCTAAACATCAATAGAGTAGTTGCCAAAAATTATTTGAACCGTGCTTAAATTTTTCAACATATATACAATGAAATAAATATATGTGAAGCAGTGATGAAATGTACTATCATCTACAGTGGAAGATCAACTTAACATTAGTGAAATATTAAATCAGTATTGATAAAATATTATTTTGAGTATAGTGAAAATTTAGTATAGAAACAATAATACATTATTAAATCACAATGATGAAAAATAAAAATTATAATGGTGAATCATAAGTATAATGTTGGTTATAGATGAGTAGGGAACTAATAAAAATGAGTCAATTAAAAATGTTATTAATCGTCTCACATTTCTATTTTTTTTTCTCTGTATAGGTTTATGCTGAAGTTCTTTTGTAGAACTAAAACTTATATATGTTGAAATTCATTCTTGCTTTAAAATCGGGAGGAGAAAAAGGAGATGACTCGACAAGGAAGACTATGAGAAAATAGTCGTAACTTGAATTGTCTAAAATGATCGTAACTTGAATTGTCTAACACGTTGATATGTTCTATGATGCTACTCCGTACAACTGGTTATGCCACATACAAATTAATGAAATAACGACCATTTTGAATATAAAGATTAGAGTTTAATATTACAAGAATGAATATTATTAATAATTGAAACTCCCGGAATCATGACCTACAACAGTGGAGTTTAAACATACAAAATATTGAAGTTAAGAATGGAAATGGGAGGAGGAAGTTTAAAAAGATATAAAGGTAGGAAAAATGTTTTATATCCAAACTAAAAACTAAAATTATATATATATATATATAGATAGATAGATATTAATACGCTAATTTTATATTTTATGAATATTTAAGTAATTATTTTAAAAAATAAATGGTTTTAAATTTTAGACATAGGAAAACCATGAGAAAATAAGAGTCGATAGCTTATATGATGCTACTTCGTACAATCGACCATAGCATATACAAATTGATAAAATAACTATCATTTTTTAATATAAAGATTAGAGTTTAATA
Source organism: Tamarix austromongolica (assembly GCA_039764185.1). Classification (NCBI taxonomy): domain Eukaryota; kingdom Viridiplantae; phylum Streptophyta; class Magnoliopsida; order Caryophyllales; family Tamaricaceae; genus Tamarix; species Tamarix austromongolica. Next base: position 88,539,878 of record CM077808.1, read on the forward strand.
TAACAAGAATGAATATTAATAATTTAAGATGACAGAATTGATGCCTACAACAGTGGAGTTTAAACATAAAAAATACAGAAGTTAAGAATGGAAAAGGGGGGAGGAAGTTTAAAAAGATATAAAGGAGTACTAGTAGTAGGGAAAAAGTTATATGTATCTAACTTTGAAATCGAAACTAAAATACAATTTTTTCTGAAAATACATATATTAATGTGATAATTTTATATTTTATTAATAATTAAGTAATATAAATTAATAATAATATAAAATAAAAAATTATGTGTTTTTAAAAAAATATTATTTCAACAACAACGACAATACTAAAAATACATAGAAATAATACGAAAATGAGTCGCGAGGCGAGCGAGTGTATGTATATTCGTGGCTGACTAAAAAGTCGGTCTTCTGACAAGGAAGCTTCTCTGGCAGAATAAGTGGGACCCTGTACAATTATCCGCGTTGCTTTGGTGTTCGCGGATTCAAACCCCATCAATCAGCGTCCGACGGCTGTAATTTTCGTCGGTTCGTTCGTTCCCCCAAACTCACTGCAAGTCTATGTTATGGTTTAGAATATTCATCCCGCCACCAGCATTTGTCCATTCCCTTTCCCTATCTTTTCTAAGAAAATAACCCTTTCTGCAACCACCGCGTTCGATAGTGAATAGGCTTTTTTTTTTGGTTTGAAAATAAAATGCACTCTATCTTATATCTATTTTATCAAGTATTGAAAACAATTAATTTAATAATATATTTATATTAGATCGAATTAAAATATAAAATAAATAATAATCCAAATAACTTATTTAATTTTAAATAAATAATATAAAATATCTAAAATAAGCGATGATTTTTTTTTATTCCTATTATCAGATGTCACTTATGCTTATTTATAAACTTAGAAGACTTACCCACATGATCAAAATTACTATCCCTAGCCCCTACAACTATTATAAATCAACGTTCTAACATAATGTCAAAGATGGTCCCACAACATATGTGTTCGAGTAATAATAATAAGTTACCAGATTAAAAGAGGACGCGGTAATAATAGGCTAAAAGAATAGTGAAAAAACAAAATAAAATTGACATCACCGGTAGTAGTGGGTTGTGAAGCACGGGCACGCTGAAGTGCGCCCGTTTCGCGCCCCCGGGACGTTTATGGAGACGAAACGCGAGACGGGACGTTGATTTTAAAAAAAAAACCTTCAAAACGACGTCGTTTTGGAAGATTTTTATCGTCTGACGCTACTCGCCCGGTTGTCCCATCCCCTCGCACGACGCCTCACGACCCCAGCCCACTGCCCCTCACTAACAATAGGCATCAGCATTTACTATTTACTGAATAGTATTCAGCGGTAGGTTCCTCGAGAAAAACATATATATATATATATATATATATATATATATATATATATATATATATATATATATATATATATATATATTTATGTCCCAAAAACGTTTAACTTCTCGGAAAATTTTATACATTAAAATTAAAATTAAAATTATTTAATTAATATTTTTATTAAAAATATTATTTAATCAATTTTTTATTAAAAAATAATTATTAATAATTAAATTTAACTAATATATGAATTAAATTTGGAATTTTTTTAATTTTTTTTCTCTTAATTTTAATAAATTTAATTTATTTTTAAATATATATATAATTTTCTTAACGTTTTCTGTCTTCTCCATTTTCTATACTTTAAAAAAATAACGTTTCCGCGTTTCGTCCTATTCCCGTTTTCCCATCCCTGTCCCCGTTTCCTTACAAGACTGGTAGTGGCCGTGGCCCGTGGGTGCTGCTGCGTCGTAGTACATGGTCCATGATTGGCTGCCGAGTAGGAAATGCATCCACCAACTCCTAGATAACGCCGTCCTCGGCTGCGGTACTCGGACGAGCTACAACTGGACGGGTGGCCTTACGTCACTATTGTGGCGGTAAGGGATGTGTGGTTGATACTAAGTACTACCAAATGCTATATTTTAAATATTTATTTATTTTATGTGACGGTATACGTGGTATTGTATTTACAGAGAACAGCTTTTCAATATTATAAAAGCAGATATTGACGTATTGTGCGGTTTGCACAATTGCAAGAGGAAAAAGAAAAAAAGAAACTAGATCCGTATGATATATGTTTGTTAAATAATAGTAATAAAGTTTGCTATATTTCAGTTGGAAGAGGGACGGAGTGGCAGGTATTCTGCATGAATTGCGTACCTTCCGACGATTATCTATAGAAAGTTGTAATAAATTAAGGATGATTAAACAATTATTTAAAGATACGATTCTTTCCTCGTTAGGTATAATGTAATCAACGCCTGATACCTTAAACACAATAATAAAAGCTAGAAGGTGATGATGGTAAATTACAATGACAAACCTTATACGCATTGACCTACGAAAATTTCTTTCCTTAGGACGCGCTTGGGATTGTATAAAGGAGGTGTAAAAAAAAAAAAATCAGGTAGCTATTTCTAGTATATACATTGTTTGGGGTGGGGTATATTATTACTGGGGGAAACATTTTCTACCGTGTGAGGGAGAAAGATTTTCTATCTCTCCTCTTGGGTAATAAAGTTTGGGGAAAAATAAAGAGAAAAAAATTTGAGAACTCATGAAAGAATAGATGGTGGATATGTTTTTATTGATTTCTAAATTATAATTATTTTAATGCTTGTTTGTTTCAATTGCGGATTGTTACTGTAATACGTGATTTGGTGTTTTAAATCTTAATTAGTTCTATATTTTAATTTAGATTAAATGATATATTAAGTAGTATTAATACACAAATGAGCATAATACAAACAACTACACTGCACATATTATACTATATTGTATAAATATAAAAAATAATATTAGGTAACTTTCGACAACCGATGTGTCGAAATTTCCTTATCTGTAACAAACACTAAATTGTTTTTTTCTTGCATGAAAATTTAAAAATATTTTTCTCAAAAAAAAATTATAAAAAAATTCCACTCATGATTTTGGACATACTTTGATCTTACTTGGATGATATTTCATATTGGTTCGATTGATTTATTTTTTCAAATTTTATCTTTAGTTATGTTGACTCGGAAAATAATATAAAACTTATGGGCTAAGTTAACTTAAAATTTTATTTGTATGCTATATTTTTCATTATCCATTTGGCATAGAATAATTTGATAAATGATTATTTTTAACATATTGAATTGTATACTTTCTTATTATAGTAATAGTTAAATTAAAAATATTAAAAATATGATGTATGTAATAAATAATAAGAAATTATTCATATTTAATTACAAATTTCATTGATTATTTTATGTAATTAAAATAAATTAAGTGTGTGTGTGTGTGTATATTATCATACATAATCGCAAATAAAAAATAAAAAATAAAAATAAAAATAAAAAGGTGGTTAAAATAATTAATGCAAATTATATTAAAACATTACTTTAGTAAGTTGTTCATGCTATACCACACATATATATATATAGGATTCCTTTGTATGTTTTATCATTGCATACCAAATAAGGAGGATGAGAAAAAATTCTCCCTTTATCTATTCCCCCCTAATTATTTCTCCCTTACTCATTTCTCCTTTATCCATCTTCCTTGTACCAAACACATCCTTAGTGTATATATATATATATATATATATATATTTATTTATTTTTATTTTTACGTCTCCTCCGTTTCTTAAAAATATACATACATATATAAGTTATTATTAATTGTTCTCTACCGGTCCCCGCCTCCCTGCCTAACTATGCATATTTAAACACTCCTACTTTACATGTATACAATTTATAGTAGTAATAAAAGAATAATCATACACAATTAAGTATTACTTAATTAGTTGTCGAACGTACTGCGTGATCCTATGTGCCGTAGCTCACCGTGGTGTCTCGGGGAAAGTCGCGTTGTACGTCAGCGTCTTCTTTCTGCAGCGTTTATTTTTTATTTTTTTTACAGTTAAATTAATTACGTGTCAAAAGGCATGACAGCAGCAGCCACGGTGGTCGGCGTCCTCCCAACCGCTTCCTTTTAAATAATTAGTAGTACTATTATAGCTTGAGCCTTTTACGTATGTACGCCGGTATGTTATCGATAGATCGGAGCAGGCGCTTTTCTTTCCTAGCTAGATAGCTTCGGAAAATCGCAAAAGGAGGAAAGGCGAAAAAGAATGGCTGTGAGCCAAAATAGGGCAAGTGTACACAGCTGTGCAGGTCGCGGTCGTCGGTCGAAAAAAATTTGAGGGCGTAGAGATTTAAATTTTCTTGTCTTTTGATGTTGAGTCGTATAATATTTCGTGCTTTAGCTTATAACATATTACAAAATTTTGCCCGACATTTAAATTAATTTTCTTTCGATATCGTAGGCCTTTATAGTTCTTCGATAGTTATGAAATAACTTATATTTATTACTTCGACCCCCCCCCCCTACTCCACGTAGGCTCAAAAGATAACATAATTTAAGATAACTGAAATTAGAAGCGGATCAAATTCGGAATGAGTGGGAACACGAAGCTTTTTCGACCCTAACCGAAAGGAGAAAAGATCTCTAGAACGCAAGACGACCCGATGCTAAATATTTGTACCTGATCCGCGCGACTGTCAAGTTTAACTACCAAAATACAGCATTCTACGACATTTTGTTTTTTTCTTTTTAGCGATGAACTAAGGAAGGAAGTAGGACAGAGAATAAGTTGAGGTTTGAAATTAATTAAATAGTGATGGCCCATGGTGGAACCATGACGAAGCCAATTAGCTACGCTCTTATCTGCAGGAAATTCCAATGATTAGTTAAAGGTAGTATAGTAGTCGTCCTTAACCTAAATGCTAAATGATCACCCACATTTTCACCACACCTTGCACATCTACTAGAAACATATCATCATTCGGGGCCGGGAGGGGAAAGGGAATTGCTCCTAATAATTATTAGTCCCTACTTTCTTTATTACGCACCAACTCGGCAACTCCCTCCCAAGTCCCATAATACACATATATGAGTCAGTCAACCTCCGTCGTCTCTTTATAAATAACCGGAAGAATACAACCCCAGACCGGACGAGTAAGACCGCCCCCGGCCCCTCCTCTCCATATCTCTATCTCTCGCTCTCTCCCACGGAAAATTAAACACCTCTCCCCCTTGCTACCTCATCGGAGCTAAGCTAAGCTAAGCAGCAGTGACTCCATAGCTACACCGCCGACCGACCGCAACCAATCATGACCATGAAAGACTGCGGCCACCACGAAGACAAAACGAGAAAATACCTCCGACGCTTCTTCGCCGGGTTTCTGATCTTGACCTTCATAGTCCTCCTCATAGTCCTCATCGTCTGGGCAATCCTCCGACCCACAAAACCCCGTTTCACCCTCCAAGACGCCACGGTCTACAACTTCAACCTCTCCACTCCTAACATCCTCACGTCCGTCTTCCAAGTCACCGTTCAATCCAGGAACCCGAACGACCACATCGGGATTTACTACGACAGGCTCAAAATCTACGCCGTCTATCACGATCAGCAGATCACGTACCCGACCATTATTCCTCCAGCGTACCAGGACACCGACGATATGAACGTTTGGTCGCCGTTCATTTCCGGGTACAACGTCCCCATCGCGCCGTACATCGGGAACCAGCTCAATACCGAAAAGTCGACGGGCAACGTGATGCTGTCTCTGAAGATGGACGGACGGGTCAGGTGGAAAGTCGGGGCTTTCGTTTCGGGTTCTTACGGGCTGCATGTTCAGTGCCCGGCCCTGATTCCCTTTGGAGATCCGAATTCCGGCGTCGTCGTCGAGAACAACGCGATCAAGTACCAGCTGGTTCAGACCTGCACCGTTAGCGTCTGAGGAAAACTACTAGGAGGGTCGGGGTCGAGATCGATTGAGATTAAATGTCGCGACTGTTAGTTAAGCTAAACGGCGCCATCCACTACTACGTATCAATTAGTATGGGGTCGGCCATTGTTCTCCCCTCCCTCCCTTTCTTTTTTCCTTCCTGCCAATTTAATTTTACGTTAAAAATAACTTTACTGCTATGCTAGCTATAGAGTTGTAAATTTTACTGTTGTTGGTAATCAATAATCGGCCAACGTATGGTTGTTAAAATTAAAAGAACGATGGATGGCTGGCAGGCAAGGTTTTATATGCATCATATATATATATATATATATCTTTAGAATGATTATTATTAGATAGGTGGTTGAATAATTATTATTCTGTAATAATTGAGTGGAAACGTCCTAAGATGCATGGTAATAACAATATATATTTATTATGAAATGTTGGGAGGTCATCAATCTTCGTCTCTAGTATTTTATTTTATTTTATTCACGACTGTCCTCTTCTCCTTTCTGGAATTGCTCAACTCTCGTAAGCTTTTAACTAGCACAAGTGGAGGCTATGGCTTCAATTGTCATTTTCTTGGGCTCTGATTTGGAAGGAGCCAAGGAAGAAAACAAATTAAAAGGGAGTTTCGGATTTTTTAGGTATTTAATGGTATAGGATGTCATAATCACTCCTCACCAAAACCACTTGCCTAATGCGTGACATACATATTTCCAGTACATATGTTGAATTATGACAGCCGTGAGATGCTGCTCCATCTACGTCTGACCATACGCCCCCTCATCTTCCGTGCATGACCTCATTAGTCAGTCGTTTCGAAGATGTTAATTCTAGAATTAGATTAATTAAACGTCTCTTTCGCTTCACGTCAATCTGTGCTGCTTAATTTAATTGATGAACGTAGCACATATAACAGTCCAACGAAACTCCACATATATATGTATGTATGTATAAATTCCAAGGTTTTAGCCATTCAAGCAAATAGCAGTTGATCCGAGCGGAGCATAACATAGTTTTATTGCATAAAAAATGTTGTTGATCATCATAGATCTGTTCATTGCGACACCTACACCCAAGCCTAACTAACAGTCCAATAATGATAATACTATGGTTATTATTAATAATAATAATCTTAAGTGCTCGTTTGGTACGGGATAATAGGGGTGGAAAAATTACCCCCATATTTTATATATCTTATATAATTTATTTAAAATTAAATATTTTTATTCTAATAAATACCCATTTGAGATCTTAATTTCATCTAAAATGGGTATTTCATTAAAAATATATTTATTATTATTAAATACTTAATATAAGAGGTATAAAATAGAGGGAAAATTTTTCCACCCCTATTACCCCGTACCAAACATGCCCTAAATACCTTTTGTTCACAAATCACAACACACAACAAACTAATATATATATTGTACGCGTCTGCGATATTAAATGACTAAAATGTTTTCATCGTTGACCGCCACGATATTCTTATTTTCCAACCGCCTCAGCTCTCTCATGTGTTAAAAAAAAAGAAAAAAAAAAGCCTTTTTCTGCGGCACATGATACCAATAGCATGTACGAAAACTAATAATAAAATAAAATAAAATCAACGAGGCAAAATTAAAATCTACTTTGCGTAGACTAGAAAAACGAAAACTAATAATAAAATAAAATAAAATCAACGAGGCAAAATTAAAATCTACTTTGCGTAGACTAGAAAAACAAGCGACCTATTCTCTCTTTAAAAGCCGAGCAAAAATCCAAACGGAGTCCTTAACAACACGGAAAGGAATGCGCCACCAACTTCCCCATGTACGGTCCCACATGTGTAGGCACGTGGCACGTCGTTATCCTCCTCTCCCGGATTTTTTTTTCACAAAACGGGAATCATCGACTAATTACAATACTCGTATGATATCTCTTTCTTACAACTTACTTCTATCTGTCTGTCTATCTATCTATCTATTTATCTTTATTTCTTTCTAAATAAATAAATAAATAAGTTTTTAGGACCGAACCAATACACGGTAGGGTCTCTTTTCTAAACGGTGGGAGGTTATCCTCACGTTTTATAATATTTTCATCATCTACTGTTGTCAAAAATTAAAAATAATAATAATTAGATGATTAAGGACTCTCCATAAGCCCTCTTAGATAGGCCATGTTCAGCTCAGTTGGGGGAGTCAATTCATTTTTTTATTATTATTATCCCAGCTGTTTTGTTTTATTTAAAAACTAAATTTTATTAAAAGTAGTGTAAATTTTAAAGGAAAAAAAAAACTACAGTTAGAAAATTACTTTTTAGAATCCAAAACATTCAAGTAACTACCTCTAAAAGGCACTTTTTATTTAGGTACATAATTTATTGAGAGGTCTTGATAGACCAGAAAAAGTTAGCAGGGCCACTGATAGACTAGTAGCCACAACAAAAGCAGTAAGGGATGATTTCGTTTTGGCTATTAGCTACTCGACTCGAACCTTGTAAACAACTTCGGTGCCTTATTTTAAATATTCATCATTTTTACATCTTACATATAACCATTTCCTAACCACGACTTTCGGCCAAGATTTTAAAAACATTTTTGCCCTTCCTCACCACAAAAATTTTAACTTCTTCTTTATGTAGTTCGAAGATTTTATAAAATACGGTTCTTCAACGTTCATTAAGCGGTATAACTAACAAATTAATTACATACATACTAGTAATGAATTAGTAAATATTGAACATATGGGAGGAGGGAAGAAACATCACTTGCCAAGAAAAGCTAATTTTGGCTAAGGAATTTTTCATTGTCAAATATATCTTTGCCAACGATAGTATATTTTTAGCAATGACAACTATTATATCATAACTAAAGAATTTTGCAACAACTTTTTACTGTTGCCAAAAGTAATTACTTTGGCAACGATACTTATGTGGCTAAAAATAGTTTTGTTATCATAAATTATTAGCATCGATGATGGAGCATAATTATATTTTGGAATGATTTTTCTGTTGCGAATAAAAGATAATTATTTGCAACGATACTATTGTTGCTAATAATATTCTATATTTTACAACAATTTATATATATATATATATATATATATATGTATGAATGTATGTATGTATGTATGTATATGTATGTGTGTGTATGTGTTTCGTGTATATATATATGTGTGTGTGTGTGTGTGTGTGTGTGTCTATATATATATATATATATATATATATATATACCTTCACTAGTAACGACATTGCATCACCGTATTTGGCTGCCACTTGAATCCAAGGTGATGCGTCCATAAGGGCTTTGGTCCACACAATATGCCATATAAAATTACCAAGTTTCTAGCATTTTCCTCAACGGCTTGGAGAACATAGTCAAGTATGTCAACCACTAGCTTTGCTGTACCACCTAATGTCTTCTTCTCAATCACATAAGATTTATACTTGCCTCTTTACCCCCTTTTCCTTTTAGCACTAGTAGTTGGTGCTATTACAAAAATAAGATAAAAAAAATCAAGGATTAGCCAATCTATACATAATAAGAATTTGAAAGAATAAAAATTGTATATACAAACAAGATCAATAAAAATACCTTGACTGCTATTGCCATCATTTGGTGGGTTCGCATTTCTTATACACCCATTTTCATGCATATACTGAGTTCTTATTCGAGGTAGAGTATTGTTAGGTTCAATTGTTTCTCTTGGCATTGGATCGGAAGCCTTATGCAAGTTTTAAGTCATCTCAACTCTATCAATAAACTTCTTTGTTGCAATCCTTTTGCTTCCACCTTATTAGTCATATAAACAAATAATAACACCAAGAAAAAAAAATTAAGTCCATTTATATGGCATAATGGGAGTGATTTTTAAATATCTACCTATGTACACATAAACATATAAATTTGCACATTTAAGTATCAATTGAGTATTTATCTGGATCATTTGAAGGCATAATAGATAAATTAATATTGTGATCATCTTCTTGAATAGGACTATGATTATTAGAACCAATAGCATCCACAACAGCCATATTAAGTTCACCTTCAATAGAAGTAAATTCTTCAACCTCATTGTGTTGAGGTCCATTGTGTTGGGATCCATTGGAAACAAAGTTTTTCTTCTGTTTACTTCTCTCACTACCATTTTTTTAGCTCCTACGCCCTTACCTCCATTATCTGTAAACTCATTAATAAAAAATAGTTCATTTAAAATCAAGAAAGTTAATCAAATGAGTTCGGATTTGAAATCTAATTTGTGGCCATTATATGCCAGCTAATTAATTGTTCACATACCAAGTTGTGGCAAGTGTTTATACGCTACAACTCAATAATAGGATCCCATATTCCAAATATAAATGGAACTCAAATTTAGACAGCATTCTAATTACCTGCTTGAGGTAAGTGTTTGCCATTATGTTGATTAGTTAATTTAGAGACACTTCAAGTGATGGCGGGGGTTTGTACGCTAGCTGAATTTCATCACAGTAGCAAGTAGGTAAGATTATTAATTAATAAGAAAACATTATAATAAGATCTAGAGGAGGTAAAAGCATAATACATTGCCCTCTACGACCACCAACGCTTCCATTTATAATGTTCTTACACTTCGTCTTTTGTTAATCTTGGCCTGACATATGTGCAAACTAAAATAAGGTAATAAGATTTCACATTACAAAGAACACTACATAAAATTTGAAATATTTATAGTCACCAGGAATCATGACTCTATCAAAAAAGTAATACAAAATTTGTAGAATAACTAAAAAAGATAAATAAAAAAGTTACATAGTTGATGTCCATACACAGATAAGTACTTAGAAAAAAGTCACAAAATAGTCAATCCTTAATCTTCAACATCAGTAGAAACAATAAAATCATCCAAGCCTGAGTTTTGGTTCTTTTGCTTCCCTTGACTTCCTTCTCTTCGTTGATTTATGCTATTTATTTTACTTGTTACCCATTTGACCACTTTTTCTCCCCGTTCTACTTTGAAATAATTAGTCGCTAAGGAAACATTTTCCATATGTCTTATGGGTTGGAAAACATAAGCAGAACACTGAATCTCTCCTTCTTTCACAACTTCATCATTAATTTGATCTAGTACTTGCTCTTCCTCCACTTCTGGCATGCTATACAAGTCTTGAGGCTCTATCTTAATCACAACCTTCCAATCATCATGTCTTGGATCTTAAACATAAAAGACTTGCTCCTCTTTTGATTATAATACAAAAGGCTCATATGTTTTTAATGAAAAACCTCTATGTATTCTAGTTATTCCATATTCATCCACTTTATATCCTCTACCTTCATGTTGCACAATATACCAATTACATTTCAAAACAAAAACATGATTTTCACTAGCATATTGCAACTCATAAACATTTCTTAGTACACCATAATACAATTCATTTAAATGACCATCTCCTTTCACTATAACACCACTATTTTGACATTTCTTATCTACTTCTTGATCAAGTGTATGAAACCTAAATCCATTAGCAATAAGCCCACTATAACGCCTTATGGTTCATGTCAAATAACACACTAAGTGATATAAACTTTCATCAACTGATCCTTCTTTATATAATTTCTCCACCTATTAATCAATGAAGAAAATATAAATATATTTACACATCATAGGTAATATTTTATCACATCTTAGAAATTAAGGGGAGATGACATACACGATCATAAACCCAATCTACAAATTGCGTCTTATGTCTCCTCTCCACATTTCTAGGATTTGGATTTTCATTCGCTAGTTCTTCTTTGTGCATCCTACGTATAAAATTGTAACTCAAAGTTTTAGGAAATTACATATATGCACTTAAACTACATATATGACAAATACTCTTATGAGTTTTAAAATAACAAATGACTTACTTTACAAATTCTTGAAGCTCATCACAATTATGGAGGATATATAAGTGAGCCTGATCAACTCTTCAAATCCAAGATCTTAAAGGATAGGCTTCCCCAATGGATGCCCAATACATTTAAAAATGCCTATTTGATTTCTTTTTTCATCATTACCAACTTGATCATTTTGAGATATATGATTAAACTTAGTATCCATGTCACCAATGTACCTAGAACAAAAGGTAATACATTCATTTACTAAATAACCCATTGCGATTGAGCCTTCAGGTCATGCCTTGTTTTGAACATTAGATTTCAAGGTATGCATAAACATAATAACATAATTTTTTATACAAAGTTAAATGTAGAGATAGGTTATGTAATTATAAAATTAAATGAATTTAAAACTTGTAATTTAAAAAGTACCTCTCTATTGGATACATCCAACAATATCTCACTGGCCCAGCAATCTTCGCCTTTTCTACCACATGAATAACTAAGTGCACCATACAAGTGAAGAAGGATGGTGGAAATACTATTTCTAACTTACATAATGTGTAAGGGATTTAACTTTCAAGAGCATCCAAATCCTTCATGGGCAAGTTCTTTGAGCATAATTTCCTAAAGAAGGAACTCAATTTAATTAATGGTTCATAAACATGTTTGGGAAGGATCCTATGAGTAGTAATAGGAAGAAGTTGCTCAATAAAGATATGATGATCGTGACTCTTCATGCATGAGATCTTTCAGCCATTATCTTTCACAGAATGGGAGAGATTTGAATAATATCCATAAGGAGTCTTTAACTTTTGAAACATCTCACAAAAATATGGTTTTTTCATCACCCCTCAACTATAGCATGCTATAGGCACTCTTACTCTATCCTCTTCAACAATTGGATGAAGATGTTCTCTTATACCCATGGACATTAAATCTAATCGAGCCTTCAAATTATCCTTAGTCTTATCTTTGATATACATCAATGTCCCTATAATATTCTCAGAAATATTTTTTTCAATGTGCATCACATCTAGGTTATGACGTAATTTCAGCTTGTGCCAATAAGTCAACTCAAAAAAATATGCTCTTCTTCCTCCAACCATATAAGCTATTTGTATCATCCCACTTCCTCCTTGTAATCGTCTTTCCAAATGGTACTTGGGTAAACTGACTACACTGCTTCAAAACATCATCATCGGATAATGGGATAGGAGCAATACCCTTTTCCTTTGTCTTGTCAAAGGCTTTAGACACTTTTCTCCATCTATGATCCATAGGAAACCAACGTCTATGCTTCATGTAACATATCTTATCTATTATTGAACATGATCCAGGTTCCTTGTGACAAACATGGACAAGCAAACAATCCACTAGTGCTCCAACCAGAGTCTACATAAGTTGGAAAATCACTAATAGTCCATAGCACCTATGCACGCATAACAAAGTTTGTTTAGCATAGGCATCATATGTGTCAGCACCAACTTCCCATAATTCTTTCAAATCTTCAACCAAGGGTTGCAAATAGACATTAAGATCTATTCCTGGTGAATTAGGACCGTCAATCAAAAAAGATAACATAAGATAATGAGATTTCATAAACATCCATGGAGGTAAATTATATGGAACCAAAATAACAGGTTAAATGCTATGAGATGATCCCCCAAAATTATTAAATGGTTGGAAACCATCTGTAGCTAAGCCAAGTCTCACACTAAGAGGATCTTCTACAAATGATGGAAACTCCTCATCAAAATGCTTCCATGCTTGTAAGTTTGCTGGATGTCTCATTATCCCATCATCAACCCTCTCTTCTTTATGCCAACGTATATCCTTTGTTGTCAGCCTGTCATGGCTGCTATAAATAACCTTTGTAATCTATGCTTTATAGGAAAATATCATAAAATTTTATGGGGAACCCCTTTTCCATCTATCTTCCACCTTGAGGTATGACATTGTGGACATTCTTGTGCATCAACATTTGTACGCTAATAGATGATGCAATCATTTGGACATGCATGAATTTTTATACAATCAAGGCCTAAATCACGTATGATCCTACAACATTCTTCATAGGAATTGGGAAGATTACAACCTAATGTCCCATTTTAAAGCTCTAACATTTCACTAAATGAGGTATCACTCCAATGGTTCATTCACTTAAGATTTAGCAACTTCATAAGGTACCCTAACTTTGAAACTCTTGAGCCATCCAAAGTCAAATGCTATTTATACTCCTTCAAGAGGCGATATAATCGAGCTGCTTCACCAGTAGGTTCTTTTGAGGTGAAGTTATGTTCATTTCTACCATCATTCATTAAAAAATCCAACCCAGTCACACCACAACCAACTTCTAACATCTCTATCATGTCATCATGATTAATAGAAGTCTCGTGTTTAGATGGAGATACATTAAACACCTCACCATGGTTATTCCATACAACATAACCTTGTTGAATTCCATTCTTCAACAAATGAAAGCGAACTTTAGTTCTATTTTTTAGATGCACATATGCACATTTATTACATGGACAACTAATTATTCTTTCAGTGTCCAATTGTTCATTTGAATGTGACATGCTAAAAGCACAATCTAGAAAATGATCAATCCCTTCCAAATATTGAGGCGATGCTCGATTCAATTTCATCAATTCTTTATCCATTGGCATAACCTGATTTGCCTTTCCATAGAAAGTTAAATAATTTAGATGATATGTAGAATGGGAATTAACAAAAAATTAGACATAATTTAAATAATTTCCTCTCTTACTTTCTTCAGGTAAACTATACAAAAATATATGAAATATCTAACTACTTTATTTTCTATTCTTTATCCAATTTGCATTGTCTACTACTATTAGGTTAATACTTATATTTTATTTATCATTTTTAGCTACCAATTTTAGTAATAAATTTTGGTACGATTATAAGCATGACTAATACTCACATAGAAACTATAATATTCAATGAGATTATATATCCAATAATAGCATAAATTAAAACTCTTCAACTACTACAAAACAAAATGAAAAACTTTAGAGTCATCATATAAATGACAAAAAGGAGTAAAAGAATAATACCTGTAGTTGTCAAAATAGATATATCTAGCTCGCCTTCTTCTATAAGAAAAACCTATAAGAATGCTAAAAATTAAAAAAAACATCATCATTATTATATTGTCAAAATTATTGTATACTACAATGTCAATATTCATCACACTTGAATTAATCTCACTATATATAAAATAAGCAAACTTGTTCTAATGGTCATATAGAATGGACTTCATCTTGCTTGACTTTATGTATGTTTCTATTATTCTATATAATTGAGTAGCATATGCTAATGGCTGGAAAATACTTTGATGTGAATTTACTAAATTGAAATGGACCAATCAAGTTTTAATTGTTGGAATTTTGCATGTACTAAGCAAAAGAAAGAAAAAAATCGGAGTTTATTATGTCCTAAACTTTGCTTCCCTTTTTGTAGTTGTTACTGTAACACCCCCAAAATTCACTCCTAATTTTTTTTGAAACAATAAAGCAGAAGCTAGAATAGAATTTGGGGAATGTTACCGCCATATCTAACACAAGATAAATGTCCACTATCTATCTCATGCTAGATGCAAGGCTAAAACCTGTCAAGCAAAATTTCAAACATCTATGCCGTGAGGATAAACTCCCGCAAGGAGATATCCACAGGCAGATGGCAAGTGAATAAATTCACTAAATAAAATTATCACTGAATGAATCAGCGGAACCTATGAAATAAATTCGAATTTTAAAAGCTTATCAGAGTATGAGGAATTAAAAGTCAATTACAACATCCTTCAAATTTTAAATACAACACTTGAAACTTCCAAAAATAAATACAATCAAACAAGACAATTTTTGATGGATCAAATTTCGGATTGCCTATTCTCTCAAGCCAAGCCTTCCACCCAAATACAATATCCGATTTCAAACCTACATAAGAGGTTTTCTCCCCACCATCAGTGGATCATCACAAGACCTATTCAACCAAGGTAGCATCAGTACGGGTCCGGTACTGAGTAAATCATGACTACTCAATTCATGGCAGGAAACATGAAACGCATAATATACGAAAGACTCTAGTTTACAATTCTCATGCTCAATTATATGTATGATAGATGCACCATTCCACTCATACAATAATTCAGGCTCAATTATACACATATTACATACAATAAAACATAGGATCATGGATTCATACTTATGAGTACATTACTAGACATGACAGCACATAAGATACAAGCGTACAAGAAATCACGAGCGCATGCTAAGTGACACAAATCCAACAATCCAATAATAATCATTATTACATCTGATTTTATTTATTTACGATGAGTTCAGGGACCCCACTATTCTCGAATCGATGGAACGGTCTGAAGCACCTCTCAGAGATAATACACTCGAGCCACTATTATCGTCTGGTGGAATGGACCCTACACCTCTCAGGGTAAAACGCTCCTCAACCACTATTCTTAACCGATGGAACGGTTTGAATCACCTCTCAGGGACAACACACCTGAGCCACTATTATCGTCCGGTGGAACAGACCCTACACCTGGTCTTGACTCACGTAATCTTCCACTTTAAATTATTAGTGTCTTAATCATTACTTATCTCATATCATATTCTTATTCACGTTGAGTCTAGGGCCCCACTATTCTTTATCTGGTGGAACGGACTGAAGCACCTCTCAGGGACAGGACACCTGAGCCACTATTATCGTGTGGTGGAACGGACTCTACACCTCTCAGGGTAAAATACTCCTGAGCCACAATTCTGAACCGGTGGAACGGCTTGAATCACTTCTCAGGGATAGGACACCTGAGCCACTATTATCGTCCGGTGGAACAGACCTTACACCTCGGCCCAACTCACGTGATCTTTCACTTTAAATTATTAGTATCTTATTCAAGGATTTTAACCGACCATAAATCAGTCCCACATGAATAATTCCATGACATAAAGATACAACATAGGGTATCATATAATTTCAATTCATACTCAACCCTTCACATACTCAAATACATACCATATTCTAGTGTCATATTAACACGCATTTGCATTGAGGCTATAAGTTCGTACATACATGCAATTACCACACAGAACACAACATACGCTTGATATGATTAAATAATCTGTAGGCATACTTATCACCTTCCACTCCAAACAGACATACATTCCAGATTCTGCCATAAGTAAAGGTAAGTAGTGAATTACCTAAATTCGAAGCTAGTTAAGCAAATTAAGAAAGAGGGAGAGATATCGAAAGCTCGACAATCCACAAGAAAATTTTCCTAGATCACCGATAGAAATCGGAACTAGGTTAGAAACTATCTTATCAATTAATATTTCACATATTCTAATTAAATAAACATAAATGGACACAAACGATCTTTCTTGGAAAACGTGTCCATAACCTAGGACTCAAGAGCATAGCTCTATTAAGATTTAAGATTAAATATAAATCAAATTGGATTAACACACATATGACTTGGGACATTTCAAATTAATTAGGAAAACCCGAGAAAGAATAATCGATTATAAGTTAATTTATCGAAAATGACTTATTTATTAGGTTTTACAACTAAATAGGTAAACCAACCATTTACATAGAACCAAATCCAAACTGATTAGATGAAAACATAATTCAAATGATTTAAAACCCAAAGCCATAAATCGATTAGATAAAAAACGCATAGTAAAATCAATTTTATAAAACCATCCTCGAAGATTAGGGTTTTTAATGCCTAAACTACGAATCGACCAAATCACTTCGATTACTTCAAATTGATAGTTTTTAAAAAACAATTAAGCTAATTTTAGATAAATCTAGATAATCAATTTCAACAAAACGATCTTCCGATTAGCCAATTCAAGACGATCCGTTTTTAAAATTAGGGTTTTAAAGCCCACGACACAAACTCAAGTAATTCAAATGAATTAATTGCAATTAAAGGTATTAGAATGCAATTAGGATCATTTCAACTATTTCTATAAATTTAATTTTAGAAAAATAATTATACAAATGATCAATTTCATAATTTCACTTGAAATTTAAGGTTTTAGGCCTGAAAATACATTTTGGTCGAATTTTATTAATTTATTTAAATTAAATGTTTAGAAATGCAATTAGACATATTTTGTAACATATCGTATAATCAATTGCCCAAAACCAATAAAAGAAATACCCAATTTAGCATAATTAGTGTTTTTGAGCTCGAAATACAAATCCGATCAATTCTTGCTAAAATATATAAATTGATGGTTTGAAAATGTAATTACATATATTCTAATATAAATTATATAGTCAATTGAATAAAAAAACCGGATTACACAGTCTAATTTAGTCCCGCAAGAGTTTTGACCTAAAAATCCAATTCCGATCAATTACGCCTAATTTTTCCAAATCAACACTTCGGATATGAAATTAAATATATTTCAAACGATATTATAAAATCAATTGAGCAGAACGACTCAATTATTTGACCCAATTTCATTAAACATGAATTTTGACCTAGAAATCAAATTCCGATTAATTCCGCACAAATTTATCAAATTGACGGTTTCGACATGAAATTAGATACATTTTATAGCGTATTGTATAATCAATTTATCCAAAATTGTCAAATCGGGCGAATCTGAAAAATTCGGACATAACCCGGCCAAAAATCTAATTTTCTAGAATTCCAACATAAACCATACAATTAACCTATCCAAATCAATCTTACAACACATATATACATAATCAAACAATCAATTTAGCTTATCATAAGCTAATTCATACTCATTTAATCAAATCAATGTTAGGGTTTTCTGAAATTTATACCAAATGAAAATCAACAAATCGGAACAAGGAAAGGCCGGAGAAGTTTCGCCGGATGTCGGGGACAGCTCGCCGGCCATCACCCGAGCTCGGCGGGGCCAGATAATGGTGGCGCAGCCTGCGTTGTGGCTACTACTGTGCGTGGCTTTCTTCGGCTGCTGTGTGCGGCTATTGTTGCGGTTGGCTACGTCGCCGGTGGTGGTCGGTCGTGGTTGGCGTGGCGGCTGGAGGAGTAGGGAGAAGGAGGAGGTGAGGGCTGCGCAGAGGGCAGGGGAGTCGGGAAAGGGAAAGAGAAGAGAAGGGAGAGAAGAGAGAAAAGGAAAAGAAGAGGGGGTCGGTACCGATTGGGGTTGGGCTTCTTTTTTTTTCAAATAAAAGTATAAAATAAAATACTAAATATCTAAAATTATTATTGGAAGATTTTATCTAAAATTTATTCAACGAAAATCATTTCGAAAAGATCCGAAGGTTTAAAATTGATAAAAGAGCTATGTAAAGAAATTCGGAAATATTTTCGGAAGAATTTACTAACGAACGCAAATATCTATATTATTTACGGAAATACATTATAAGACCCCGAAATAATATTTAAAAACATATAAGAAAATATTTAAGTCAAATTCTAATAAACCGAGACTAATTTAAATAATTTTCGAAAGCGGTTTTCCACCAACCAAAAAGCGTAAAACGGAAGAAAATTAATTTAGGAAAGAAATTCATAAATAAGCTTCGAAAATATTTTTAATTTAAAACTTCCCGAAAATCTTAACAACTTCGGAAACGAATAAATTCAGAGTTGAAAATATTTTCTACGAATAAAATCATTAAAATAAATTTTACTATTTTAAATAAAAATTTTATAATTTAAATAATATATATATCGTTACTGAAATATAACTCCAAAATAAAGTCGTAATCACTCGACCAATTTATAATAAAAAACGAATCTAAAATATTAAAAAAATCAAAATACGAGAAAGAACGAGACTGTATATTTTTAACCGAAAATCAAAATCATACGAATATAATAAAATCATAGTTGTAAACGAATTTATCTAGAATGGTTCGCAATGACAATGATTAATTATATTCAAATATGAATTCAAAATCGCTGATAAATCCATAAAACGAATCAAAATTAAAATAATTAAATGTTTGCATCAAATTACGCTAATAAAATTATTAAACTTAATAAAATTAGATTTAAAAAATATGGAGTATTACAGTTACCCATCCTGTTATCTCTGTGTTTGGTCCAAATTTGATTAATCTATGTTTAAGAATGTGCTGTTGTAATATGAGTTATGAATGAAGGAATTTTGGGTGGTAGCTTGTCATTAAAAAAAACTTTTTAAATAACTCTTGAGTTATGATATGGAGGTGGAAGTTACATACTTTTATAGTTGACCATATGGTTGTAGGTTGTGCAACTAATCTAATTTATCTTCTGTTTAGAATCAGAGTTTTATTCTTGTTAATTATGTGCCCAAAAAGTAATGAAACAAAGTTAGGAAGATTTAGGACAAACTGAGTTGCCAAATGTGTTTGTAGGAATTGAGTATGATTCATAAATCTGTGATGAGTGCTATTTCTTCGATCTAATTCTAGATCAGAATTTTTTATGATTTCCCTAGTTAAAAACATGTTTTTAAGACCATAAATGACTTGGATAATGAGGGAAGTTAATTATGCATTGGCACATTCAAGTATGCTTACTTAAAACTAGCTAATTTGATGTTTACATGCTAAAAATTAATTTTCAATTCTCTCTCTCTAGCACCTGACTTCAGATCTAATTTTATTCATTCAGCTCACTCAAAAAATACTCAAACACTTGAAATATGCTGAATTTTCAATACACCAACTGAAGAATTAAGCTAGCTAAGTTTTTATGAGTTTTTATACACCATAGAGGGGGGAGGGTTCTTCATGTTTAATTCTAACATTTTAGACCTAATTTCAAAACTGTATCTCTATTACTTCTACCTTTACAAACACATTTAAATACCTTTTATACTATTGGAAATTTGATATATTAAAAGTGGGAGCAAGTGGCATGAGTTTAGATAGGTTTTAAAGTACTTTCAGTGTGATTTAATCAAGTTTTGAACTGATTTTATAGCTAATTTATAGGTTTGAGTTTTAAAACATGAAACTGATTTATTTTCCACTTAAATATATCCGTCGCTGCCGCCGCCTAAACTGAAATGCCCCGAAATTTTCTAATTTTAAATATTATATTAAATGAGGTTTTATTATAAAAATTAATTAAATAAATTATTTTATTAAAATAAAAGGAAATTAATTAGGATAAATCAAGAAGAAATTTATAACTATTTTTATTAGGAGAAAATTTGGGTATTTTAACTAATTAAGGATCTTATTTTGGAAATTAATTAAATAAATTATTCTATTTAAAATAAGGAGGATAAAATATTTCCAAATTAATAATAATTTTATAAATAATTTAATTGAAGAAAATTAGGGTGTTTTACTAATTAAAATAGAATTTATGGAAAATATTTTAAAAACCCTAAATTAGCCTAAAAAGGGAATTTAATATTTTTATTAAATAAATATTTTATGTTAAATACCCAAAATATTCTAATTAATTTATTTAAACCCAAAACCTTAAATATTTCCTTTTTCCTTTTTCCTTTTCCTTTTCTTTTCTTCTTTTTCTTTTTTTTCTTTCTTTTTCTTCTTTCTTCAGCGGTTGGGCCTGGACGCGGCCCAACCCACCTTCTCTTCCTCTCCCCACGGCCCAGCGTCGCTGGCTGTCCCTGCATACGTCCAAACGCGGCGTTTTGTCCTTCTTAATACCGAGACGTCGCGTCTCGTTTAATGAAGGAGTAATCGGCGCCAACCGGCCCGGTTCTCCCCCTTTTCTTTTCTTTTTCCCGGCCGACCGGTCCACCTCCCTTTCTCCTTCCTTCTTCCTCCTTTCTCCTCCGTCGACGCGGCTGCAGCTCCCGACCCCAACAATGGCGTCGCCGGCTACAGGGAATTTGACCGGTCGTTTCTTGCCTCATTTTATTCCCCTTGACTCGAGGAATAAATTGGCATAACTCTCGTCCGTTATCTCTCGCCCGTTTCCTCTCCCCAGCCTCGCAAAACTTTGATCCAACCCAAACGATTGCCGACCAATTACTGCCGCCGGCCACCCAAATCCTCGCACCTAATACCTTCCTTCCGACCCCCAAAACCCTATTATCCCATCTACCATCTATAAATAGCCTAATTGTAGGAGTTTTGGAATTTTCTTTTCTCACCCGAAACCCTAAGCGAGGGCTGCCACCACCGTGACTTCATACGCATCTTCCGCCGCCGATAGCCAACCTCAGCGCCACTGCAGCATCTCAAATTCTTCCCTGCAATTTCTTCTAGCTAACTAAGCTCCCCAGATCCTTCGATTCTTCTTGCACGAGCTGCCATAGCCGTGCGAAATCTCTTGCCCGCCGTGCAGAAATCTATAACCAACAACCTTTAAGCCGTCATCCGCCGCCACTACTGCCACTTCTATTGCCCTCTGCACCACCCAAAAATTCCCTCTAATTCTCCTCTACCTAATCACGACCTTCTTTTCTTTTTTCCCTTTCTCATTCTCTCTTTTTCTTCATCTTTTTCCTTCTTAGACTCTTTTTCCGGCCACCGCCGTGCACCACCGCCGGTGCCGCCCATCCCCGCCGACTCAAGGTGAAACTCTAAACCTTCTTAGGCCTTTATTACTTTTTATTATAATATATTATGTTTTTATTTCAATTATTAGTAATTATTCAAATATAATAATTATTTCTATTCTATTATTAATAATATTATTAGACATAATATTGATGCCAATTTTTACTTGCAGGGTATAGAGTAGGAATGAACTAATTGTGTTGTTAGTTTTGAATTTTAAGTTATTATTTGAATTATTATATGATTATTATCATTCTTCTTACTATTATTAATATTATAATTATTAGAATAATTATTATTATCATTTTATTAATTATTGTGGAAAATATTAGGCCCTAATTTTGTATTAACATTCGCACTTATGTATTTTAGTATTTTTATTTCTATTTTTATAACCATTAATAATAATATTAGTATCATCTCTATTATTTGAATATTATTATATATGATATTAATTTTATTATTTATTTATGTTAATGAATAGTAGGTAATTAATTAGAGGCAGGGTTGAAATCCCACCTTAAAATATAAGGCTTATATATTAATATTATTATTATTATTATTATTATTATTCTTAATATTATCTTTATTTATAATATTTAGTTGTTATTAAAGTTATATTATTATTATTTTCATCCTTACTAAAATTATTTTAGGTGAAGGGTAGAGACCCTTATATCACCCTTTTTTTTATTTAAGTTCATTGGTGTTATTATTAGTTTTTTTCTACTAGTATTTTGTGTAGTTAATTTTAGTATAATAATATCTTAATTAAAAATAAGGTCTTGGGATAAGTTAGAAATAATAGCATTCTTAAGAGGAAACCTAATCCTAGTATTTTCCCATAGTAGGTGAGCCCAATCAAAGCTCTCAAGTAATATAGGAGCGTGTTCCAAGACCGGTAACATTTTAGGTAAGGGTGTTACTAAGGCCTTTTGTGTGCCTATATGCATTATGTACTTCGCATGTTATGTATCCTATGTTTATTATTATTAATTATTTCGTATGTGGTATGATGTGGAGTTGAAGTATGTTTTTGTATGGCATGAGTACTATATATGATGAAATATTGTATATGTGATGATATGTGTGTTGAGACATGCATGTGAGGATGTTGGTGTGATTTGGGTGAGAGAAATGATGAAAAAGGGATAATGGGGGAAAGAAGTTGATCAAGGGATGTGAGTTGACCTAAGTCTTTTAATGACCCATGAGTGGAAGAGTGAAATATAATTTATGGTTTTATATGGGGGAATCTAATTTATGGTTGTATATGAGAGAATTCAACTTATAGTGTTATATGGGAGAATAAAATTTATGGTTTTATATGGAAGAATCTAATCTATGGTTTTGTGTGAGAGAATATAATTGATGGTTCTATTTGGGAGAATCTAATTTATGGTTTTGTGTGGGAGAATATAATTTATGGTTTTATATGGGAATATCTAATTTATGGTTTTGTACGGAAGGATCTAATGTAAGGTTTTGTATGGATGATCTTTGGTTTGATATGGTTCGAATCTAGAGTTTGGTATGGATGAATCTTTGGGCTTTATATGGTTTGAATTTAGGGTTTGGTAAGAATAAATCTTTGGGTTTTACTTGGTTTGAACCTTGGGTTTGGTATGGATGAATCTTTGGGTTTGTGTGGATTGAATTTAGAGTTTTGTATGATGAAATCTTGGGTTTTGCATGGTGTTATTAATGGTTGTATGGTGGTATTAGGGTCTGCATGGTGGTATTAATGGTTGCAGGGTGGTATTAGGGTTTGCATCGTGGTTTTAATAGTTGCATGGTGGTATTAGGGTTTGTATGGTGGTATTAGAGTTGGTATGGTAGTTAATGTAAGTGTTGTTTTGGTGATTGAACACTTTGGATGGAAAATAGTGCGTAGAGCATTATATGGGTACGTAGGAAATCGAGCTAGGGTTTGTGTGGATAATTAGGGTTTGGTGTGACTACTTAGGGTTTTTGCGGTATCAGGTGTATTTGGTGACTAAAGTATAATTATGAGGATGGAATTTATGATTTGTGATGTGTGAAGTGTAAAGGGAGTGATTCATGCATGTCCAGGGTGAAAGCTTTGAATAAGATACTTAAGACACTAATTATTTAAAGTTGAAGATTGTTGAGACGGGACCAACCGATCCACCGGTTCGGAATTATGGTTAGGGTTTTTACCCTATGTGTGACCGATCCACCGGTTATAATAGTGGTTAGAGCAAGATGCTCTATGCGTAAATCGATCCACCGGTTATAATAGTGGGGGTTCCCGAGCTCAACAACCGCAAACTAGAGTTTTTCTAAAATGCCTAAAAGATACTAATTACTTACAGTGGGACACCATGCGAGCCAGGGCCAACCGATCCACCGGTTAGGAATAGTGGTTAGGACACGTAGTCCTATGTGCCTCCGATCCACCGACTATAATAGTGGTTAGGGTATGATACCTTATGTGCCTCCGATCCACCGGCTATAATAGTGGGGGCTTCCGTACTCACATGGATTTGATAAAAATCATGGTGTGAAACGATTCTTGATCAGAGATAAATTAAATAATTAATCCGGATTATAATTGGGCCTTTACGTATGTACCCGAATGATTATTCGTTGTTATGATATCATGATCGTCTTTATGATCTTTTATTCTGCATGGATTATGTGCTTATGTGTTGGCCTTAGTACTCGGTTACCTTACTCAGTACGTAGCGTACTGATCACCCTTTTCATGGGTGCTGCTCATTCCCACTAGTAGTATGCCCTTCTGACTTGTGCAGGTGGGCGAGACATCAGTCGGGGCTGAGTGTTGAGCGTGTTTGGCTCAAAATTCGTGAGTAGTGTGGCCGGATCCACTCTTCTTGTTATCTTATTTATTTCTATTATTTCTTCTTGTATCAGATTTATCCTATTTGATTTACTACCTTGTACTGAGTATTTCAAATGAAGCTTTTATTGATTGTAAGATTATTCCCTTCGAGGAATTTTGATTTCGCACTCTGATTTCTATCTTATGATTGATTTTACTCTATTGGTTTGTAAACCTTCATGCGTACTCTGATTTTGATATTATGATCTTTCTAGTTCTTTTATGAACTGTTGATTTGGTTTAATGTTAATCTCTTCTTAGCCTTAGCACTTGGTACTGGAACTGTCGGAGAGAACTGGTATGGTACTAAGTGTGGCGGTAACATCCCCAGAATTCACGGATTTTAATTTAAGAGTTTCTATTTTAATTACTTCCGCCTTTCTTTAAAAAAAAAGTTGTGAATTTTGGGGTGTTACATAAACCACCACCTGCACCACCCCCTGCCACCCTCTACCTCACCCCCGAACCATCACAACCCCCATTGATCCACCCCGCAGCCTCCTTCCTCCTTCCCTCTCCTTTTTCTCTTCTTCTTCTCCCTTCTTGGCAGCCACCCTGCACCGCCACATTCCGCCACCATCCCGCCGCTTCCGCTGCCACCTGAGCCACCGTATTACTCCCTGCAACCCCCTCTACCACCCCAATGCTCCTTTGGCTGAAGAAACCACCCGTAGGCCCTCATTTTCCCCCTCTCTTTTCCTTCCTCACCAGCCCCATCTCGACCTTCCTCCTCCGCCGCCACCTTCGCAGCTTCGCTGCCGCCGCCTCCGCCGCCCTTAGCCACCGTTAATCCTTCCCCGACCACCACTTACACCCCCTCTCCACCTCTGCTCCATTCCCTTGCCCTAAATCCTCCCCGAAATCCCTCCTTTCTTAGCCCCAAACTACCAAACCGGAAATGCCTATTTCTCCCTCTTTTACCACCTTCGAGCCCCCTCTTCCAACTTTCCTTGCATACAGCTCATGCTGCATGAGCAGTATGAGCTGCTGCCCTTATTAATTTATTTGGTTAAAAATTTTGAGGTATAATAATATTTTAATTTAATTATTTGATTAATTAAGCATTATAAAGTTTTATGCCTTGATTTTATTATTTCTAATGTAATAAATCTTTATATTATTTTTAGGTATTGGTTTTGATAATCAAATCTTGGACCTTTAACCGGAATACAGGTAAGGTTTATTTTTGCGAAAACCGAGGTAACCATTAAATCCCACTTAAATGCATGGATTAATATATGTTAGCACATTAGGATTTTTAATATATTATTATGCTTGATTTGTGTTGTTTAATATGTTATATGTGGTTATTGTGTTGGTTGATAAAAGGAAGCATTATAGGTTATATGATATGTATGGAAATAATATTTAAGGTAATAATTTGGTTGTTAAGAAAAATGTTAAGTATTATCCATACTGTTTTATGCTATTGTGATATTTAATACATGTTTAATATTTTGTGAGCCTTAGGGGATTTTATTAATGTACATTGTACAAGAATATGGCCTAATATATATATATATATATATGGGTGTTAATGAGTATTGTATTAACTATAAAAGTTGTGGATGATGCAGTAATATTAATATTTTATGTAGTAATAATAATAATTTAATATAAGTGGCATGCTAAGGGGTATAATGGTAAATTTTAGTAAAAAGGGGTATTATAGTAATTTTGGAGGCAAGGGAAAAATAGTAAATTTGTTAATAAAAGGATAAAATGGTAATTTTGGAAGTAAGGGATAAATTGGTCATTTTGGAAGTAAGGAGGGTAAAATAATAATTTTGTAATAAAAGGGCAATTTGGAAATTTTGTAATAAAAAGGGGCAATTCGGTAATTTTATAATAAAAGGGCAATTTGGTAATTTGTAATAAAAGGGCAAGTTGGTAATTTTGAAATAAAAGGGCAATCTGGTAATTTTGTAATAAAAAGGGTAAAATAGTAATTTTGTGATTAACGGGTAGAATGATAATTTGGAAATTAAAAGAGGTAAGATAGTAATTTCATAATTAAGGGTAAATGGAAATTATATAAGTAAAAGGACGATGTGGTAATCTTTGGGAGTTAAGGGGTAAAATGGTAAATTTGAAGGTAAAGGGGGTAAAATGGTAATTTTGTAAATAAAAGGGGTAAAAGTGGAAATTGGAAAGGAGTAAATTGGTAATTATAATAATTGAGAAGGGTAAAATAATAATTTAAATAACTAAAGGGTAATTTGATAATTTAATAATGGAGAAGGGTAAAATGGTAAATATGATAAATGTGAGGGGTAAATTGGTAATTTAACCGACTAGAGGGTATTTTTGTAATTTTGATAACGGAGTAGGGTAGTTTGGTAATTATGACAATTAAGAAGAGCAATTTGGCAACTTAGATAACTAAAGGGTAATTTGGTAAATTTAATAACGGAGAAGGGTGAAGTTGTAATTATGATCATATAAAAGGGTAATTTGGTAATTTAACCAACCATGGCTAATTTGGTAATTTTGATAATGGAGAAGGGTAGTTGGTAATTGATAATAGAGGATGGTAATTTGGTAATTAACTGAATAAAGAGTTGATTTGGTAATTAGGATAAGGAGGAAGGGCAATTTGATCAACTCAAGGATAATTTATTAGTTATAATAAAGGAAAAAGGGTAAAACGGTAACCTAACCAACTAAATGGAAAGTATATTAAGTGTAATAATTATGAAGGGGGATTAGTGACCTAATAAGTATGAGAAATAATTTAGTAACTTAAATCGAGTAAGGGTAACTTGGTGATTTTGTAACAAAGAGGGTAATATGGTAATTTATCAAATAAGGAAGGGATGACTTAGTGATTTTATAAGTAAGGGGCAAATGAGTAGTTTGTATCAAATATATCATTGTGATTGTGGAATTCGTAATATGATTCTAATAATGCTGATTAATGAGGTAGGAGTATTTGATGATTAGTAAGTATCACGAGAATGCATTCTAATTCGAAATTAGATGAGATTAGGATGGCCTCAATGATTCTTCTGTGTTACCTTGGACGACTATTTGAATAAAAATTTTTTGATGATATCTGAATGATTAAAATTGGACAATTATCTGATTGTTGTGTTTTTGTGATCACCATTAATTAAGACACTAATACTTAAAGTGAAAGACCTCGAGATCGGGAATGGTGGCTCTTTAGGGGTCGCTACCTTAAAGACGTGGTTTAGGCCACAATTATTTGGTATTTGCTGGTGTGCCTTTGTGCCCCAGCTAGACCCTATATCTACTTTATCTGGATCTACGGACCTAGTTAGGGGGTATGTATACTTAAGGATTAGGTGTCCTTGTCGGTAGGGTACTGAGTTAGCTTTATACACCAGTAGACCAGGGTACCTTTGCATCCCTGGGTTGGCAATTGAAGGGTACTGAGTAGCTTTTATGCACCAGTGTGACCAGTGTACCTTTGTGTCCTGGGTTTTTAATCTCCCTATTGAGGCAAATAAATGGAATTGTTGTGTTGAATAAAAAGGAAAAATACTAATTGTTAAAGTGAAAGATTAATGAGCCGGGACCGGTTGATTTATATGATGAGTACCGATCTATCGGAAATAATAGTGGCCCAGGATGTTTTGCCCTGGATGATGTTCATAAGTATCGATCCACCAGATATAATGGTGGCCCAGTATGTTTTTACCCTGGATGATATACATATATGTATTCTGACCCACCGGCCAGAATAGTGGGGGTCCCGAGCTCAAT
This sequence comes from Tamarix austromongolica, assembly GCA_039764185.1. Classification (NCBI taxonomy): domain Eukaryota; kingdom Viridiplantae; phylum Streptophyta; class Magnoliopsida; order Caryophyllales; family Tamaricaceae; genus Tamarix; species Tamarix austromongolica. Next base: position 88,568,696 of record CM077808.1, read on the forward strand.
AAAATTTGTTTTGGATGTGAATAAATTATGGAAAATACTAATCATTGAGATGATTGATAATGATGGATTAAGGGCTTAAGGCCCATACGTATCGATCGTTTGCTATGGCCTACTAATAATTATTGATTCGTTAAGTATGTGGTTGCATGACTGTGGATCTTAAGTATTTACCTTTCATTGTGTACGTATGTAGTATCATGTGTGACATTACGTGCTTGTTTTTAAGTGCGTTTTTAAAGGGTTACTCAGTACCGTAGTACTGAAGGGTTCCCCTCGTGGGGCTCCTGCCTATTCAATAGGCAGTACCCCTTGCAGGTTGTATTCAGGTGCTATTCAAGTGGACTCTCGGGAAAGAGCATAAGGTACTGTCCGAAAATTTTAAGGTTTTAATTTATCTCTTTTAAATTCAATGTATTTGTTATTTTGTAACTACCGTTATTGAATTTTTCTCTTGTAAAGTGTTTACTTCGCTTCTCTGATTTACATATGCTTAAGTTTCTCGTAAAATTGTATTTTACCTTTTTAGCCTTAACATTTGGTACTGGAACGGTAGAAGTGAACCGGTCTGGTACTAAGTGTGGCAGTAACATCCCCAAAGTTTACAGTTTATTAATTTGCTTCCGCTAATTTCCTTTTAATTAACGAAATTTTTCAGTAGTGAATTTTGGGGGTGTTACAACAATAGCAAAATGACGATGATTGTGGATACTATGTATGTAGAGCAATGGATCTGATAGTCCAGAACAGATCGGTCAACATAGATCCAAGCCATGTATGTTTGCTTTTTGATATTTTTCCATTAATGAATTATGACATATATATTTGGTACTTGACCTAAGTGCTAACTGTATATTAATCGAAACTTGGGCGTTGTAGTTTTTCACCGATGACTATGCACGAGGCCAGCAATACAATGTTGATGAAATTGATGAAGTTAGAGACCAATGGGCCAAGTACGTGTACTCATTCATTCGGTAGTAGGTAGGGAACTATATATTCTACATGCGTGTTTAGGTTTGCATTTAGTCTACGTCTTTCGGTCTTCTAGGCTAGATCTATAAACTTTTTACTTTGGGGTGTAGAGCTACCAAGTTGTGGTATGCCTACTAATTTTGATTCCTAAGTATGTCTGGTGTATTAAGACATGCATACCAATTAGAGATTGATTGAAATTATGGTGTGATTGCAGATTTATTATGAATTGATGTTGTTTTGCAATACAGATTTGGTAATTATTTGAACATACAATTGTATACGTGGACAGGAATAAAACAGCAAAAACATTAAAAAAAACTGTAGTTTTAATACCGGTTATTATTAAGAACTGTTATTAGAACCACATATTTCATCTCAAATTTATGCTCATTTAATACATATTAGGGTTTAATAAATGCATAATCAATCACCGAAACCATGATAGAGTTTAAATAACGGTTCTTATGAAAACCGTTATTAAAACTGTGCATTTGATCTGAAATTTATGCTCATTTAATACGTATTAGGGTTTAATAAATGCATAATTAATGACTGAAACCCTAATTCGATTTTGTTTTAACAACGGTTTTTGTAATAACTGTTATTAAAACCTGGTTTTCCACAACGGTTTTTACTTGAAAACCGTTATTGAAACATTATATTTAACAACGGTTTTACTGAAGAACCGTTATTAAAACCTTTTTTAACAATGGTTTTTATTTGAAAACCGTTATTAAATATGAAGTTTACGCACATATTCGTGGTTTTTTGTATATTTTTTATGACGGTTATGAACCGTTATTAAATATTTAATAATGAGCGGTTCAATAACGGTTGAAACCCGTTATTAAAACTATAAAATAACCATTATTAAAACCCCTTTTCCGGGGTAGTGACATCTCCTACCACATTCATAACGGATATAATCCTATCACTAGTTCTAAGAGTCTTCTAAAAATTACGCCTAATCTCTTTATCCACCGTGATTCCAACTCCATTACTTTCAATGGAAATACTGTACTATCATAGCTGATACCCATTTATATGCAATTCATACTTTATCAAAGGTTGTATGGTGCAACACATCGAATATGCTAACATCATCATATATATATATATATATTGAATTATATCTTTTAGTAGAATTGTTAGAAAAATAATAAAAATATATATCTTAATATTTTTGGAATTTTTCTCTACAAATAGATATCTATATTGATATACTCTAGATAATTTTATTTGGGTGAAATGTTAGTATAATCATGATGGACGATTAATAAATACATTTTGAGAAAAAATAATAGTGAAATATGTGTGTAGCAATGGTGAAAGATTAGTTTTAGTATAATAATGGCGAAATTTTAGTAGAATAATAGAGAAAATATATGTACAATGGTGAAAAATAGGTATAACAATAATAAAAAAGAAGTATAATAATGGTAAAATGTAAGCATAACAGTGGTGAAAAATAGATGCAATGATGGTGAAAAATCACAATAATAATGTTGAAATTTTAGTAAAATAATAATGAAAGATAGCTATAATAGTAGTGAATGATAAGTACAATGTCGGTCAATGATTAGTGCAGTCATGATAAAAGATCAATTCAATTATAGTAAAATATTAGTTTATATATAATGAAAAATTAGATATATTATGTGGTGAAAAAAATAATTTACGATGCTAGTAAAAGATACGTTCAGTTATGGTAATATAATAGTTCAGTGTTGGTAAAAAGATTAGTTCGGTTACAATGAAAGATTAATTTACATATGGTATAAAAGATAAGTATAATATGGGTGAGAAATAAGTTTATATACTATGAAATATTATGTTATGCATGGTAAAACTGTAATTGTAAAAAAATAGGTACCAATATAATAAAATATATATACATATATATAGGAATATTGGTGTTTATTTGTAGATAAAAATATCATAATTTTTTCCAATAATAGTTAATTAAAAATATTGTAATTTAAAAAATATATATTAATAATATGACGACATCAACAGATTTCTCTATTCACCGGTAATAGAAATTGTCCATAGCTTTGGTTCTACTTCTACCCACCCAATCTCTTGAGGAGTTGCGGCTGTTGGTACACTATATCAAACTTAATAAATAAAATAATACTAGAAATTATACATTCCAGTATTCCACATTCATAAGATACCAACAAAAAAAGTTGACTGAAAAATGAGAAGGCCGGTACTAATGCCTTAAACCGTTGAATGTTTGCCCATCTATTAATTTTTTTATCTATTTTTATTTTATTTTTGTTGTTGAAAGCTTACTCTTAGTCGTCTGTAGAGAATTTGGTACAAAACGTTGGTGGAATATCACCGAAACGGAAACCGTGCAGCTGACCCTCAAATTCAACCACTGAGCCCCTCGAATTCCACTAATATAAGCCGGCCTTTCCACGTATCCTCAAAACTACAAAAGCCCTCTTAAATTAGATATTCACTGACAATCTCTTCCGGACTCCACAACAACAATGAGAGTAAGGAACGCACGCCAGTATTGGCTACCACCATCAGTGGGGTTGGTGATACTGCTTTCCATCTTCCATTTCATTCCTCCTACCACTTCAAGCCCCTCTAAACCTGCTGGCATGGCCGACGGTCAGGGCACAGGTAGCGGCAGCGGTAGAAGCGGTGGCTCAAGTAGTGGTACAGGGCACGGGCCGGGTGGATGGGATTACCGTTGGGGATCTGGAGAGGCTCCAGATGGGAGGTGGGCTTACACGTGGGGAACTGGCAGGGGACCTGGTGGAAGTAGTTTTGGGCTCGGCTCGGGTTCTGGACGCAGCGGTGACGGTGGCGGCGGGTTCGGATACGGATGGAGCAGCTCGTCTGGGTCGGATCAGGCTGCTGGAAGCAGTCATGGTGGCGGCGGTCGATCGGGAAGTGGCAGCTCTCATTCCGGGTCTGGCGGCCAGCAGCCTCCACCACGTGAAACACCAGGATCTGGAGGCATTGGGTTCGTATATACGCCTGGATTCGCGCGGGTACTATGGCGATGGTGGTCTTGGTAGGACTGAAGTCCCAGACCCACAAACAACACAACACGGCTGGTATGCCCATAACAATTGGTATGGACCTGGTGCAAGACGCTATTAGATTGACACTCGATGTTTTGATTAATTGCTGGGTAGTAGTGAAACCTAGATGTCAAAACGATCGAGTATTTAGCTTGTGAAGATGATTATCTGCGTGTGTCCACATTACCAGTAAGGAGGACACATCAGTTGAAGCAATCCAATTAGGAGACAATTAGATTGTGTCATACATTAATTATATTCTTATAACTAAGTAAGTAAAAGTATGTCATATGGCATGGGTGTATGTATGTGTATGTATAGTCGTTAGGAGTGTATTGACAAGTATAAAATCAGACGAGTTGTATGGGCTCGATACACTGAGAAAGAGTAGAGAATACACATGTAAAGAAGAGTCGAAGAGAAAGAGTGTGGGAATTCAAGAACTTATTCAAAGTGTTCTTAATGATTGCTTGTATTTGTTGATGTCTTGAAATCAATAAAGCTAATACTCTCTTTTTGAATTTATTATTTTCTTGTTAGTTAAAGTTTCTATCTTTCTTCTTCTCATTCTCTGATTCTGTGAATTCAATCCAGATCATTGAATATTGCATTGAAAACTTCACAATTGGTATCAGATGTCCTTTGAAGGTCGATGGGTTCTGTAAGGTTTGATATTGACAAATTTACAGGGAAGAATGAATTTTTTGGTATGGCGTGTGAAGATGAAAGCCCTGTTGGTACAACAGAGACTACATCTAGCATTGGCTGATAAGAAGGTATTGGAGAAGATAGATGAGAAAAGTAGAATGGAAATCTTGGAGAACGTCCACAGTACATTGATCTTGTGTCAAGGAGATAGGGTTATTAAAGAAGTTTCGAAGGAGACTTTAGCAACAACCATATAGACAAAGCTTGAAGCTTTGTATAAGACAAAATCTTTGACTAAGAGGGTAATACTAAAGCAGCGACTATATTCTTTCAAGGTGCAGCCAAACAGGACCCTTGAAGATTATTTGGACGAATTCAATAAGATCGTAATTGATCTTGAAAATATTGATGTGAAGCTTGAAGATGAAGACTTGGCTGTGATCTTGTTAAATTCTCCCCCTTTAGATAAATATGAACATTTCATTGATACAATGCTGTATTGATGAGAGGATCTTACCTCGAAGGATGTAGTGACAACACTAATATCTAAGGAGTTAAAGAAACAATAGGTTCAGAAGGAGGAATCCTCTGCTAAAGGGTTGTACACTCGAGGAAGGTCTGATAAGAGGGAGAAGAAGAACAACAGAAGCAGGTCTCAGTCTCAAAGTAAGTTAAATAGGAAATTTTATCATTGCCATATGATGGGTCATTACAAGAAAAAATATCCTGATAGAGAAAAGAAGGGTTTGGATATCAAGAAAGACAATTCAAGAAAGCAAGATTCTGGTGATGTTGATTTGGCTTATAATGGTTATGAAAGTGCTGAAGTTCTTATGGTGTCAACATCACAAAGTTCAGAAGGATGGGTGCTTGACACAGGATGCACATACCATATGTGTCCTGACAGAACCAGGTTCGAAGATTATGAGAAGACACATGGAAGGCATGCTTTGTTAGGAAATAATAAATCATGTCCAATTTTTGGTGTTGGGAAGAGTATAATCAGATCATTCTCAGGGACTGATTTTGTTCTAAATAGAGTAAGGCACGTACTAGAATTAAAGAGGAACCTCGTATCTCTGGGAACTCTAGATAATGAAGGTTATATCATTAAAGTAGAGAAGGGAGTGTTAATGCTGAACAGGGATTCAATGGTAGTGCTAAAGGGAGTACAAGCAAATGGACTATATGTGTTGAATGCCAATTCAGTTCAAGAACTAAATGTATCTTCAAGTGTTATAAAGAGAGAATTCAATGATGCAATGCTTTGGCATCATAGATTAGCTCATGTCAATGAGAAATAATTGAAGATTCTTGAAAAGAAAGGGGTGTTTGGAAAAAATAAGCTACATGACCTTCAATTCTATGAATATTGTATTTATGGGAAGGACAACAGATTGAAATTCTCTTCTAGTACACACGAAACCAAAGTTGTTCTTTGATTATATACATTCTAATCTCTAGGGACCTGCTAGAGTATCTTCCAATGGTGGAGTAAGGTATTTTTTTTTCTTTGATAAATGATTACTCTAGAGGTGTGTGGATATACTTCTTGAAGACTAAATATGAAGATTTTAATCATTTTAAGAATTGGAAGAAACTTGTTGAAACTTAAACTGGAAGGTTGGTAAAGAAGTTAAGAATAGATAATGGTTTAGAGTTCTATAATAAAGACTTTGATGATTTCTGCAAGGAGAATGGTATTGTAAGGAATTTGACTGTTAAAGGAACTCCACAACAGTATTCTTTGGTAGAAAGAATGAATATGACTATCATGGCAAGGGTAAGGTGCATGATGGTAGTTTTTAGGTTGCTAAATACTTACTAGGGTGAAGCAGCAAATACTGCTTGTTATCTAATAAATAGATGTCCTTCCAGTGCTATTGAGTTTGATACACCAATGGAAAAATGGTGTGGTGAACCTACTGATTATAGCTTTCTTAAGGTGTTTGGGTGTGTTTGCTATGCTCATGTAAGAGAAGGAGGCAAGCTAGAACCTAGAGCACGAAAGTGTGTTCTACTAGGTTATCCTAAAGGTTGTAAAGGCTATAAGCTTCTGAGTTTGGATGGTAATCATCCCAGAATCTTTGTATAGAGATTCAGAGAGGTTTAATTCTATAAATATCACATGCCTAGAGTAAATGGTAAGAAAAGTGAAGATGTTGAAAATTTTAATGTTGAGGTGGAGCCTAATGTGGACCAGTATTAAGAGAGAAATGAAAATTTTGATCAAGTTGATCCAGGTTCAGATTGTGAAGATGATACAGAGGCCCAAAGGAGTTTATGACAATATGAATTAGCAAGAGATAGGTAAAGAAGGAAAGTCAAGCCACCTAACATATTTGCTTATGCTAATATGGTGGCTTATGCACTTCATAGAACAAGTGAGGTGGAACTAGAACTACAGTGCTATAAAGAATTAGTTACAAGTAGCAGTAGTAAGGAGTGGATAGTAGCTATAGATGAGGAAATGAATTCGTTACATAGTAATAATACCTGGGTGCTGGTTGCTAAGCCTAAGAACAAGAAGTTAGTTGGTTGTAAGTGGGAATATAAGCTCAAGGAGCTATTAGAAATAGGTTAGAAGCCAAGGTTTCAAGCATGGCTATTTAAAAAAGGTTTTACACAGGTTAAAGGGGTTGATCACAAAGAAATATTTTCACCTGTGGTAAAACATACTTCAATAAGATGTATGCTAGGTTTTGTGGCTACAAATGACGTGGAACTTGAGTAGTTAAGTGTAAAAAACTACTTTTCTTCATGGTGAACCAGATGAAAGGATATACATGAAACAACCTCCTGGGTATGCTGAGAAAGGATATACATGGACTCAAACCAATTCCTAGACAATGGAATCTTCGGTTTGATCTAGATGTGAAAAGTATTGGTTTTAAACAAAGCAAGTATGACTCTTGTGTTTATAGCAGACATGAAAAGGGTGTTGAAGATGTGTTTTTACTGCTATATGTGGATGATATGAAAATTTCCTGTAAGAGCATGAATCAAATTAGTCAAGTTAAAGTGTTACTATAAGAGAGTTTAATATGAAGGATTTAGGGGTAACCAAAAGAATTTTGGGCATGGAAATTATGAGAAACATAAAAGAAAGGAAGTTAATTTTATCTGAGGGGTCTTATATTGATAAGGTGCTTGAAAATTTTGGGTGTTCTGAAGCAAAGCCTCTATCTACTCCTATAATAGTGAAATTTAAGTTGAGTAAAGAGGAGGCCTCAAAAATAGAATAGGAGAAGATATGCATGAATAAAGTGCCTTATCAGAGTGTTGTAGGGAGTTTGATGTATCTCATAATCTGTACTAGGCCAGATCTTGCTTATGTAGTGAGTTTGGTAAGCAGGTTCATGGAAGAACCAAGGAAGGAACATTGGAGATAAGTAAAATGGATTCTAAGATATCTAGTTGGGTCAAGAAAGGGTGGGTTAGAATTTGGTGAATTAGAAAATGATCAAATACAGCTGCAGGGCTAAACTGACTCTGATTATGTAGGAGATTTGGACAAAAGGAGGTCCTAATCAGGTTATGTCTTTCAGTTAGGTAGCTGCACCATAAGTTGGAAGTCATCTCTATAAAAAGTGGTAACTTTGTCATCTACGGAGGAAATTTGGCTTAAAGGGTTGCTGAAGGAATTTCAGGTTATTCTCAAAAGTGTGGTAGTATGGTGCGACAATCAAAGTGCTTTGTGTCTTAGTAAAAACCCTATTTATCAAGAAAGAACAAAGCATCTTGATGTCAAATTACATTTTATTTGAGAAGTGACTGGAAGTGGCCAATTCAAGCTTGAGAAAATAAGCATTGAGGATAATCCTGGTAACAACACCAAAGTTCAAGTATTGCTCTGAGTTGCTATAGTGTGTCAGCTATGTGGACAATGTGGAGAAATGTGAAGTTGATTATCTGTGTGTGCCCACATCAGCAATAAGGAGGACACATCAGAAGCAGCAAGCTAATTAGGAGACAATTAGACTGTGTCATACATTAATTACATTCTTATAACTAAGTAAGTAAAACTGTGTCGTTTAGCTTGTATGTATGTGTGTGTATGTATAGTCGTTAGGAGTGTATCGGCAAGTATAAAATCAAACGAGATGTATGGGCTCGATACACTGAGAAAGAGTAGAGAATACACACATATAGAAGAGTCCAAGAGAAAGAGTGTGGGAATTCACGAACTGATTCAAAGTGTTATTGATGATTGCTTGTATTTGTTGATGTCTTCAAATCAATAAAGCTAATATTCTCTTTTTGTATTTCTTATTTTCTTGTTAGTTCAAGTTTATATCTTTCTTCGTCTCATTCTCTAATTCTATGAATTCAATCAAGATCATTCAATATTGCATTGAAAACTTCACATAGCTGTAGGTCCATTTGGTTAGACCTTCCTTGAGAAGATTTGTAGTACTGATTTATTGTTGGGGAGTGTTTGAATGACTTCAAACCTTAATTTTCTTTTCCTCTAGTTCTCTTTCTTCAATTTTCTTCAACCATGTAATTAGTAGGAAATTGCATTGCATGCCTGATCAAACTTGGACCGGAGGCACATATTAGAGGCGTGATTATTTTTTTAGGGGCAAAAGGAATGGATCTCGGCTTGAGCTAAGACCATTGACCATTATTTATTGTATTTCTTTATTTTTTTATTTTATTTTAGGTTGGGGTTTGGCTGGCAGAGTTAATGAGGCCTTTAATTGAAATAGGGGAGCAAATATGAGAGATAACAGGGAGGGATTCAGGAAAGAATTGAATTGATAGATTTTGGTGCATGCTATAGTGGGTTTTACATGGGTTGTATGTAGGACATAGGGTTTTGTTCTTGTTTAGTGTGGGATGGGAGAAAATGGTTGGTGGGAATGGTTTTAAACTGAGTTCTTTGATTTGCTCTCTTTATTTTTTATGGTTTAATTGCCTTGGGCTACACTCGATTTTGAATGAATGAGGATGGGGAAGATGATATAAAGTAGGGTTTTTAAACTTTGTTAACGTTGTTAGGCGCAAAAGGTATGGTTGTACGAGCAAATTAAAGCGTAGGGGCATATGCTATAATATAATGTAAATATATATGGTCTTTTATACGAATATCTAATGTATTATTTTAAAAATTAATGATGTGTTTCGTGAGTAGTGTTTCTTTTGAAGAAGCTAATAGAAAATAGTTTTTTGTTTTTTCTAATTTTTCTAATTTTAGATTATTTTTTTATAATATAAATATGTTGTTGAAGATTATTCAATATTTATCTAATGGTTGAAGCGGTAGTTTAACCAAACACCTCGTTTGGTATTATTTATTTTTAATAATTACTTTTAAATAAAAATTAATTTTATAAAAAGTACTTTTTAAAAAGTAATTTAAAAAGTAAAATATATATTTGTTTTTACTTTTGTTGCATAAGTGATTAATACTCAAAAACTACTTTTTGTACTTTATTAGTGTTTGGCTTTTATTTCTCTACAAGTTTACTATTTATTTTCCATCTTTTATTTTTATCTTCCTATATCTATATATTTTGATAATAATTATTATATAAATTATTTAATATTAAGTATTAAAAATTATATGAAACATGAAAATTTTTAAATATATATATAAAAAGTATAAAGATATTATAAAGTACTAAACATTATAAAATAAAATTTATTAAATTATTAAAAAATTATGAACAATCACTAACCAAATTTTATAAATATTCATTAATATCTAAAATTTAAATAGTGATAAATGATAATGATAACAAATTTATATCATGCAATGAACATCCTGACATTTATAATAAAGATCATAAAATCAAACAGCTCAATAACGTACATGGTGAATAGAGAGATCATGCATAATATATGATGGAAAATTAGGTAAGTAAAGGCATAATTTCCAGCATTTAAATAGTGAATAACCACGGAAGTTTATATTGTATGTAAGGAAGAATGATGGATGATCTACGATATCTACAAATACATTCAAATAGCAAAATGATAGGCCAACAAGACCATATGAATTAGTTCAGAAAAGATATAAATGAAAAATGTTAAATGCCAAATTTCTAGCAACAACTAGCACTTAGATTCTTTGTGAAACTAAGAGCAGGGACAATTTGAGGAATGACAAAAGATTACGTCTAAAGTATTTTTTCTTCTTTTTCATTAGTGTTACAACTTCCAGTTCCAGATTCAAAGGAGTGAAAGCAAAAGCCTTGCCCATAGGAAGCTATTAGAATCAAAAGGTTCACTCACAATTTCTAAATCGTAGAGATGATTATTCATGACTCGTGAATCATGACCTACTATAATCTAGAAAAGCCCAAAGCATATAAGGTAAAAAAAAAATGCGGAATGCAACAATCCATGAAGATTCAGGCCATGCTTGGGATTACACTAACATGGATAAAATACCTTGATACCAGTTCTCCTCTTACTTGAAGGGAACTAGACACACTGGCCATCTATTCCCACAGCCAAAATCCACCACAAACTACTACTATCCAGCACCCTCACCATTAAGACACTACCAATCAACTCAATAACCGACCATTGTCAATCAATCTAGACTTCTCACCATCTACCCGAACCTCTCTAGCCACCAACAACTTTTCAGACGCTACCAAAAACCATTGCCAATCACTAATATCCCACCAACAAAAAATAAAATAAAATAGATTCATCAAGATAGAAAACTTAACAATGGATGACTATCTTTTTGACACCCCATCGACCTTTATATCACCATTATTGAAGATCTTAATCAAAGGTGAATCAATTCGACATTGATGAGTGGTGTCGAGGCTTTTCATGGTCTGGGAATCATTTCACAAAGATCAATGATGAAAGGGAGTGAGAGTAGAGAGAGATGAGCACAGGGAAGGGGAAGAAGCCAACAATATTAATAGCAAAGAGAAGAGAAGACGAATTACTAGGAGAAATAGATGAATAATAATTATGGAATCGTAGGTGCAGAAAGATCCAAATCTAAACACGAGCACCTCGGCAGAAATGGAGAAGGTGAACAATGACATGTTGGGGGCGAGAGAAGTAGCTCCGAAATTTCTGAATGGCAGAAATAAGGAGACACTACAAAATAATTGACTTTTGCCAACAGGTCTTATCTGTTGGTAAAAGCCATATTTCTGTTGGCAAAAGTTTTTACCAACAGATATTTTTCTGTGACAAATCTGTGGGTAAAAACTCTGTGCTTAAAAGTTTTACCCACAGATACGTGTGATCTATTGGTAAAACTTATACCTACAATTATATCTGTGAGTAAAAGTATTAACCACAAAATGATATCTGTGACTACAAGTATTGTCCACAAAACAATATCTGTGACTAAAACTATTACCCACAAAAAAAAATCTGTGACTAAAAGTAGTATCCACAATATATATATATATATATATATATATATATATATATATTATCTGTTAGTAAAGCGACAATAATGTCCATAATACCTGTTGTAGCAATATTTACTTATAACAATAACTTATCCTTATATAAAATATAGTACACCATACATAATCATCGTTCGTTAGTTTAACTATCAAAACGATAATAATCTTATAGGTAGAATATATATACAACTTGTAACATATACTAACATATAAAACATCTTCATTAACATATCAAACACCATCTTCTTCATTCCCATCCTATTTAGCATCTCCAATGACTTTTGCGTATTCCCTAAAAAAATTTGCATGTAACTTAATTAGATTAATATAATTAAATTCGCCTAAGATAAGAATGAAAGAATAAATAATAGTAACCAGAGTAACTAAACACACAAACAACAACAATACTAATAACACAAACAATGAGTAATGGCCTAAACTAGTGGCAAGACTAGCCTCACATACAACTTTGCTAGAAATAAAAGGTTAGCTAATTCAAGAAAAATTTTCAGCGATAAATTCAATAATATTTCAGACACATGAAAACGCACAAAGCATGAGAAGCATGATAAGGCAAGAAATACAAATCAAAACTTTTATCGAAATTATTTTTTTAACCCACAAAAGTGAACATTCCAATGGTGCTAAACAATTCACTCAAGGCAGCTCAAAATTCGATAGCCATTAATGAGTACATATAAAGAAGATCAACCACTCTAGAATCACGTACATTCATAAGAGAGCAGGGCTGTACTTTGTTATGGAGCAAACTATTTTTTCTTCCCTAAATTTCCTCACATGAAAATGATAGTTTCTGTAATTCACTACTGTAAGGGAAATAGTCAAAATGACACCTCCAAAAAATATGCTCAGAAAACATACTAGCTCCACACACCCCTAGTGCTCTTATAGACATAGAGTGGCGAATTACTCAAGTCTCCGTAAACAACACCAACACTTTGATCATTTCAACTATTTCTTTTACCTCAAATTGATAGTTTTAAAACTATCAAGTAAAGGTATTAGAATGCAATTAGGATCATTTCAACTATTTCTATAAATTTAATTTTAGAAAAATAATTATACAAATGATCAATTTTATAGTTTCACTTGAAATCTAGGGTTTTAGGCCCGAAAATACAATTCGGTTGAATTCTATTAATTTATTTAAATTAAATGTTTAGAAATGCAATGAGACATATTTTATAACATATCGTATAATCAATTTTCCAAAACCAATAAAAGAAATACCCAATTTAACATAATTAGGGTTTTGGAGCCCGTAACACAAATCCGATCAATTCTTGCTAAAATATATAAATTGATGGTTCGAAAATGTAATTAAATATATTCTAATATAAATTAAACAGTCAATTGAATAAAACGACCCGATTACACAATCCAATTTAGTTCTACAAGAGTTTTAGACCTAAAAATCCAATTCCGATCAATTACGCACAATTTTCCCAAATCAACACTTCCAATATGAAATTAGATACATTTAAAAACATATTATACAATCAATTTATCCAAAATCACCAAATCGGGTGAATCCGAAAAATTCGGACATAACCCCGCCAAGAATTCAATTTTCTAGAATTTCAACATAAACCATACAATTCACTTATCCAAATCTATCTCACAGCACATATATACATAACCAAACAATTAATTTAGCTTATCGCAAGCTAAATCATACTCAATTAATCAAATCAATATTAGGGTTTTTTCAGAAATTTATACCCAATAAAAATCAACAAATCAGAGCAAGGGAAGGCTGGACAAGCTTCGCCGGAGGTCAGGGGTTGCTCGCCGTTGGTCGGGAGACGTCGGCGGTGACCGGGCGGTGGCGGTGTGACCTGCGCTACTGCTCGCTACACCTGTTGCTGCGGCGGCGCTGCTGCTGCTGGTTGCTGCTACTGCTTCGGCTTCAGCTGCGGCGTCTCCGGTGGCGGTCGACTGGCGGGGCGGTTGGAGCAGGGAGAAGCTTGGGAGAAGGAAGCAGACTGGGGTTTGGCCTACGGTTGGCTCAAGACAGGAGCAGGGGGTCGGGAAGGGACAGAGTAGAGAAGGGAGAGAAAGGAGAGAAGAGAGAAAAAGAAAAGAAGAGGGGTGGGTCGGGGACTCGGGGCACGGTTGATGGGTGTTTTTTTTTTTAAAATAGGAGTATTAAATAAAATACTAAATATCAAAAATTATAATTGGAATAATTTTATCTAAAATTTATTTAATAAAAATTTATTTCAAAAGGATCCAAAATTTTAAAATTAATAAAATCGCTATATAAAGAATATCGGAAACATTTTTGAAAAAATTAATAAAAGAATTTTTTTCTTACAAATAATATAATTAATTTTACTACTTATAATAATAATATTATTGGTTATCTAATAATATTATTAAATAATAAATTTAAATAATAATTAGTATTATTTAAAAATATTTAATATAAAATTAATATTTTATAATGTATTATTAAGATAATATTAATCATAATTTATAATAAAATAATAATAATTATTAAAAATAATGAATAATGCAAAATAAATACAAATATGAATAATATAAATATTAATCATAATTTCCAACAATTAGTAATAATATTTATAATAATAATAATAATAATAATAATAATAATAATAATAATAATAATAATAATAATAATAATAATAATAATGTCCTAAAATAATTATTCTTAGTAATAATTAATAAAGAATTATATTAATAAGAATAATATGAATCATTATTTTAAATAAATTAATAATAGTATCTAATAATTACTAATATATTATTAATAATGTGAAAAATTATTGATAATATTTATTATTGTTAAGATAATATAGATGTGAATGATAATTGGTAGTATTTAATAATAAATTAATTTAATAGTAAGTGGTAGTAGATATAATATATATTATTTCATTATAATTGTTGAAAAACACCATTATGAACAATATTAATATAAAAACTTTGAAATAAAATAATAATTAATAATAATATATGTAAACTATTATTTCTAAAAATGACTAATGACTTTATTATTATTATTATTATTATTATTATTATTATTATATTAAAAAGAATAGAATTAATCATTATTAAAATTATATAAAAACAAATATTATTGTTGAATTTCATAAACACTAATACCAACAGATGTAAAAGTGGGTATTAGTTCTGTTGGTATAATGCTACTAATAACCACAGATATAAGTGATGGTAAAATATCTGTTGGCATAACATATTAATACCAACAGATAAAAAATTTCTGTTGGAAAAACTATATTATTGCCCACAGAAAATTATCTGTTGGTATTAGTTACTTTTACCAATAGAAAAAATATCTGTGACTAAGTTTCTGTTGGCAAAAGTGAATTATTTTGTAGTGAGACACGGAGTGACTGGGTGTGGTGCAACATGAACATTTTTTTTAAAGAAAAATATCGTACTGAATATTTTTTAGAAGTAATTTTAAAAAGCAAGTAAAAATTATTTATGATTTATTACTTTGAAAAAGTAATTTTTAATAATCACTTTTTTATAATAACTTTTTAAAAGTAAAATTAAATACTTATTTTTATTTAAAATTACTTTTTATAATTAATTTTTATAAAAAACTACTTATTAAAAGTTAAACCAAACAAAGTTTCATAATTGATTAAGCTTAAAGTCCAATAATGAATTTTAGCTGCTGCTTCTTCTTCTTCTTCTTTTTTAACATCCGATATTATTTTATAGTACTTTTTTAGGCAGTTACTTTCGGTTAATAACTATATGTTTTGTTTGTCAGGGAATCACTTAAAAGTCAATTGGGTTGGTGACCGGGTTAGCTTCGGTCAAAATATATACAATACAACCTTATCCCTCTTAATATGGCGACTGGCAGAAGATCAACAGAATGATGAGATGCGAACGTGGATTTGAAAGACCCTAAACTAACAACGGGTATCGATGACGTGACCTTTTTTCTCGGACCTCGTGAGAATCATAAGACCACCATCACAGAGAAAATTAAAAACTTTACCAAATACCAAATCGATAATAGGCGCAAATTTAGTAAATAACAAAATAATAATAATAATACTCATATACCGTATCACAAACTCGTGATTTATTTACGTACAGCAGCTGAATCAGATGAATGAGTATAAAAAATAGGAAAACGAACATGTAATCCTCCTATATACGAAAGAGAAACTAAAATACTCCCGGCAAATAATCTACGGACATATCTATATAAAAGAATAATGCTGAATAAACAATACAAAAAATAGAATAAAATAAAATAAAAATCACAGATCATAATCACATCTGGTAACTTCAAACGGAGCAGCACCGGAAGCACCCTTCAATGGAACCTTCAAATCACACTTAACCTTAGGCTTATACGTGCTAGTCTTGATCAATCCAAGCTTGAACCTAACTTTCAGATACAACTTCACCTGAACATCAAAGACCCCATCATTCTTCTGCGAATCATAATCACTAACTTCATCGCTCCCAAGCATCACAACTTGCTGTCCCTTAAATGTCACGGGACCGAAATCCGTCGTATTCTTATGCCCTTGATAAAACGTTTCGTTCAAAACCACGGAGGCGAATCTCTGATCTTCGTAATACCCTCTAGCTTCAATCTCGTCGTAGTAGATCCCTATCTTCCGATTCGGGTTTCGAACAGAGAAGGCGACTGCGAGGTCGTAGTTTAGGGTGCTGGAGGAGTTCGTGAGATTGAATTGGGTGAGTGTGGCGTCTGTGGCGTAGAATTTGACTTCGTTTGGGTGGACGACTAGCCAGAAGATAAGGATTATGATACCGATTACGATTAGGATTGCGAAGATGATTTTGAACACGCAGCTTAAGAGACAACATCCGCAGCAACCGAGGCAGTCAAACAGGCAGCAGCAGCCACGGCCTCCGCGGCCTGGGCGATGGTAGGTGTCTGGTGGCGGGATTGAAGGGCCGTAGTAGGCACCGTTCAGATGGCCTTGCTTTTCGTTGGACATGGTTCGTTGAGTGTGGCTGTAGATTGCAAATGAGAGAAGGCAGGCAACTCGGCGATGGATTGAGAATTTAGTGATGGATTAAGGGTATTATATAGGAAATGGTGGGATGTTTGTCGTCAGTGGGAATTGAGGAAGGAGGGAGGAAAGAGAGGGGGGGGGGGGGGGTTATGTTGGCGTAGCTCCGTAAGCGTGTAGCGTATCTGGTTTGAATTTCCGCGGCCTCTGTGTGTGTGCATGCTGAAATTGGGCGCAGTGAATGGTGTGCGTAGCAGAACATTAATTATTGATAATAGAGGATGAATTTTCCACACGCGGTTGCTTGGTGAGTTTTGGAGCAGACATTATTTATTGGTGGGAATGGCTAGGATGTCAATGATTCCGGGGTTGTTTTCTGATGAGGTAAAATACCATGACGACTCTGAGCGTTTGGAGCTTGAATACTTTATCGGCAAGAATTCATCCGATAAGAATACTTTATAAATAAAAAACGAAGCTTTTATTTAGAAAACAAAAATATTACTATTTAGAAAATATTATCACATAATACTAAAATTATCCTTATCCTGCTTGTATGTCCTTTATTCCTTCCGAAACCTTTTTTTTTTATCATACTTTCTTTTACCATCTTTTTCTTTCTCTTCAACCGGTCAAGTAAAGAAATTTTTTTCCTATTATAAAATATACTAAAATTATATTATAAGTTTATTTAAAATTATTTGTTTAAATTTATTTTATTTTATTATAAATTTATAAGTTTAAATTTTAATTTTTTTAGCAGTACTATAATTTATATTGTAGATCTGACATACAATTTTTTTTATTATAGATAAAAAATAATTTAATTGTAAAAATAATCTAGTAAGAAAAAAATCGATATTAAAAAAGGGCCAAAGGAACTGGTGACCTTCGGCGATATGTGCCGATAGTAAAGGGAGGCCTTCAGTATTTTTTGCCCGAGCCAAGGACATACTTGTTATCAATACAGGCACATTTCGGCCAAAAATTTTCTACCGAGTAAAAAGGGTGTTTCTAAATAACACCACGCACAAAAAAATGGCGCCGGGGGAGGGGACGGCAGGGGATTTACTTATATAAAATTTTATTTTAAAAGAAAAGCTAAAAGATTTTTACGGAAAATGTTACCATCAAATCTAATGTAAGATAAATGTTTATTATCCGACACTTTGATCCAAAAAAAATTCCATGCACATTACGTACCGTCCAAAACAAGCAACCGCACAAAATTACCTGAAAGGTGCAGTATCAGCCGATGTTTTTAGTAAATATAACCTTTCTGGGAGAGGTAGTAAGAAATAACAATTCACATACGGGTCATACAGGGGACGCGAAACACATTGAATATGCAATAACAAAAACATTGACTTACGGTTGTATAATACATATGATGCTCTTAGCATGATACACACATGATCGTGAAACGACAATGACATATGGTGTCTCGATTGAGACGCTTAGAATAACAGTCGCAACACGACTCATGCGAAATTATCATTGACCGGCCATATCAATACCCAACCATACTCATATCTTTAAACACATATGAATTCTATAATTAGATCACACAAATCCACTTCCACTTAAAAAAAAAAACCCAAGCTAGTACACGGTATGCAATGCCCAATTTTCAAAAACTCTAATTTATATAGGATCCATATTATTTAAAAATAAATTTATCTTAGTTTGATTATTTTATTGCATACTTTAAAAGATTAAAAACCTTGTTATGTTTTAAAAACATTTCGTCCTAAATTCCTTACCATTTTTTTTTTACAGTTTAGACTTTTGTGAAACTTTCAAACTACTTTTAACCTTCGAATTCTTTTGAGACACTTTTTTAATGTGAATGTTGGAGTTTTTTCATATTTTTCTTAAGTTTCCCTAACTTTTTAAAAATCTCAAACTGATTTGTTGAAAAAAAAAATACTATTTATTATACCAATGTGTCTTAATTACACGTTTAACGTCCAAAATAACCTTTTTAGCTATCTAAAATTTATAAAACTTTGGGGATCATTATATTTTAGTTTTCTTGAGCTCTATTTTTTTAATTGGATTTAATATGATATTTTTAGCCATAAAAAGTCATCAACATTAATTTTTCTTCCTTAATTCTAATCTAACCTATATGAGGTTTAATCCTAGCCACCTATTTTCACTTATATAAGGGGTAGTACGCTGAGGTAACTTCCAACACCACACATAGATATTTTTATTTTTATTCTTTAGAGGGATACAAAATATATACCTTTTTTTAAAACTCATTGGCAACCACTATCTTCATACATATATACTATATAACTACCACACAAAAAAACTATTTTAGCATCCAATATTTAAATATGTATACCCTCTAAGAGGCTGGTAGAATTCTAACAGAGCAGACATGAAATCTTAACTAGTGTGTAGATGCTATCAGAAATCTAAAATATTGAGGGTTCCTAACTCGTATCTAAGATAGCTAACTCTAAAGAGTAAATCATTCCCAAAATTTGAGGTCTTTAACTTTAAATATTAGTATTTTATTTTAATAAATTTAAACCGGACATAAAACTAATTAAAAATCAGCATTTAAACATCTAATGTAATCTACAATACTACCAACACTTCTATTAATCAAACATCATCTTTAAAAACAATGCAACAAGGAACCCCTCAGAATCACTTCCATTTACATCAACTAATTCCATTACTTGCATTATTTGAGGAGTTCAAATGTTAAACTAAAAGTGAAGCCAAAACAAAACACAAAAAAGTAGTTCATATGATTAGAATTTGCATTACAAAATAAAGTTACAAGAAGTTTTGAAACTTATATTTCTTGGAGAACAATGATTCATTATTGTTTTAAATCTACAAGATACATGTTTGGAAAAGTGATAATTTAGAAAATTAAAAAACTAAGTTGGATTTTAATTGTTCAACATATGAGTTATTATAAATATGAGGTTGCAAAGTGAATAGAAAGAGCTTCGATGAAAATACCCTTCCTTGATACTTGAAACAAATTGATAATGGGTTTGTGAAAATACTTGGTGGTCTTTTGGAAATCTATTTGTTTTAAAATCATTTGTTTCGTAGAGAAAAATCATAAAATTACCAAATTTGTAGAATAAGGCTTTGAAATTTGATTGAGAAGGGGGTTTGCGAGGAGAAGAATCTTCCTTATTTTTAAAACATGGGGAGAGTTTTTACTTGTTATTGATGGCACATTTTGGATAATTTTTTGTGTTGCCATAACCATATTTAAAATACTTGAGAGGGTGTAAATCTATCATTGCATATCCTTTTGATTTTAGCATGGAGATGTTTTATATGAGTCGTGTTGTTCATCTGCAATGGTAGCTTTGTACCATTGTTTTATTGGGTTTTGTGAGAGATGATATGTTTTCTTGGTTGCTTATCTTTTTTCCAGAATGGCATGGAGGCCTTTTGATGCATGATTTTGTTGTAAAGAAATTATCTAGTTAGGAAGTTAAGAATAGGGTTTGATTCCCTTGATAAATTTTAATATCAAATTCCAAAATTGATAAAAATAGTATTTCATCTGGCAAATACTTGTTTGTATGCTATATTATGGAATTTTTTTTGTAGGATTTTATAGGCTAATTATAATAGGAATTTATACTTTAGGAGATCATATTGGAATTTATGGATTCACGTGGCAATGGAGTTGATTTTTTTAATGGTGGAGTACTTTTTAGGGGTGTTATTCTAGTACACAAAGATTTGTTCAGCAAATTTTTTTTTTTATAGTTTGAATTGTCTTGAGAATGTCATTGTAACCAATGTTAGAGACATATGTTTCAACTCTTTTTGAGATGTTTGGGCCAGGTAAGTGGATATAGAGGATTTAAGTTGTTTGGGATTTGATATGTTTGATAATCTACATGCTCTCATTAGTCCATGAAGCTATATATTTCTATAATTGGTCATGGAGTGGCTTGCTAAGGCAATTGATATTCAGGTAAAGTTCAAGAATATGACTGGGGCTATATAAGAACCTTTGTAATTAAGCTCTATCAAGAATTTTATCTAGAAATTTTGAGGTAAACGCTAGAGATATTTCAATAAGGGTAATTATACCATGAGAAATATTATGACTAAGAAATTGAATCCATGCTTGGAAAAAGGATGTTTTTATTTCAAAATGAGTATGTTTCTTTTAATGACATAAATGAATATTTTGAAATGTTTAAAGTGTAAGAAAATGGAGTTTGAGAAAATAAGAACAATATTGATATATACAATGCAAAAAAAATGAATAAGGATTGAATATATCGTTCAATATCCTCTAGAATTTTAAGGGAGCACTTTTGTGTTCAAATGGAATAACATTCCATGTGTATTGTCTAAGAGGAATAATAAAGGTTTTTTTTTATAGAAATCTTCTTGTGAGATTTTGTAGTTACGAGAAACTTAATTTCATAACAAAATTTTAGAAGATGAGAACTATGTAAAGTTTCTAAAGGAGATCATACTTGTTAGAGAATGCCTACAAGATCCATTTGAGGGCATTCTTTTTGGGGTTCATAGTTTATGATGAGGCTTGGCTACCTCAATTATTGATTGATATATAATATTACACAACGCCATCGGGAATGAGCCTTAGAGAATAATCACTTAGACTAAAGGCCTTTAATATGTAGCCAATAATGGTTTTTAAAGGTGACTTTCATTTAGATAGGTATTGTCTTTGTGTGGATGCTTCTTTCTAAAAAAAGAAACTTAAAAAGTAAGGCTAACAATATGTTGAAAGGTTAGAACGAATCTCCTTTTCTATTTTTATATGGTGGCTAAAGATTTGTTGTTTAATTGTGCTAGAGTTAAGTTCATCCTAGATGTGTTTGCTTGCTTTTAATACAAAAAGTTTCAAATGGTTATGATCAATTGAATTGTCCTTTAAGGAGGCTTAAATTCCTTATTTTTGGGAATTTCAAGGAAAAGTAAGGAATTTATTTGTGCCTTTGTTTTAGAAAGAGAAACCATCATAATTAACTTGAGAAAAAAATTCAAAATTATTAAGAGCTTGAATAAGACTTTCAATGACAACATATTCTTTATAATAGGGGGAAATTTGTAATATATATATATATATATATATATATATATATATATATATATATATATATATATTAGCATTTTAATGCCGAGTTAGTAATTATAATAGATTCTAAAGTCGTTACAATGGGAAAAATTAAATAAAAGGTACATTGATTATTAGAATCGTCATAATAGTTTATTGTGTTGTCACAATAGACAATTTCAATTTCAAAATTATTTTGGAAATATTTATTACAAAGTGAGAAAAATAAAAAGTTGCTGTCATGTTAAAGATTCAGTGATGAATTTGTCCTCACAACAATAGCCAAGTTTGCAATGACAACTGAACTACCTGCCGATGCAAATGTTGGTCTTTTATGACAAGTTTTTTTCCGGACAACCCTGCCACGGCGACATGTTAATTTTTATATTGCAACAATAACTTTTTACAAGAAGATGTGATATCGTAGCATCTTGTATTTCTCATAGTGTTTTCATCGAACACCGCCCCTAAAAAGAAAAATATATTGATGCTCAATCCCAATTTTGATATACTTGGCATAATAAATCGGATACGACTGCCTATGCATATTATATATTTGAACGGTTATCGATATATAATTTTTACATTGCTACCAAGGACATTACTACACACACACACACACACAGAGTTTAATAAATTATAAAATATTTATTTGGGCCCAAATATGTTATAAGGCCCAAAAGATGTACCAATATCGTCTATTTTGAAAGAAACAGTACTCGTAAAATTTACATTGCTTCTCTTCCTTATTCCGTATCTTGATGTCATTTTTCTCTTCCTCTCTTCATGATTCACTGATATTTTCTTTTTCTTTTTCGTTGTAGCAATTAGCTGAAGCATGTTTGAAACTCTCCATCTCAATGGGCAACCGCACCAAAGACTACAGTATCCTTATTTTTTTTTCTTTCCCCTGAAGTGGTACACTGAAATGCCACGCACAGGAATTTCTAGGAACAATCTTACCTATCCAAATTTTAAACCCAAATTCTACTAATATATATATATATATATATATATTAGTATATTATTTTTATTTTTATTAATAATTAAGTAGTACAAAATAATAATAATATAAAATAAAAGAAAATTGGGATTCAAAAATATGTAAATCTTTTATTTTATTATAATAACAATAATAATGGTGATTATAATAGAAATAATACTAATAATAAATTTATGATACGTTTATGTCATAATTTTCTTTTATAGTGTATTGTTATTAGTTTATATCACTTAATTATTAATAAAAATTAAAATTAATATTTTAATATGTATATTTTTAGATAAATTAGGGTTTTAATTTGGTCATATAGTATTACTCATTTTATAATGCCTGGGTAGGCAATTAAGTAATTGGTGACCACCAACCTGTTGGCTTTAGGGCCCAAGGCTCTTATACCACTGAGCCATATAGCGCTCCCCAACAATGTGCCTTTTAACATCGATAATATGGTGAAGCTTCGTCTAACATCAAATTTAGTTTTTCTTATACAATAACTTGTTGGAAATGTGCCTAAAAATGGTCAAGGATAGTGAGTGGTTAAGTGAGTTCATTGCTGTGAAAAATCCCAATCACTTCGCAGTTATTAATTTTGGAGAGAGAAAAAATATTTTCTTAAAAGTATTTTCATTCCATATCTTGAAGAAGGGATTGTTTTGTAAATCAAAATAACAAAATTTAGTGTACTAATCGACTGACATAGTAAACTAGTCAAGTGGTTTTTAGCTAGATTAAGTTTTCAAATTTAGTGCTAGTAGTCGACTGTTGTTCGAAAAAAAAAAAAATCAACTAATTAACCTAAATTTTTTATTTTAGACTTTTTTCCAAAGTTTTATAAATCATGTAATAATAATAATTTTGCATTTAAAATAATTTTATGAGGTTGTAGGATTATTGTTACAAATTTTAAGTGATTATTTATATTAATTAGCTAAAATTTTACAAAATATAAATTTTTTTCACCTCATCCTTGTGACCTTATCTGCCCATATGTTAATCCTTATTTCTCTCTCCTTACTCATTTATTATTTTACATCAACATGGGCTGCTAATCTTTCTCTATTTTTTTTCTTCTTTCCTTTTCCCTCATCATTTTTTTTCTACTCTCATGCACACTTAAACACTCTCCTATAACCCACACTTTACCTTACTATCACTCAAGTGGTTGAAAGTTAACACTTCTCCCCTCTTTCCTTTTTGGTCGACATCCCTAGCTTCGCATGAGCTTGGTCTATTTTTTTTTCACACAAAAAGAAATTCATATTCTCTTCATTTCCTCACTAATCATAAGCTTAGCCTAATTTGACTCCATTTCCTCTCATTTCCCTTGCCATACCCAAGCATATCAGCTCATGTTCCTCCCTATATTTTTCATTGCCCCTCTTCTAAACCTCTTGTTCTCCTCTCTAATATGCATCAATATCTATTTTCTATAACTATTTAGTCTGACCCTCCCTTGTTTATTGAAACAAAGGATTGTTTCGTTCCACTTCTGGATCATCTTTCTCAAGTTTAACCTACTTTCCCTTTGACATTTTGGTTATGAAAATTTGTTCTTTTCATTTATGGAAGGAGATGAAGAGGGTTCTCTCCCCCAAATTTCCTCTAAGCATTAAAATATTTTTGTAGATTGGATTGACTTGTTTTAATTAAAAAACATCATACTTTAACCCAGTTTTATATTATTAATTTTTCTAAAATATTATTTTTTGGGTATATTTTACATTTCTACATTCTTTTATGTTATGTTAGGGCTTTTAAGAATATACTAAGTGGATTCAACAATTTTTTTTAATTTGTGCTTAGATGCACCCTGCTATTAGATTAGTATTCATATCTCAACATTTCTTGTCAAAAATATGAAATATTTAGAAAATATTTTTCTAATTAATTTTTTCAGTCCCAAACTACTTAAAATATAGATTTAGAAATTTTAATTAATTTATAATTATTTTACTATTTTTTTAAAAAATTAATACTAAAAAGTGTATTTATGATATTTTAGCCTAATATCACACAGTTTTAAAAGTCAGATAGATTATTGAATTGGTCTTTATATTGGTTTATTGGTCTGAATAGCGGTTTGAATAAGTCATACTAGTGATTTTTATAGGCTTAATATATATTATACATCTAACTAGTATATTATCAATTTATACAACTTTAGAGGCTAGACTCAAGTTCTTAAACTCAACTTAATTAAAAATATTGAAGTTTAAATACCTTTCCTTGTCACTTATTTTGAGTGTGCCTAGCAACAACGTGAATATTTATTAGTGTTTACTGAAAATAACAGTTTATTTCAAGAATTGTAATTATTTGGTAAGTAATGAGTTAAGTGATTAGAGAAAGCTTTGTTGGTCTTATATCTAACTATGCTTAGTTTGATGGGTTGGAAAACACAACCTTAATAAAATAGAATAATAAATTATGAGTACATGATGCTCTTGAAACAAGTTAGGCAACTAGAAAGGTAAGTGAACATAGTCATTTTGTGAGATTTTTAGGCTTTTATAGTATAAAGCTTGATTATGTAGTTAAACAAGTTACTTGTGAGCTATAATTTAAGACTCATTTAATAATCAAGCCTAGCTTAAGTAGAAATATTATGGGTTTGAGTTCATTTATGGTAAAAAATTTGCAAGCTGGCCTAATTCTTATTTTTTGACTCGTTTATTAAAAGAGTCTAACTCAAACCCACTCTAATTCGATTCAATTCAACTCATTTATAGGTGTGATCCCATAGTTCCTATTCATGATTCTTTCTCCCACCCGTTATTCTCATGAGAGTCATTTCAAAATTTTAAACTTCATAACCATCTCTCTCTCCCTCCCCCCTTTCTCCCTTTCCTTATTTCTATCTCATGTTTACACCATCACAGTTCTTCACTACAACTTCGCTACTGGTTTCTCTCCCTACCTTATAACTAGGTTTATAATTTAGTTGAGGCGAGTCAAACACTTCTTGGCTCGGACTCCAACTCAACTCATTTAACTAAGCAAATGAGCCAAAGTAAGCTGAGCTATAAGTCTATATTATAAATGAGCTGCGTCAAACATTTTTTAGGCTCAAACTCATTTACTAAGCAAACCTAAAAGTGAGATTCTGATTAAACTCGTTTAATTAAATAAGTTGTATCCAGTTTTATTGAGTCAAGATAACTTAGCTCATTTACATCTCTATTTACAACATGTTTGAAATCTCAAGAAACCACAATCATATCTCTCTTTATCCTTTACCCCCACACGGATCCCCTCTTCATTTTTTATTCATCCTTATTCAGGGATTAGTTCTTGGAAATTTTCTCAACTCAGAAACTAAAGACCCGAAATGGAAGATCAAATGGTTACGGCAAAAAAGTTCAGATCGAAAAATTGCTGGCTAAGGACTACGATTAGTCATGGGTTGGTGGCTTTAAAAACGCGCGTTGTAAATTTGACGAATAACTTCGACCTTCAGTTTACAAGTTGTTCAGAATTTGACAAAGACATTCAACCTTCATTCTACAAGCGGTGTACCGGAATAAAGGGAAAAGGTGAGAGTTTTATCAAGCTGGTCGCATTACTCCTAAAGTAGGAAAGAGATGTAGGAGTGAAGGGCAAACGAAGTCTACTGGTTCCCAAATTTCCAGAAAACCGCCCAGTTCATATTGGCCACGCCGGCCGACTTGTATAATCGATCCGATAAGACCATGAAGGTGCCGGTTCACCGGTCAGCAGGAATATGCAGGGATGGGAAATTGGGAATAGACGCAGAACGCCATTGATTTTAAAATTTAGAAAAGGAGAATGATAGAAAATAGTAAAATATATATATATATATATTATGTATTTTTTTTTAAATGGACTAAATCTATTAAAATTAAGAAAAAAAATAATCCTAAAATCCCTACCTATTATAGTTGATGTAAATCATTAATAAAAATTAAAACAAAAATAATTGTATTTTTCAATACCCATTTTGACAAAAAAAAATTAAGATAGAAAACAGTGACGGGACAAAAAAATGTCACCTCTATGCCATATTCATGCTTCACAATTGGTCTATCAGTTTAACTGGTCTTATTTTTGATATTATGATATCCAACTAAATGCTTATAGAAAATTATTAAAAAATAATAATTTGAGCTATAGGTTTAATAAAATGCTCATCTAAGAAGTTGTTAATCCTAGAATATTTTTTTAAATTTCTTTCAAAATTGGCAAAGAATCTTAATTTTTACATTCTTTAATGCTCTTAAAATAGTTTTACTTGACGGAAACTTTTGAAAATTTTCATTTAAGTTTAAAATATTGTTTTCAATATCCTTGTAGTTTGTTACAAATTTGGATTCTCATCTACTATTTTTCATAATAAATATCTATTAAATTATGTTTCTAACTATATAAGTTGTTTAAAATTTTATTGAAATCAACCATTAACTTTGGGAACCATATGGTCAACATCCTCTAAGCTAAGATTGAATCCTTGGCCTTTTATTCTCCCATTTGTCCACAAATATGATTCAAAATACCAATAATACCTTAATTTGATTCTAACAACAATCTTACATTTTTCCCTACACTCCATCTTTATCCCTTATCACTCCAAGAGTTAAAAGGGTAGATTTTTGTCCTTCTCCTGGTTTGATTTAGTCTCTGTATTTTACACACATCCTTTGTCTTATTCCTTTTAATTCTATATTTTACTAAGTATAGAACCACAACTCCTTACCTTGTTCTTATTACACAATTCTCCCTCCTTCTCCATTCCTTTTGTCTTTCTTTATTTCCTTTCCTAACTGTTCTATTTCAGCTCCTTCATACTTTCTTTAAGTATTATAGAGTTGAAGTCTAGTGATGAGTGTCAGGGTAGCTTGTTCATCCTTCCCTTAACCTTTCATCTTTAAGACTAAGGGTTTATTTGGCTTCTCATTTTAGTTAGTGAAAAAATATATCTTTCAAGCATAGGTATACATTTTGTTTTGGTTCATTATATATGCATGTATGTATAAATATTTAAGTATTAAGAATTTCAAAAACAATTTAACAATTAAGAAAAGAGCCATTTTGTATTCAATTTTCAAAAAAAGTAAAATTTAAGTACATTTTTATTATTTTTAGTCACTATCTAGTTGTACTTTTAACTATTGTTATAACCAAAAAAATGTTCTAATCCTAAGTTATTTAAAAAAGAGATCTCCAAACTCCTAGGTTTTACTTATATAATATTTATAAAAATACTATGTTCATTAACAAAACAAAAATATGCATGCCTCATATTAAAATTCAAGAGTGGTTTAAAAAATACATTTCATTTTCTCAAATGTATAAATACAAATTAATTAAAAAAATTAAGGAATACTTCTATAACTAATGTATAGTTAGTTTTATTATATTTAACTTAAATAGATCTATAATATTTAATTATTTAAAAATGAGATATAAAGAGCAATTCTTTCATACTTAAATCTAAATAAAATGAAACTTAAAACAATATATATATATATATATATATATATATCATAAAAAAATATCTTAAACACTTAATTCTTTCAAACTTAGATCTAAGTAAAATAAAAATTTGCAACAATAAAAAAAAGAATGTATTACATCATTTAAAAAAATTAACTACTATTATATTTCAAATTAAAGATATATATATATATATATATATATATATATATATATATATATATATATATATATATATATATATATATATATATATGATGTGTTTGTTTCCTAAAACACTAAACAATAAAAAAGTAGCCTTACTTACAAGTTTGGACAAAATAAAGTAGGAAGCAAAAAATAAAAGTGTATGTTTAAAGAGTTTGTTTTTTCTATAAAAAAAAGTTAGGTTTCCTAGGAACTATGGAATGGTAACAAAAACTTTTCTTATTAAGAGAAACCAAAAACACAAATTCATACATAAAATATAAAACAATATTAAAGTAAGGAAATAATTAACTATTTTTATACTATCAAATATATTTTTTACAAAAAAGTAACAAATATTAATATTTTTCAAAGTAGATGAAATAAAGTTAAATATTAAATTGAAATAAAATTAAAGATAGAAGTGGAATCATACCTCAACTTTCAAGGGTTATCATGCATGAAACCTAAAATATGTACAACAATATCCAAAAATCATAAAAAGAAAAAAACTAGATTAATTGTGAAATTTTATGTAAGCAAAAATTACACATGAATGAATGAAGTAAGAAACATTAATCGAGATTACAGAAATACAGCTCATAATAAATTATCATAGTTCGTATGCAATTGGATCTCTAACTTTGTACATAGTAAAATTGATAGAAAATTAAAAGAGGTAACATTTTAGTTGACTTTTCTACAACACCAATAGATCAAAAGACTAATGTCCAAGAAGTTTGTGGTTTTTTAAAAGATTTGGAATATGTATTGGAAACTAAAGTGGAAAATGAGAAGAGATAGGAAATGAAATATTAATTAGGATTATGAAACTTTCAAATTTTGCTAAGCTTGTGCAAGATACAAAATAATCTGTATAGAGACCAAATGGATGAAGTCTTTAAAAAACCTTAACAATTTTTCTTTTAAATATAGGGTTAATTAAATGGGTGGTCATGAATTGAGTGGAAAATAAAACGACATTTCTCTTCATATTTTTATGTTGGGGGAGTTAGGGATTAGTTTTTATATTTATTAAATATGAATGATTAAAATATAAAGATCTAATAATCTATTGGCTATCATAAAAGCATTAGGAATTAAATTTTACTCTTTTCAAAAAATATGAGAGGCTAAGATTGGAAAAGTGGGAGTTAAGTTTGATGGAAAAAATGAATGGTACTCATCAAGTTTTTAGAAAAAAATAAATGTCATATATTTGTATTTTATCTAAGTCTTTCATTGATCCATGCAATCATTACCTGACGATAGTGATTGATTCTTTTTGATAATAAATAACTTAGATGATCACCTTTATGTTTCTTTTGTTGGTATGGATCAAGTTAAACGAATGGTGGAGATCAATAAGCTTGGATGATTCTTTCATTGATCTATTTCATCGTTAATTGATGATAGTGATTGTTTCTTTTTTATAATAAATAGCTTAGATGATCACCTCTGTGTTTCTTTTGTTGGCCCGGATCAAGCTAAACGAATGGTGGAGATCAATAAGCTTGGATGATTCTAGGACTACAATTTAATTTGTGTTAGATTTTATGTTTTGAAGGAAGTGACGTGATGAGTTCATATTTTGACACATTTTATACCCTTATAATCTTAGTTTTTGGTAGTTTATTTATCTAATATAGAGGAATAATTATTGTTTTATGCTTAAGTGGTAAAAATTGCATAAATTTTATTATTTGAGCTAAAATGATATAAATTAAGTAAATTTAGAATAAAATATTATTTATTAATGTTTATTCAATTTTATTTTGCAGGTTTTGTTTTTAAATAAAAGAAAATTAAAAAAAAAAAAAAGAAACTTGACCTTTGGACCAACGACCGAAGGCCCAAAGGCCAGGAAACGAAACAAAACAACGCCAGCGATGGAACAACGAAACCAAACGGAGCACATAAGAAAGAAGAGTCAGCCGCAAGGGCTGACGTGGAGGCACAAAAATTTATAAAAGGACGGGGACGCAAGCAGAAGAGAGAGGCGTCTGGGGGGCCCGTCCGTAGGAGCCGCGAGGCATACAGGTGTGCGGCAGAGCCTTTATAGGCTCGGGAAAAAGGCCACAGAGGAGAGGCGTGCGGCAAAGCTGCAGAAGAAGGCAGAGCCTTCCAAGGCTCTGTGGTGTGCGACAGAGAAGAACGAGCCGTTAGGCTCTGACGCGAAGCAGTGTGCGGCGCAGAGAGCAGGACGACGCGCAGAGGACAGCGCCGCACGGAGTTTGAGGCACGGAACATCAGCCTCTGTCAGCCGCCAGCCGGGAAAAAGAAGAAAGAATTTTGCACGGAAATCAAAGCCGAGAGAGAAGAGAGAATAAGAAGAAATATTTATATCGGTAGAATTTATTTCAGATAAAATTAATTTTTATCTGAATAAATTCTTGATCTTTAATTCAAAATTAATTTCGGTTATTTATTTCTCTTATTTTCAATTTATATTTTAGATATAAATTTCTTTGTAATTAATTCTTTAATTATGAGCGGCTGATTATTTATTGTTAGGGAATGAATTGAAACCCTAGATTATGATTTGAATTATAATTTTATTTTCTTTGTTTCGTGAGATTGTTTCTTGACTCTATATTAATTGCTATCGTTTATATGTATAATTCTGTCAAGTATAGTTTATTTGGTGCATGCCTTGTTCTGGTACCTCATAAGTGACAGTATGTAGGATTAATTGCCTGCTTGGTGGCCATCTAAATATATTAGAATTTATATGTATAAATTGCAGCTAGGTTAGATAACAATTCACCTAATCGTTTTGTGATTCTAACCGAAGTGGTAAAACGTTTCGATACGTGTGGGTCAAGAAAAGGAAATACAGCTAGACATGCTTTTTGTACTAGTTTGGGTACTTAGATTGACAGCCTTCCACTTACACTTAATGCATTAAATCTAGTTAAATATAGGAGCCGCTTGTTGCTGCTATACTGCTAGTATTTAATAGGGTTAATATTGGCGCTTTGTCGTATTAATTTAATTAAGGGAAGTAATATAAGGTATATGGACCTGCGTGTAACACCCCCAAAATTCACTCCTGAAAAAAAAATTTTTAAAGGATAAAGCGGAAGCTAGGAGAGAATTTGGGGAATGTTACCGCCACATCTAACACAAGATAAATGTCCACCATCTATCTTATGCTAGATGCAAGGCTAAAACCTGTCAAATAAAGCTTCAAACATCAATGCCGTAAGGATAAACTCCCACAAGGAGATATCCACAGACAGATGGCAAGTGAATCAATTCACTAAATAAAATCATCGCTGAATCAATCAGCGGAACCTGTGAAATAAATCCAAATTTTAAAAGCTTATCAGAGTACGATAAATTAAAAGTTAATTACAATACCCTTGAATTTTAAATACAATACTTGAGAATTCCAAATACAAATACAGTTAAATAAGACAAATCCCGATATATCAAATTTCGGATTTGCCTACTCTCTCAAGTCAAGCCTTCCACCCAAAAACAATATCTGAACCCAAACCTGCACAAGAAGTCTGCTCCCCACCATCAGTGGATCATCACAGGACCCATTCAATCAAGGTAGCATCAGTACGGGTCCGGTACTGAGTAAATCAATACTACCAAACTCATGGAAAGAAGCATAAAACACATAAGATACAAGCGTACAAGAAATCACGATAGCATGCTAAGTAACACCAATCTAACAATCCAATGATACTAATCATTATAACATCTAATTTTATTTATTTACGATGAGTTCAGGGACCCCACTATTCTTAAACCGGTGGAACGGTCTGAAGCACCTCTCGGGGACAACACACCCGAGCCACTATTATCATCCGGTGGAACGGATCCTACACCTCTCAGGGCAAAACGCTCCTGAGCCACTATTCTGAACCGGTGGAACGGCTTGAAGCACCTCTCGGGGACAACACACCCGAGCCACTATTATCATCCGGTGGAACGGATCCTACACCTGGTCCTGACTCACGTAATCTTCCACTTTAAATAATTAGTGTCTTATTCATTACTTAATTCATACCATATTCTTTTTCACGATGAGTATAGGGCCCCACTATTCTTAATCCGGTGGAACGGACTGAAGCACCTTTCAGGGACAAGTCACCTGAGCCACTATTATCGTCCGGTGGAACGGATTCTACACCTCCCAGGGCAAAACGCTCCTGAGCCACTATTCTGAACCGGTGGAACGGCTTGAATCACCTCTCGGGGACAACACACCCGAGCCACTATTATCGTCCGGTGGAACGGACCCTACACCTCGGCCCAACTCACGTGATCTTCCACTTTAAGTTATTAGTATCTTATTCCAAGATTTTAACCGACCATAAATCAGGCCCACATAAATAATTCCATGGCGTAAAGATACAACATAAGGTATCAAATAGTTTCAAATCCATACTCAACCATTCACATACTCAAATACATATCATATTCAACATCATATTAACACACATTTGCATTAAGGCTATAAACTTGTACATACATGCAATTACCACACAGAACACAACATCCACTTGACATAATTAATTGATCAATAAGCATAGTTATCACCTTCCACTCGTAACAGAAATACATCCAGATTCTATCTTAAGTAAAGGTAAGTAATGACTTACCTCAATCCGAAGCTAGCTAAGCAAATTGAGAATGAGAGAGAGCTATCGAAGGCTCAACAATCCACGAGAAAGTTTTCCTAGATCGCCGATAGAAATCGGAACTAGGTTAGAAACCATCTTATCAATTAATAATTCACATATTCTAATTAAATAAACACAAACGAACACAAACGATCTTTCTTGGAAAGCGTGTCCGAAACTTAGGACTCAAGAGCATAGCTCTATTAAAATTTAAGATTAAAATATAAATCAAATGATTTAAAACCCAAAGACAGAAATCGATTAGATAAAAGACACACAGCAAAATCAATTTATAAAACAATCCCCGAAGATTAGGGTTTTTAATGCCTAAACTACGAATCGACCAAATCACTTTTATTATCTCAAATTGGTAGTTTTAAAACACAATTAAACTAATTTTAGATAAATCTGGATAATCAATTTCAACAAAACAATATCCCGATTAACCAATTCAGGACGATCCGTTTTCAAAATTAGGGTTTTAAAGCCAACGACAAAACTCAGGTAATTCAAATCAATTAATTCCAATTAAAAGTATTAGAAAGCAATTAGGATCATTTCAACTATTTCTACAAATTTAATTTTAGAAAAACAATTATACAAATAACCAATTTCATAATCTCACTTGAAATCTAGGGTTTTAGGCCCGAAAATGCGATTCGGTTGAATTCTATTAATTTAATTAAATTGAATGTTTAGAAATGCAATTAAACACATTTTATAACATATCAAATAATCAATTGATCAAAACCGCTAAAAGAAATACCCAATTTAGCACAATTAGGGTTTTTGAGCCCGGAACGCAAATCCGATAAATTCTTGCTAAAATATATAAATTGATGGTTCGGAAATGAAATTAAATATATTCTAATATAAATTATATAGTCAATTGAATAAAACAACACGATTACATAATCCGATTTAGTTCCGCAAGAAATTTGACCTAAAAATCCAATTCCGATTAATTACGTACCATTTTTCCAAATCAACACTTCCGATATGAAATTAAATACATTTTAAACGATATTGTAAAATCAATTGAGAGGAACGACCCAATTACGCAACCCAATTTCAATACACACGAATTTTGACCTAGAAATCAAATTCCGATTGATTCCGTATAAATTTCTCAAATTGACGGTTCCGACATGAAATTAAATACATTTAAAAAAATATTGTATAATCAATTTATCCAAAATCGCCAAATTGGACGGATCCGAAAAATTTGGGCATAACCCGGCCTAAAATTCAATTTCCCAAATTCCGAACACAAACCATACAATTAACATATCCAAATCAATCTTACAGCACATATATACATAATACAACAATTAATTTAGCTTATCACAAGCTAAATCACACTCAATTAATCAAATTAATATTAGGGTTTTCGGAAATTTATACCCAACGAAATCAGTAAAAATCGGAGCAAGGAGGGCTGGGGAAGCTTCGTCGGAGGCCGGAGGTGGCTCGCCGGTGGTCAGTGACGCTCGCCGGTGACCGGGCGATGGCGGCGCAACCTGCATTGCTGCTCGTCGCTGCTGCAGCGTTCGGCCGTTGCTGCTGCTCCTACTTCGGTGGGTTGCTGCGCTGCTGCTGCGCGGCGTCGCCAGCTGCGGTGGTCGGTCGCGTCGCTCGTTGTGGCCGGCGGTGGTTGGCGAGGAGCTGGGGAGAAGGAGGCTGGGGCTGGGGTTTTTTTTGGGCGCAGAGAACAGGGGGTCGGGAAAGAAGAGGGGGGTCCGGTCGGGGTAAGGCTGTTCTTTTTTTTTTTTTTAAATACACATATAAAATAAATACTAAAAGTATAAAATTATTAATGAAATATTTTATCTAAAATTCATTAAACAAAAATTATTTAATAAGATTCCGAAAGCTTAAAATTAATAAAAAGCTATATAAAGAATTTCGGAAACATTTTCGGAAAACTTACCAACGAACATAAAAATTTGTATTATTTACGGAAATATATTATAAGACCTCGAAATAATATTTAAAAGCATAAAAGTAAATATTTAAATTAAATTCTAATAAACCGAGACTAATTTAAATAATTTCCGAAATCGATTTTCCGTAAACCAAAAATCGTAAAACGGAAGAAGATTAATTCCGGAAAGAAATTCACAAATAAACTCCGAAAATCTTTTTAATTTAAAACTTCCCGAAGATATTAATGATTTCCGAAAATGAATAAATTTAAAGTCGGAAATATTTTCTACGGATAAAATTATTAAAATAACTTTAACTATTTAGACAGGAATTCTGTAATTTAAATAATATATTTCGTTAACGAAATATAACTCCAAAATAAAGTCGTAATCACACGACGAAGTTATAACGAAAACGAATCTAAAATATTAAAATCAAAACGCGAGAAAGAATGTGAATACATATTTTTAACCGAAAATCGAAATCATAAGAATATAATAAAATCATGGTCGTGAACGAATTCATCTAAAATGGTTCGCAACGACAACAATTAATTAAATTCAAATATGAATTCGAAAACGTCGATAAATCCATAAAACGAATCGAAATTAAAATAATTAAATATTTACATCAAATTATGCTAATAAAATCATTGGGCTTAATAAAATTAGGTTTCGAAAATACGGGGTATTACACTGCGTTTGGTGTGCAACTTGGTCGATCTCTTTCACACGATTAAAAGATGACTTAGAAATAAATATTATATTTCGACCTAATCCAGTGGTGGATTTTTATTTCCCTAACATATTTCTCATATCCGCGGTTTCCCATTATTTCCCATCGTTTTTCATTATTTTCATTATTAGTTTATTTATTCATTTTATTATTTTATTATTATTTTGATAAACCCCCATTAGTATTTTT
This sequence comes from Tamarix austromongolica, assembly GCA_039764185.1. Lineage (NCBI taxonomy): Eukaryota > Viridiplantae > Streptophyta > Magnoliopsida > Caryophyllales > Tamaricaceae > Tamarix > Tamarix austromongolica. The sequence continues at coordinate 88,604,997 of CM077808.1, forward strand.
CTCATTCATTTATTTTGTATTATTTAGGATTTTTAGTTTTAGTTTTAGTTTTATTTTCAAGCTAGTTAATTAGAGGTGGACCCTCTCAATCCCCGGCTAGAACGATACCCTATTTACCAGTATTACAAGTGACAACAAGAGGGTTTAAATTGCGTGCCGGCTACGGTCGCACCAATTTTTGGCGCCGTTGCCGGGGATTGGTAACTTCACCTTTATTTTGCTAGCATTTTTAGTGTATTTTCATTTTTAGTGTTTTTGTATTTTTTTTGTTTTAGTTTTAGTTTTAGATTTTCTTAGGATTTTTGGTGTGTTTTGTTATTAACCTTTTCCTTTGAAGTGTTAGTGTTTTCAGGTGGCTATGAGAGGATCCTTTGGTTATGGACAACTTTGCTCGAATCTTAACGCAAGAGTAAATGAGGTAAGTATGAGTAGTCTTGAAGATAAACTTAACAAACTCACTACTCTTGTTTTGCAGGTAGCTGAAGCTAGAGTTATTAATACAAGTGGAGTGTGTCATACGCAAGGAAATCCATATGCCTACCATGAACAAGCTATGAGAGGAGGAGGATGGACACAATCTGGTGCTCAATCTTTCAATGGTTTTCAAGGACATGATCCCTATACAAGCACATACTATTCGGGAATGAGGCATCAACCCAACTTTGGATGGGGGATGAATGATCATTATTCTGTGCCATATCAAGACCCTTACACACGCGAATATGAAGCTTCAAAATATTATCAATATCCTCAACAAGAATCTTCTCCAGTTTCAAAACCCTCAAGTTCAGAAAAAATGGATAAGCTTCTTGAAGCATTGACAAATGGTCAAAACCAGTTGGTAGACATCCAAAATCAACTGGTACAAAGTCAGATTATGCAAAATGAAAGGGTGTCAGTGCTAGAGGAGAAAATGGGTTATATGGTCAACCTAATTAATCAATTAGAAGCACAAAAAGAGCTCTCTAGTACTTCGATTCCAAATTCAAGTGAGAGTTATGAGTATGATGATGCCGTATCCGAATGTGAGGATGAGCTAGTTGAGGAGGTTTCCATGAAAAACATTGAAAAGCAAGATCAAGTGGGAGAAGAGCTTGTAAAAGTAGAAGAAGAATCTCATCAAAATAAGGATCAAGTGAACAAAGAGAAGTATATGGATGACAAGACTATCACTTTCACCTACCATATACCATCTTTGAACATTTATTCCCCACTTTTGCTTGGAGATGACCATGAGACACAAGGTAAGCCTTTGGACCACTTTGATTTTATCAATGCTAACCACACTCCTTGTTTTCCCTCTTTTAGCAGGTTGTATGGATCCAAGAGTGAAGAGAGTAATCAAATCATCTTGGATACATTTAATAAGAAGCGTGATGCTCCAAAGGAGATGTTATGTTGGAAGGATGTGTTTAAAGATTTTAAGATGGGGAAATATGTTCCTTTGATAGAGAGATTACCGTACATGGACATTGGGCAAAATATTCTCTCTTTACACACCAGCTTAAACTCCATTCTAGGTAAGTTACGTTCTTCCTGGATCAAATCTTTCATTAAATCTAATATTTTGTCTTTTTCTTCCTTGCAGGATAAAGATGATCATCACGAGGAAGGATTTGGTGAAGCAGCTCTGAAGTGGACGTATCCACCTTGAACGAGTAAACCGAGATCATGTCAGGCTGAAGACATAAAAACAAGCGCTACTTGGGAGGCAACCCAATGTCATGAGGGAGTTTTCATTCCTTTATTTATTTATTTATTTATTTTATTTTCTCCATACTTTAAATTACATGTTTCTTTAGTTGTTTACACATTGAGGACAATGTGTGATTTAAGTGTGGGGGTGCATGTGTTTTATGTACGAAAAAAAATTGAAAAAAAAAATTGTTTTGATTGAGTGTTTAGTTTTTAGAGTTTTATAGTGTTTAGTGTTTTTAGAGTCGTAGGAACCCTTAATTAGTCAATGAGGAATATATCTTTGAAATCTAACGAAAAGATGATCATGAAATTGAGATAAAGTAAGTGGAGATTTTTTGTATTAATTTTGATATAGGGAACACATATCTATGTGCCTAAATTTGAATGAAGAAAGAATATGTATGATTGTCTAATCACCGACATGGCATGTTGAGATTCATCACATTCCTCAGTGAGCTTTTGAACCGTATGTACCTTCTTTTTCTGAGCAAATTTATACAAAATATTCTACTTTTCTTGGCTTCAAAATTTTTCTTTGTAAACCTCATATATGTTTAATTGCTTTGATCAAATTATTTGCCATAGATCTTGTAATGGACTATAGAGATTACTAGAACTTACTCTTGTGCTAATCGAAGCTTATAGTCAAAATATGCTCTGATTGAGAAAATGATAAAGGCAGCTTAGGAATTTTCCATCACATGACCAAATAGCTGAACCTAATTTGTGTATCCATGATGCACATCCTATAGAAACCCTTTGAGCCATACAAGGAACATATACTTTTCTTCATTACCTACATTGAATAACCGTTGGGCCTTAATATCTCTACCATTGCTTAAAGCTAATGATTAGCATACGCATATGTAGATATGCAAAACACATATAGTTTTTAAATAAAATCATTTGAAACACATGAATCAAAACTACGTGAATATCGACACACTTCTCTAAAGAACAAACCACTCCCCCTAAGAAACCCTAATTTTCATAAGCCAACCATAACTTCTCCCTTGGTACTCATTTTTATCACCATTTCTAATACCCATCCTTAAAAATACTATTATTAATAACATACCCACAAATCATGGCCTAACTTAAACATTTTATAATTGCGATAATAGCCTACCCTTAGGATTACTATTCATAATTCTCCTCAAAACACTAATTTCGCAAATTAAGCATAACTCTTTCCATCAAATTAATATGACTAAAAAATTTAGTACACATTCTCAAAATGTAATTACTAACAACATATCCAAACTTCAAGATCTAATTCTAACATTTCACACATGTTTCATTTATTGACTTGAAATGATTCATAATCACTCCAAATATTTCACATGAGTTATTTAGTATAGTCCTAGCTATTTAACGCATTAAAATGCGAAGCAACTAATTTATAACTAATTTTGACCAAAATACCCCTAAACTAGCCAAAATACCCGTTTTCATAAAAATTGATGAGTTCTAATATGAGGGGTCCCAACTTTCATTATATCAATGAGCTACTAGTTACCACATTATTAAACATCTCCACATAGAGACCAAAAATATAAAAATACCATAAGAATATCAACATAACATAATCATCATAATAAGTTCAAATATGAGTTATCATACAAAACACACACTACATACAAAACTCCTAGTTACGACATATATCCTTACCAAAGAGGGTTCGGTCTCTAAGAACACAAAACCTATGCTTCCTCCTCTATTACCACTAGGGTATCACCTAGAAGCCAAAATATACCAAAATTTATACTTAGAAAATTTAATATGAGAGAAACTAAGGAAAACAATATGGAGGAAATATAGAGATAACTAAAAAGTGGGAAGTTTGGATAGGGTGGTGCACGAAGGCATTCAAGTGGAAACCAAGGTTATGGTGTGGTGGATAAGGTGGCGATGATGATGGCTGTTAAGGATGGGAGTAATGTTTGGCAAAAAGGGGGAGGTGATGGTGGTGAAGGGATTGGCAAGAGTTTGCAATAGGGGGTGATGATGGTCAAGGGTAGAGGGTGTTGTGACTGGTAGTGATGGTGGTTTAGGGTGGTTGGTGGTTAAGGGTGGCAGGAAATAGGGAAGTGGAGTGGAGTTGGTGGCTGAAAATAGGGTAATAATGGTGTACTACAAGCAGTGACCTTTGCTAGGAGGTGGTTGGCTAGTAGCAGCTATAGGTGGCAATCGAGTTGGCAGGTCAGGTTTGGGTCTAGTCGGGTTAGGTTATTTTGGGTCACTTAATTATTCGGGTAGGGTTGGGTTCGCGTTGTTGCAGACCTACGTTGTATTGGGTTAATTTATTGGGTCGGGTAAGGTTTAGGTTAATATAGTTTGGGTTGGAGTCGAGTTAATTTCAGATTATTTTATGTTAGCTTGTTGGGTCAGGTCGGGTATATGGATGTAAATAAGGCAGATTTTATCTAAAATAAGTTGGATTATATTTGTTGGATACTTAAACAAATATGGAGGATGGAAAAAATACCCGTTGGATACGGGTATAGGATATCCATATCCATATCCATACCCATACCCATATTTATATTTGTACCATTAATTTTAAATAAATATAGTATAAATTTATGTTAAAATTATCATTTGGCTTAACTCTAAATGGGTTTATCCGTTGGGAAATTGACTTATCCTTTGGATAATATATGTTAACCAATAACAGCACTATTTATTAAGTAATAGATATCCAACGAATACGGATATAGATGTGTAAGTGGATACCCATTAGTGTACAAGTACAAATTGAGGTACAGGTATAGGCACGGATACGGGTATGGACATACCCACCCCATTTACATCTCTACTGGTTAAGACTGGGCCAAGCAAGGTCATATTTTGGTGATTTCGTATTAGGATTAATTTGACATGTCAGGTTTGGATTAATTTAGTAAATTAGATCTTTTTAGGTTTTGATAGGTCAGGTTGGGTTCGAGCCAAGCTAATCCTGGATCAAATCAATTTAGATTTGGATCAAATTAGACATTAACCATAAAAATTAATTTAAATCCTTAACCTCGTAAGCTAGCTTTAAGTTTAACTTCATATGTGGTCATCATGGTAGGCTCAACTTAGTGTGAATCCTTCCTCAAATGATTAAAATATTTGAAGATATGAGATAAGACTATGTCGAATGAATGAAGGTGGGAAGAAGGTGTCTTCAAGGAAGATTTAAAGATTGATTTGAATCTTCAATCAAGATTCAAGGAAGAATTAAAGAAGTTTAACTTTGAATTTTTCTCCTAGAAGATATTCAAAGTATCCTATCTAAGATTAAGTAGTCTTAGTTAGAAAAATTCACTCACAAAAGAGAGAAAATAGCTAAGTGAATTGCTTATATTAGATTTCAATTGATAGTCAACATTCATGTGTTACAAAGGGTGTTGATCATGCCTTATATAGGTAGTCATATGCTCCCTAAGTAGCACACTAAGGTAGCTAAAATAATTCAAACATGGCTAAATAGCACACTAACTAGTAAAGCAACATAGCACTAACCTTTATAATACATGAATAGAGAAAAAGATTATTACAAACAAACATAGCTATTTAACACATGGAAGTAACTGTAACACCCCAAAATTCACTATTTTTTTTTAAAGTGGAAGAATTTAAAATTAAAACCCGTGAATTTTGGAGATGTTACCACCACACTTAGTACTAAACCAGTTCTCTCCAACCTTTTTCAGTACCAAGTGCTAAGGCTAAAAAAATTAACATTAAACTCAAATCAATAGTTCATAAAAGAACCAAAAAGATCATATATCAAAAATTAGAGTAGGCGTAAAGAATTGTAATTCATATCCAAAAGAGAATTAAGCTTACAATTGATAAAAGTTTATTTAAAATACTCGATACAAGTAATGAATCATAAAAGGGTGAATCCGATCCAAAAGAAATAACTGGAGGAGATAGATTAACAAAAACAGCGAAAACAGACACGACACTCTCGAATCTTGAGCCAAACACGTGCTCAACACTCAACCCTGCCGGATGTTTCGCTTACCTGCACAAACTCAAAAGGGCCTACTACTCGTGGGAATGAGCAGCACCCATGAAAAGGGTGATCAGTATGCTACGTACTAAGTAAGGTAACCAAGCACTAAGGCTAACACATAACATCACATAAATAATGCAGAAGAAATAAAAGAGCATAATCCATCATGATATCATACAATTATTCGGGAAAGATACATAAAGGCTCATTTATAGTATGGATTAATTATTTACTTAATCTTTGATTAGATATCATTTCACACCATGCTTTTTATTAAATCCATACAAGTACGATAACCCAACTATTATAGCCGGTGGACCGGAAACGCACAGGGCATAAAGCTCCTAACCACTATTATTTGACAGTGGACTGGTATGGCCCCTTCTTACACGGTGTTCCACCATAAGTAATTAGTGTATTTCCCATGTATTGGCACAAATATGTTCAGTTTTGTTAAGCACGGAATCCCCCACTATTATAGCCGGTGGACCGAAAATGCACAGGTATAAAGCCTAACCACTATGATAGCCGGTGGACCGAAAATACATAGGACATCATGCCCTAACCACTGTTATTCGTCGGTAGACCGGTTTGGACCTAGTTCAACAATCTTCCACTTTAAGTGATTAATATATTAAGTGTATTATTCAGAAAAATTTTAACCCTAGACATGCATGAATCACTCCCTTTACACATATCCTCCAAGTCCACTCATTTCCTTACTCTAGGGTTTTGCCTAGAAACTCTAATTTAGGCCTAAGTGGCCCATCTTACTCCACTTCACACAACCCAAATCATTTTAACACTCCACACACCACAACTCATAAATTCCATCATCATAATTACACTTTAATCACCAAATACACATGATACCACAAAAACCCTAAGCAGCCACACCAAACCCTAATTAACCACAACAAACCAAAGTTAACCACTCCAAACCATATTTAACTATAACAAGCATAATTAGCCATTCCAAAACCTAGTTAATCACAACAAACCCCAATTAGCCACTCAAACCCAAGTTAATTACAACAACTCATAGTTAATCACTCCAAACCTTAACTCAGTCTCCACCATACCCTTGTAATGTTCTACGTACTATTTTTCACCCAAAACTTCCAAATACCCAAATAACTCTTCTATTACCTTCCTTACATCCCAAGTCAACTTTTTATACGTAAACTTTACTCCCATACAGATGCTAACCTCCCCATGCAATCCTTCGAACTTTTTCACACAAACCCTAAAACTCCCATGTGAAACCCTAGATTCAACCATGCAAACCCTATATCCATCCATGTAAAACCCTATATTCTACCATAAAAACCCTAGATTCCTCCATGCAAAACCCAAGATTCAATCCATACAGAACCCAATGTTTCTCTATATAAAATCCTAAATTCAGTCCATACAAACCATATATTAGATTCTCCCATATAAACCATAAATTAGACTCTCCCATATAAACCATAAATTAGATTCTCCCATACAAAACATAGATTAGATTCTCCCTCATGAAACCATAAATTAGATTCTCCCATATAAAACCATAAATTAGATTTTTCCACACGAAACCCTAAATTTCCCATTTTATTCCTCCACTCCTAGATCAATAAAATACTTAGGTCAACTCATTTCCTCTTTAGTCAACTTACTTCCCATTTTCCATTTTCAACCTCTTTCCCACACAATACCACTTTTATACATCCTCGCATGCATGTCTTACAGAGTCACAACACATTCATCACATATACATACTACACATGCCAAATAACAACGCAAGAATATGCTTGAACTCCATGTCATACCATATACGAAATAATTACAATAATAAACATAGGATACATAACATACAAGGAATTTAATGCACATGAACACATAATAGGCCTTAATAACACCCTTACCTAAAACGACACTGGTCTTGGAGCATGCTCCTACGCCTCCTTAGGGTTTTGATAAAATAATAACATATTAATAAAAATAACATTAACAAATTTCTAACTTTACTAAAGATATAACAAATAATAGAAATATTATAAAAGTTGATAATATAAGGTTGAAAATTTTACCCTAATAATAATAATAATAATACTAAAATAATGATAGCAAAGATACTAAAATAATATCAATGTTAATATTAACAAGAATAATAATAGTAACAATATCCAAAATAATAAAAATAACAATAATAAGAAAAAGGGAATTATTCAAAAATAAAGCAAAATAAGGGCTTCGACCCTTTTACCAAAATAATACTAATAATAATATTAGTAAAACAAGTACCAAAATTTAGTAATAATAATAATAATAATAATAATATAGTAATAATAATAATGATAAAACCATAATAATATTGCAAAAATGATAATAATCATCATAGTAATAATAGTAAGGATAATAATCAAAGATAAAATAAAGTAGGGTTTCTACCCTACATTAAATAATAATAACACTAATAAATAATAATAAATGCAAATGATAAAAATATTAAAAATATTAATAAAAGTAAGACTTGATATTTATAATATTACTACTACAATTAAAAATAGGCACAATAAGGTTTCAGCCCTATATAAAATAATAATACTAACACTTGAAAAAACATAATAATAATAATAACAATAACAATTTTGAAATAGTAATAGTAATAATAATAATAATAATAACAATTTCAAAATAGAAATAATATTAATACTAATAATAAGAATCATACATATTAATAATGGAAATAATAATAATAATATTATTATTATTATTATTATTATTATTATTATTTATATTCAGATAAATGAAATAAAATAAATTAAGGATTGTAAAAATAGGATAAAGGGTTGAGAGGGTCTAGGGTTCAACCTTAGGCCGGTGGGGATGGCGGCACCGGCGGTGGTGCAGGCCGGTGGCGGTAGTGGTAGGAAAAAGAGAAGAAAAGGGGAAAAGTTGAAGGGTGGGAACAAAATAGGGAGAATGAGGGTGGAAGTAAGGGTGGTTATGGTTACCTAGAAGGAGAGAAACAGAATTATGGTGGCGGCACACGCTGGCGGTGGTGGTGACTGAATGGAGAAGAAGGAGAGAAAGAGAGGAGGAGAGGGAGGGAGAGGAAAAGAAATGTATGGGGAGATAGAGTAGGGTCTGTAGAATAATTTGGGAGGTGAAAAGAGCGGCGACAGCGGCGGATGAGGCGGCTAAGGGTGGTGCGAAGGGTGGCGGAGGTTGGAGAGAGGGTTGATCGGGAGGGCTACTTCGCACAACCAGGGTGGCTTGTGTAGGAAATTTGTGGGATTAGGGAGGTTTAGTTGGATAGAGGACGATGCAAGGAAGGCTTAGGTGGGCGTAGTCGGCCGACGGCGGCGGACTAAGCGTCTGAAGTGGCGGCGGCGAAATAGAATGATTCCTTAGGTTCGAAAAAAAAACTAGACTCAAGGGTTGGTTACAGGTATTTATAGGGTTCAAATGATAGGGTGAGGTCTATGGGACGACGAGGGAATAGGGCAAGTAGGGTTAGGGCTCACCAGCGACGACAAAACTGGCAAAAATCAAATTTGGTAGAGGGTGGTTGCGCAAGCCAAGGAGAGGTAAAATTGTGCGAGAATAAAGGAGTTGATTGGGTCGAAATGATAGGCTGATCAGCTAGGAAAGAGAGGGGAAAAACTGGCCGGTCAAATTGAGCGTAACCAGCGGCAAAAAATCAGGGCAAGTGGCAGTGCAGGTGCAGGCCGGTGTTGACTGGGGAAGAAGGAAGAGGAAGATGGGAGGCTGGACCGGCGTTCCAGAAGAAAAAGAAAGAAAGGAAAAAAAAGGTGGATTGGGCAGTTGAGCGCGACGGATAAAAAATTCAATCAAAACACAGAGTTTCGGCGAAATAAAGGATGAAGCACAGCGTAGAGAGGGACGAAAGAAGGGCGACGGCCGCGCGGGTTGGGCCGTGCCGAAGATGAAAGGAAAAAAAAGAGGAAGACTGGGCCGCCGGTTGGCCCAGGTTGGGAAGGAGAAGAAAAAGAAAAGAAGAAGAAAGAAAGGGAAAAGGAGAAAAAGAAAAGAAAAAGAAGAAAGAAAAAAAGGAAAAAGGAAAAAGGAAAAGAGAAAAATAATTAAGTTGGGTATTTAAATTAATTAAAATAGTTGGGATATTTAAAAAAGATAATATTTAAATAAAATAATGTTTAAACCTCTTTTAAGGCTAATTTAGGATTTTTGAAAGATTTTTCATAAATTCCATTTTAATTAGCAAATCACCCAAATTTTTTCCAATTAAATTACTTATAAAATTAATATTAATTTGGAACTATTTTCTCTTTCTTATTTTACATAAAATAATTTATTTAATTAATTTTAAAAATAAAATTCTTAATTAGCTAAAATACCCAAATTTCTCCTAATTAAAATACTTATAAATTTCTTCTTGATTTGCCCTAATTAATTTCCTTTTTATTTTCATAAAAATAATTTATTAAATTAATTTTCCTAATAAAACCTTATTTAACTATAATTTTTAAAATTAGAAAATTTTGGGGCATTTCAGTAACTAACAAGAGTCTTAATTTATATAAAAAATTGATAACTAAGTCTCCTTGACTTGGTAGTTTAACTTCCATACATAATATCTTTCTTTGACTTGTCATAACTTGTAACATGCAAAATTGTAGATGTGTTGACATCTTGAAGTGCATTAATCTTCTCCTTTTAAATATATTATATACCTACAAAAATTACTCAAAGTACACCTGTTAAAGTTAGTCATATTATTAATATTATCATCAAAGACAAACATTACAATAGGCTCCATAACCAAGTATGTCATGTAATATCCTAAAGTTTTACTTAACATATTCTTGTATCATTAATACTCTAATTTGATTCTAATCTTGAGAAAATATTATTTTAGTCTTAACCAAAGCTCTTAATCCCAAAACCTTAATCGAATCCAAATCTTTGACTCCCATAAACCATATTTCACAACCCGATCTTAATTCTACAAAAATTTATTATTAATCCTACCTATTTTGGCTAACCCAAAATTATCTAAAACTAAACGTAAACCCTTAATTTTTTCCTTTTCTTTTCTGTACTCCTTTCTCCCATAACTTGTGTCGTAAAACGTGAATTTCTTAATTGAAATACCTCAAAATTTCTAATTTTAAAAATTATAGTTAAATAAGTTTTTATTTATAAAATTAAATAAATAAACTATTTTATTTAAAATAAGAAGGAAAAAATAGTTTCAAATTAATAGGAATTTTATAAATAATTTAATTTATTAAATTTAGGGTGCTTTGCTAATTAAAATGGAATTTGTGGAAAATCTTTTAAAAATCCAAATTTGACATAAAAAGGGATTTAAATATTATTATTTTTAAATATCCTAAATACCCTAATTAACTTAATTAACCTAATCTATTATTTTTCCCTTTTCCTTTTTCCTTTTCTTTCTTCCTTTTTCTTTCTTTTTCTTTCTTCTTCTTTTATTTTTCTTTTTCCAGCCTAGTGGCCTAGTTCCCCCTCCCTCCTTCCTTTCCTTCGATGTGGCCCAGCCCGCGCAGCCATCACCCTTCTTCCGCCCCTCACCGCGGTGTGTTTTATCTATTTTTCCCCCTGGACGTTGTGTTTCGTCCCATCCCTTTAAATGTCGCTGCCCGGTCTGCCTTCCTTTCTTTTTCTTCTTTTCCTCCTGGACCGCCGGTCCAACCGCCACCTCTTTCTTCTTCCTTCCTTCCTCCTCCCCCCGTCGTGGACCTGCAACTACTTGCCGGCTAAAAATTTTGCCGGCAACTACGCACGTTCGCTGCCCACTTTCTCCCCCTCTCCTCCATGACAACTCGTCGACCACACCTGTCTGCCCACTTCTCCTCTTCCCTCGCACGATTTCCCTCTCCCCTGGCGACTCGCAGACCATGAATGGAGAGTGTGTCGGATGCCATCGTCAATCGGTGCCCCCTCTTGCCTACCACTCTCCCACCTTTCCTTCGACCCCAACTTCCTCTTCTGTCTATAAATAACCTCATAGCAGCATTGAGTCGAGTTTTTGGCTTGATTTCAGGAAAAAAACCTCCTTCACGCCACCACAACTTTAGACAGCATTTCCTCCACTTTCGGCAACCACACCACCAACTCCCCCCACCTAAGCCTTCCCTGCACCGTCCTATAGCTAACCAAACCTCTCATACCCTTCGATTCTTCCTACACAGTCCACCCCGGCTATGCAAAGTAGCCCCCTCGACCAACCCATTGTCTGCCTCCACCGCTCTTCGAGCCACCATTAGCTACCACTTTCGCCGCTCCTTTTACCTCCCAAATTTTGCTGCAGACCCTCCCCTACCTTTCTTTTCCACTCCCTTCCTCTCCTCCTCTCTTTCTCTCCTTCTTCCCTATTCGGCTGCCACCTCTGCCACCGCCCCTCGCTGCGCCACCGCTCTCACTTTACTCTTCTCAGCTTAGGCTACCACTAGCACCTCAGCCTCGACCCTCATTCTCCACCATTTCTTCTCAAACCAAACTTTTTCCTTTTTAACCCTCTTTTCCGCCACCGCCACCATCACCGTGCACCACCGCCGGTGCCACCTATCTCCGCTGACTCAAGGTGAAACCCTAGACCCTCTTAGCCCTTCATTCCTATTTATTTTAATTTTTTCTATTTTTATTCCAATTTTCAATGTTTATTCGATAATTATGATGATTATTGTTATTATTGGATGTAATATTAATGCTAAATTTTCTTGGTAGGGTCGAGAGTATTATTGAGTTAATTAGATTGTTAGTTTTGAATTTTAGAACTTAATTGAATTATTATAGGTTTTATGATCATTTTTATTACTATAATTAGTATTATTATTTTATTATGATTATTAATTATTTAAGGAGAGCCAAGGGCTTAATTTATACTTAGGTTTCGCATACTCCAATTCTAATATTATTATTACTATATTTGTTATTATTAATATTAATATTATTGTTATCTTTATTATTTTTTAATATTATTATAAGTATTATATGTTATTAATATTAGTATTACTATTATTGAATAGTACTTTCATTTTTTGGAGGTAGGGTTAACCCTACCTCGATTTATTTAAGTTTATGTTGTTGTTGTTGTTGTTGTTGTTGTTGTTGTTATCTTTACTAACATTATTTTGGTGAAGGGTAGAAACCCTTATATCACCATTTATTTTAAATTACATTAGTATTATTATTAGTATTTTTAGTAGTATTTTGTATAGTTGATTCTAGTATAGTATTATTTTAATTAAAAACCAAGTCTTATGATAAGTTAGGAAATAATAGTATTTTTAGGAGGGAACCTAATTATAGTATTTTTCCTATAATAGGTGAGCCTAGTCAAAGCCCTCAAGTGGTATAGGAGCATGCTCCAAGACTGGTGACATTTTTAGGTAAGGGTGTATCTAAGGCCATTGTGTGTAATGTGTTTTACGTATCCTACTTGCCATGTGACATGCAATATAATATGTTCTAAGTGTATTATTATACCTATTATACATGCAGTATGATGTGGTGTTGAAGGATGTTCATATGAGATTTTATGGCATGCATATGATATGTATAAGTTGTGCTTTTATTGTGAATTAATGCGACCCATAAGATATGCATGTAGGTCATGGTTACATGGTGGTACTAGGGTTTTGCATGATGGTATTAATGGTTACATGGTTGTATTAGGGTTTGCATGGTGGTACTAAGGTTTTGCATGGTAGTATTAGGGTTTGCATAGTGGTTAGGGTTTGCATGGGAGTAGGGTTTACGTGGAGCTAAGGTTCGCATGGGTGTTAGGGTACGTCATGATTAACTATGGTGGGGGTGGTTAACTAGGGTTGAAGTGGTTAACCCGAGTTGAAGAGAAAGCATGGTAGGAGTCAGAATTGCATGTCTTGGTATGGGTTTCTAAATAAGATACTTAAAACATTAATTACGTAAAGTGGAAGATGTTGAGTCGGGCCCAGACCGATCTACCGGCATAATAGTGGCCAGGGACTATGGTATCCTGGAGACCAATCCACTGACATATAATAGTGGTAGGGTATGTTACCTTTATGACCGATCCATAGGCTAAAATAGTGAGGGATCCCAAGCTCAATAAAACAAACCTAACAATTTGTTAAGATATGGGAAGACACTAATTACTTACAGTGGAACATCGTGCGAGAAAAGGGGCCAGACCGATCCATCGGCATATAATAGTGGTAGGGCATATATCCTAAGTGACAGATACACCGGCTAAAATAGTGGCTCGGAGCCAAAGTGCCATGTAGACCGATCCACCAGTAAAAATAGTGGGGTTCCCATACTCGTATGGACTTGATAAAGAGCATGGTGTAAAAATAAATTCGATAAAGGTTTAATGAAGTAAATAATCTGATCTGTATTGAATCATGGTATTTAACCTGAGCTTTCATTTTATCTTGTGTTATTATGATTGAATTCTATGATCCTTTATTATTATGCATTGTTTGTGTGAATTTTGTATGCTAGCCTTAGTGCACGGTTACCTTTCTCAGTACGTAGTGTACTGATCACCCGTTTCATGGGTGCTACTCATTCCCACGGGCAGAAGGCCTGTCTGATGTGTTGCAAGTAGGAGATGCTTATTTTGATGCTATTGATGTCTATGGGACATCAAGTGGGGCCGAGTGATTGTGGGCTAGATCGGGTCCTGGAGTGGCGTGGCCGTTTTCCATTTGATATTATTATTCGTGTTATCTTTTAATTATGTTTGAGTCTGCAGAAATAATTTTATTATTGTTATTATTTTTATTCTCTGAAAAACAATAGCTAGTATTTCGAATTATGTAAAGACTTATGTGTACTCTGATTTCCGTATTCATGAAGCTGAATTATTTAATAATGTTATGTGTATTTTTCCTTAGCCTTAGCACTTGGTACTGGAATGGTAGGAGTGAATCGGTATGGTACTAAGTATGGTGGTAACATCTCCATATTTTACGGTTTTAATTTATAAGTCTTGTTTTAAAAAAGAAAATGTGTAAAAAAAATGTGTAAAATTTTGGGGGTGTTACATTAATCCTGTAACTTGCAATTTGCAACTGCACCATCTCCCATCACCCCACTATAGCCACCATCATCCATCATCCCTCACCATCTTATCCTCATGCTACTGCTAATCTACCCTACCCACGCCGTCCATCTCCCCTACCATTTTTCCTTCTCAAGCAACATACACGCACAACCATCACCACTTTTGCTGCACCTCTGAAATTTTCACCCCTACACTCTACCATCACCTCCAACCACCATCATTATAAAACTTCCCCTACCATCCCTCATGCTCAACCTACATTCTTTGAATTTTTTTTTCTTTCACCATTCGCATGCCACTATCATATATATATATATATATACACTACTTACTCTCCCTCTCCCTCATTTATTTGTTGCCATTTATTGTCCACACTCTGTCCAAAATCACTACACAAGCTCCCTCTATTCTTCTTCCTTCTTCTTTTTCTTCCTCTTCCCTACTCTATTTTGTGCACGCAGCACCATCACCACCATGTACCACCATGCACCACCCAACGATAGGTGGACTGACCACCAAGGTCACCCCATCCTTCCCTTTCACCACTAACCATCACCTTTTTTCCCTCTCTTTTCTCACTGTCGTTATGTTTTTTATAACATAGACGACCGTGCAACACTAAATTTTCTCATCGCATGGTTGTGTAACCTAGCATGGCCTGCGCATGGCCTATCACAAGCTCGTGCACACATGTTTGAATTTGTGTTGTTTTGCCAGTGATCGAGCACAACCGTGCCTCTTCATACAGCCTACCCATACACAATCCTAACACACAACCTAGGTGTGCACCACCTGTAGCACGTCTGTGTTGCTCCCTATTTTAGTCATGCACCCTCTTTTTCACTCCCAAAACTTATCTAAATACCACCAAATTTTTACCATAGTTCCACCATACATTCCACCACACATCCACACAACTCAAGCTTCCATTTGAATCCAGTTATTTTTATTTTTACCCTCCTTTATCTTAAATTTTCCCTCAATTATACTTTTCAAACTTAACCATGTTTTATATTATTTTTTATAGGTGATTTCGAAGGAGATCTAGAATTTATATTCTCAGAGCTCGGTGTCGTAGTTGGTAAGGACACTAATCAATGTTTTAGGGCTTTGTATTAATTACTTGTATGGATATGTATATATTTTCTGATATGATTTAATGTATGTTTTTGATGATATATTGTGGGGATATGGAATATATGTTTGAAAGAAAGTAAGAATGGGTAAGAGGTATGGATATGATATTATTATGCTAATGACGTATTTGTGGGAAATATATTTTATGGAATGAAATATAGACTAAATAATCTATGATAAGAGGAAATAAGCATATTTATGAGGTATGATGATAAATGGTGGATTTGGAAAAATAATGGTTGTTGAAGGCATAATATTTTATGAATTAAAGGCTATCGGTTATCCTTAAGGGCATTTTGGTCATTCTGGATTAATATGAAAACTTTGGTATTGTAATGTGTTAGTTGGATTAATTATGATAAAGATACCAAAAGAAGTATGTAGAGTACTTACCAAATGTTTGGGTTCCCCAAAATAAGATAATGGCTTAATTAGGGCAGAGTAACCTTAAAATGGTAATGTTATTATCCCATGTGTTAAACTCTTGAGTTAGACTATAAATTTTGGATATGTCGTAATGTTGATAATTTAAGGAGGTTTATTAAATTTGGATAATCACACGGGCCTTATGGGAAGAGTTATGACTAATCTTGAAATTTAGTATTTTGGGAGCTATATAAATAGTAATGTTTGGGATAGTGTTATTATTATATGTGTGGGACATGAGTGTTAGGCTATGAATTTTGGGTATGATAATAATGATTATATTTAAGAATGATATACTACACTTGGTGGTTGAATGATCAATATAAAAGAAGTTATGCTAGGAGTGTAATATTAAGGTTTGAGGAAATTAAGGGTCTCGACTCTGGAGATTGACCTTATGAATTATGTTATGTGCTTATTTGCCTTAATATATTTGATGCCTATGAATAAATCATGAATAAGATATTAATCATATAAAGTGAAAGAGAACATAAGTAGGGCTAATATATTATTTTTATATTTGTTCCATTAGAGATAATAGTGGCTCAGGAGCATTTGGCCCTAAGGAGATGATGTTTTTATATTTGTTCCATTAGAGATAATAGTGGCTCGGGAGAATTTTGCCCTAAAAAGGTGTTTTAGTCCATTCCACCAGATTAAGAATAGTGGGGCCACTACTCATCGTGAATAAAAATATAATTGTATAACTTATGGATAAGACACTAATGATTTAAAGTGGAATAGTACGTGAGTCAGGACTAAGGTGATTTTTTTATATCCTTTCTACTATAGATAATAGTCACTCGAGAGCGTTTTACCCTGAGAAGGTGATGTTTATAGATCCATTCCATTAGATGATAATAGCATCTCAAGTATGATATCCCCAAAAACATACTTCAGACCGTTCCATTGGTTTAAAGATAGTGGGGTTCCTAAACTCAACATATATAAAATAATGAAATTTTTTATATCTAATAAAAGGTATGAATTAGTATTTATCTTATGATATATTTATTACTTTGAGTGTGTACTTATCATCAGTTGTAATGTATGTGTTATCTGTATCCCTAATTCAATAGTATTGTTACCTTACTCAGTACGTAGCGTACTAACCACCAGTTTCATGGGTGCTACTCATTCTCACGAGTAGGATACCCTAATTCTTTTGTGCAGGTCTCAGAAGATCCTCTAGATGACTATGATTCACTATGTGATGATGCGTGACCTATTATTTATACTGGGTGTTTGGGTGAAGAGTCATATTATTCGGTTGATGTAGTTGCTCGGATAACTTTTTGGACTCTTTGATCCATGGTATCCATTACTTTGTATTTTGTTATTGTAATTTGAAGTTAGACTCCAAAACTCATATTATATGATAAATATTTCTTCTAGTGAAAAAAAGAAAAAAACCATTTTTAGCAATAATACTTTTTGTTGCTAAAGATAGACAGTCATTGTAAATAATATATATAGCAACAACATTTTTTGTTGTGGAGTGCAACAAAATAAAGCAACAACCATGGTTATTGCAAAATTAATTAAATGCAACATAAATTAGTGTTGCCAAATAAATGTCATTGCAGTACATCACTTCACCTAACTACATGTGTTTATATATTGCAACGACTTTTTTCGTTGTGAAATATTGATCCTACTTTGATAATAATTTATGTCATTACAAAAATCTGTAATTATCAATGATTTCTTTTTTGTTGAAAAAATTAGCTATACAACAAATTATGTCGTTGCTAAAGCTTGTTATTTGCAAAAACAAAAGTCGTTGAAAAAAAAGCATATTACAGTAACAATATTTGTCACTGTAAAAATACATTAATTGCAATAACTTATGTTGTTGCAAAAAATTGAATATACTTTAGAAACAAAAAATTACAAAACACCCTGAGTTGATATAACCACATAGGGGAACCTAATAGCATTCGGGACCCATAAATTTCTAACATCCCAAGTCGAAAGCACTATGTGTGGCCACTTGATAGCTACCCAGGCACATAGGAGCTACGAGGGCTACCGTGGAGTGTTTTTGAATTGATCTGCTAGTCCCACAAATAAATATAAATCATTTTTAAAACTTTTCAAGAGGGTTACCCATCCTAAAAATTTATCTACAACAAACATGCTTAACTTTGGAGTTCTTAGGACGAAATCAGCAAAATAATAGTATATTATGTTGATATAAGTATCCATATCAATTCTTATAACACTTTGTTTAATTTGGAGGTATTACAATTTATCATTGAAAAAAATAAATAATTGCAACAATAAAGTCATTGTCCAAATTTAAACTTAAAAAGTCAACAACCATCTATATTTTTGCAAAAACATACAATTGTAACGACACAATAACTTGTTTAAACACAGTTGCAATAAATGACCTGTGGAACCTCTAATCGATGTCCATAAATTAAGCTATATACATATGTTATGCTTAAATATTTGTAATCAAAATATATAAAAATGATTCTTAACATATATATCAAGAAACAATTATTAAAATTAACAAAAACTTATTGGAATTTTGCTTGGTAATTAGGGCTTTGATTTTGTTGATGGACGCCAAAACAAACTGGCATGTCTAATCAATATAATTAGACAAGGCTAACACAATGGAGATAAATTTGAAAGTTAGAGAAGGTAGTGGAACAAGGAAGGAGTGGAGGATGGAGAGCAAAGAAGAAGGTAGTAAACGATGAATCAGATAACACATAAATTGACGTAGAAGATAAGACAAAATAGATGAGAAAAAAAAATAAGGTTAGGGGAATACAGTCTAATTTTGTTCATAATTTTTTTATTACTTTTTTTTATGTTTTGCAACAAACGGATGTTGCAGCAAAAAATAATAGGTATACTACAATCAATATTATCATTGTAATAAAGTGATAAACACTTGATAACAAAAAAATATAGTTGTTAATAGTTATATGCATAACTTATAACTACAATTGTCATTGTGAAAATATTTTTCTTAATTTTCATCTCCCCGTGTATATTGGATATGATCAGGGAAAATAAATTAATATTTATAAAAAACAATGTTTAGGAATGACACATAATCATTATTGTCATAAGTCATTTTTTTAGAACAACAAAATATAGACTTTGTAATAAAATTGTTGATATAATTTTTTTTGCAACAACTTGTCGTTATGTTAAAATAATTTAAATATTTGAAAAAATATAATCGTTGCAATAAATTCATTTAACATTTTGCAATAAAAAAAGTCATTACAAAAATATTTTGTATTTTGTAACACATAAATGTCATTGCAAATAAATCATCACATATATTGCAACGACAAATATCATTGTAAAACATTTCCTAATAATCACCATATAAATAACTTATTTTTTGCAACAAATTTATGCAATGTCATAAAATTGTCATTTCCAAAAGAAACTTTTCACAATAATAAAGTGTTGTTTTTGCATAAATGTTGTTGCTATAAAAAAGATTTCTTGTAATGTTCTGATTCTAATTTTCTTGTTTTACTATAAATGATTTTAGCCGTTTAATTGATGTAAGGATGATTGGACAAACCAGACTTATGTCAATTACGGCGGTAACCCTCAATATTTTACTTATATGCTTTTACTGTAAAACAAAAATTTTCATTTGTAAAAAAAAATTGAGGTGTTACATGTCAAATATTCATTATATTTAGAATCCATAGATACTCATGCATCACAACTAAAGCATCATTATTTTGTTTACTGAAGGGACGATATGAGGAATATATAGCTTATAATGATGATGTGTGTCATTGTAATATCCGATCTCTATAAGACCAAAAAATCCTATAATAGTTTGTCATTTCTTCCCTCTTCCTTTCTTCGTACTCTTCACACTATAGTTCCTTCTCCTCTATCATTTGTCATTTATAACCCTCCAAATTTCCATCTCACACCAAATTTTTATCTTTGTTTTTTTTTATGTTTGTAGTTTAGGTAATATTTACTGTTATTCATTGATTTTGGTATACATTTGCTTGGTTATTATGTATTTTCTAACTTTCATAAATTATTTTATTGGTTGTGATTGATCGACAAAATAAGTATACCTTAGGTTATAATTGAAGGTATTGCATATTATTTTTTTAATATTTATTATTTTAGGTTAAACATTATGCAAAGTTTGAATATTTTTTTAATGTTTAATTTCATATATTGGAAGTTGCATATGCTACCGCCCCTGATGCAACTTCATCACCGTCCTTACTACCAACGATGTGCCACGGTTACCACCATTGCCTCCCTCATTGCATTCGTTTCATACTTATGTTAATATTTTATTATTTTTTGATATTTGTGTGTTTTTTCAATGAAATATATTATTTATATATATAATTTTTAGTTGGGTGCTTGAAATTGTATTTATATGGACATTTAGACATTGTCTACTTAATTATTTTGTGAATAATTTTTATTTATATGAACATTCATTGGGTTTTTTGTGGATGTGGATGATAATATATGGTGTTGATGATGTATGTTTGTGAAGAAAGTGATGCATGTTGAGGATATAGAGTTATATATATATATATATATATATATATATATATATATAACAAGTAAATAAAGGAGTAAGGCATTCAATGACTACATAGTTTCCATAATAGGTAAATGTAAATTATATATAAAAAAACTAGAATTTTAGAAACAATTGGGTAGTCACAATAGGTAGATGCAAATTTAAAGAAAAAATAGATTTGATTTTTGGTGACAATTGAGTCGTTATAATAACCTAACATCTTGTCACAATAGGTGGATGTAAATCTAGAAAACAATGTTTGAATTTGGCTTTCAATAATAATTGTGTCGTCACAGTATCATGAAATGTCATCACAATAGGTGGATATAAATTTAAAAATAAATTTTAATTATGTTGTTGCAATTCAATGATGATTTTCTATTATTGCCAAGTTGAGTGTTTTAGTACAAAAGCAAATTTGATGAGCTCGACTCATTCAATTAGCTAAATGAACTGAGTTTGAGCATGAATAATTTTTGTTCAAATTTCTTTAAGGTACAAAACTTTTTAAATTTAGCTCGTTTACCACATAAGCTTACAAGTTGGCTCGGTTTATTAAAAGTTCAGTTCGTTTATGAATGAGTTGAAACTAAATTTTAATTTTAAGTTCATTTATTAAACAATCCAAACTCGGCCCTATTCCGACTCGCTCGCATCATTTGCAGCCACAACAACGAGTTCCACTAGAATCCCATTGTTACCACCTCCACGGGCACAACCTAGGAGTCACTACCATTATTATTTATTTAACTATTTTTATATTTACTTTCAACAATTGAATAATCATTGTATTATATCTAATTTATGACGGGCGGTGGAGGGTAAAAGGTGGTGGTGTTGGAGATGTGGTAGACTAGCAGTCATGTACCGTGACAATTATCTGTTGGTTAATTGGTACTAACTCAATTTGTTGTATAACCTACTATAGATTAACCTATACCGGTCCAAATAAAATAGTTCACCCGTTTTCTAATGTAAGGGATAATAGTTTTCTGATTTTTTACTTTATAATATAAGATATTTTATAAAAAGTATCAACAACTTTGTGTCCAATTCTAATCGTATGCCTCTATCTTCCTAATTAGATGAGTAAATGAAATTTAAGTTAATATTAGAGTATTAGTAACAGTAAATGAATATTTAGCTAAAATTTAATACTTTTTAATCAAAGTAAGGACTTTAGATGAAAAAGAGATAGGTATTGTTTCATATGCATTCAATGGAGCTTTGTTGACCGGATTGGGTCGTGTAAGCAGAAAAATAAGGAGGAGGGGGGGGGGTGCAGTAATTACTTAATGACTCGAGAACTACTCTAAAAAAAATTACTACTTTTATCTAGGAATGATCCATCAAAAAAAAAAATCCTATCATCGTAGGTTAGAAATTTATTGGCGAACGAAATTTATATAAAGATGAAGAAACAGTGGAAAGATTAAAAGAAATACTAAAGATATCCTTATGTCTCTCTCGTTCTACCTTTTTCCAATTTTCCAAGGCAAAGAAGACATTTCTCGTCGGTAAAGGAGAGGATGGAAATTAGAAAAGAAAAGAAAAAAGGTACCGGACTTGGCACGCCCGAGATCTTCTTCGATCAATTTGAATGATCACATCCACACTCATCCTTCGCAATAAAGAGGCGCCAGACACTAACATCATAACGCCCGGGCAGCGGGCAGTAATTGCATTGATAGAACGGAAGTCAGGGCACGTCGTCATCATCACAGCGTACTTCACTTCCTAGACATCCTAACCCCTCCCCGCCCTCACTCCTACCTTGATTTTGTTTTTCAAACGTTTTATGTAATATAATTAATTCACTAATGGTGAATATATAGGTTCATTTGTAATATTTAATTATTTTTTTAAAAAAATAGTAAATTTAACAAATGCCTAAAGATTCATTAGTTAGAACATAAGATAACTAAAATAAATTACTTTATATTAGATAAGCGGTACTACCATTAAACCATTTTTCTGGAAAAACCAAGTGTTCATTAGTGCTTATGCTCCAATGGTTATTAGACTTTAAATTTAAAGTTATTGTTTTAATCTTCGGCATTAATTGACTTTCAACTCTCCCGTTTATATATATATAAAAAAAAAACACATTTTTTAGCTTAAACTTCGGACTATCAATTAATCGTTAATACTCAAGTACAAAAAGGTCAAAAAAACAAAAAATAATAGTCGATAAATAAAATACTACTACTACAATTATAATTTACTACAACCTGTTACGCAATCAAGTGCAAACGTACTAACCGACTGCTTCGAAGTACGTGCTACACACTGTACAATATTACCACATCCATTACTACATACAACGAACAGTTACGAGCTTTCTCCGCCGGCGAACGGCCCCAGCTTTCCGGCCGAATCCGCTCCCCGTCGGAACAACCACCGCGATCATCTTCCGATCTACCAGACAATCATATCTCCCCCAGTCCAGGAGACGGCGTCGGAGTATAATAATGAGGAGAATCAGAAGGCGAACTAACCGGTGTCTCGAAACACGACTCGGCTCCTCCTCCCATCAACCCACCCTCCGCAGAGTCGTCGGAGTCAGGGGAGGTGGCGATGACCTCAAAATCGTCAAACCGATCGCTCAATCCTTTCTCAGTCGGCCTAATTACCTTCCTTTCCGGAGAACCGGACTCGAGTATATCCTCTCGTTCCTCTTCCTTAATCGTGAACAAAGCCCGCGATGGACCGTACGTCAACCCCATTCCTCCCCGCAATTTCATCAATTCCGATAGCTCTAATTGAGTCTCTACCATCGGGGAGTCGGACACGTAGTAATTGACGGGGGCGGAGGTTGGGAGGATAGGCGGAGACGCAGAAGGTTCGATTCGACTCCTAATCAGTCCATTTTTACAGCAGAGCAAGTAAAGTAGTTCTTTTGAGGATCTGGAAATAGGTGTGTCGGTGGCGTTTGCGGTAGACGGAAGGTTTTGAAGGTGGAATTGACGACGGCGGTAGAGGATGTACAAAATTTCGACGGCGAGTGCCGTCACAAAGAGGAGGAGGACTGTGGTTAGGATTACGCCTGGCTTGCTAGTCATCACGGCTGTGCTACACGGAGTAGTCGCAAAGTGGAGCAGAGTGACCAGAGGAAGAGTGTTTTGGGTCGTGGCAACTGAGACGAACTAGTATTGTAAAGGGCGGAAAAGGGAAGCGGGGCCCACCAGCTCCCGGCTAGCTTGTGACCTTGGTTTTTAGAGTCTTGACTATGCATGGGTACTTTCCACTATCTAGGGGGCACAGATTTTTCCCCACGCAAGATCAAGTGTTATGGGAGCTAGCTTGGTGGCTACGACACTTACCTCCTTATTAAACCAAATAAGGACGACGATTTTATTTATTTATTTTCTGATTTTTACGATGAACATGTAAAGGGGAAGTGCATTGATTTAACCACAGGATTGACCTAAGAGCATCCCGTGTAGTTTTCCTTGTCAAATCACTCATCAAACTGACCTTACCACTTTTTTTATTGTAGGGATTAATAATTCGAAGTGATTGATTGAACCATGGTATAAATGATTCACGAGAAATAAACAAAAACTTTTATAAATTTGTTTGACATGATCATATACTATTTAAGATTACTCGTCTTAAAATATTAATATTATATTTCAACATCATAATTCATTCGACATTCATACATATCACAAAATATAACTAGTCAACGCCAAATTCATATATATTCAAGAAATGCATAATAAAACATAATAAAAGACAATTAATACGTAACTAAAATTACTTAATTTACTTAAACACAACATCTAGAGAATGGACAACTAAGACGGTTAACAAATCAAATACCTCCCGACTCATTTAATTTTTTTTAGACTCAATTTGACCCGCATATAAACCGAACCAAACAATCTGACTCAATTAAATAAAGTTCGCGAGTCAACTCAACTCGACTCATTTTATTTTTTTAAGAAAAAATAATAATAAATCGAACCAACTCATTTATTATGATTTGATTCATTTAACTATTTAGTTTATTTGAAAGTTAAACAAGTCAAATTAACTTTTTTAATTATTCGGCTTACCTAAAAACTATTATTATGTAAATTCTATATATGCTCATTCTACTAACGAATGAGCCGAGCTTATAAACTAGTTAAACTGAAGTAGAGCCGGTTCGCGAACAAACGAACTGAACCTTCCTTAACTCGAGTTTGATTTATTTAATAAACAAGCTTAAACATAAAATTTGGATTTGATTCATTTTATTAAACAAATGAGTCAAATCGATTTATCAACAACCCTATAGACAACAACACATTAACACATCGAAAACAATGACTGCCACATTAGAGAAAATTGAGCAATACACGACACACGAACCCTCCCACATCCTTCGTTTCCTCTCGGCTCTCTTAGCTTACCTACTTATAACTTTACATGCATCTCACACAACCATCAAAACAACGGCATTTAGATCAAAATCATAGTTTTTTTCGTCAATTGTTCTTACACAAACAACAGATTGACAAGAGTCACGCTCATGGGAAAACAACTTACCAATCAAACATACAATTTTAGGTTAAATTTTCTGTAGCCAATTTACAGAATATATAAACTCAATTGAATTAATTGAAGCTCAGCAAACAATATTGCAGTCTAGATAAGGCAACATACAACCTTGAAAAATGAAAGAAAATACGTATAAATAAATAAATAAATAAATAAATAATAAAGGATGAAGCTCAACTAACAATCAAGCCATCAATGGACTTAAATCAAGCTAATAATCAAGCAAATAAGCTACAAAACTTTAGCTTTGGCATGCTCACTAAAGTGAAAAAAGGTTTAGGTTATTACAATACATGAGACCAAAAAACGCTTAGCAATCAAGCAAGCAACACAACAATGATGACCAACCTCCAATGATGATGGCTAACAACAAAGAGCTTTAGTAATGGAAATTTGCTAGAATTCTAGAGTCCTGCATTCAGTCGAGAGAAGAGAGAGAAATTATGCATCTAAATGTTTTTAACGCGTTTAACACATCAATTTCGAGTGATTAGGTAAGCACTAAGTAGACACCTCAACTATTTTTAAATTATTACATTACCCTTATCGTATATGGCTGTGATTTTATTTTTTTTGTAAAATAACAACAAAAAAGAAGTCCAACAAATAATATAAAACTAGTTTGTCTAGATAAACAATCAATCTATTTGACCATTTTTCTATTGGTTTTCCTACCTAATTGGTCCTAATAATAATTCTAGCCTGTCACACCCTTATTTTACTAACCATTTTTTTAAATACAATGTGGAAGCTAAAATAATAAATATAGGATGCTACCGCCACATATATCACAAGAAGAGGTGCACATGTTCGCTTATAGGATTTTTAATTTAACTTAAGAAGTATAAATTGGCCTTTCACCTCAAAGATTTTTTGCACTGAGGCCCAATCCAAAGAACGAGATGCATGCCCGTCTTAAATTGCATTTCACTTTAAATAATTAATATTTTAATCCAATTAGGGACCTTAAGATCCAACTTAACCATGTAGGGTCGCAACCATCATGTAGCCACAAAGGTTAATTTTAAGCAACAAGCCATAATCTTACAATACATAACCAATTTATTTTTGACTTTGTCCTTTAATTCCAATTATTCAACAATCAACATAAAGTGAACTACCAATAACATGGCTAATTGTTAAACCTAAAGTCTAATACAAGTGAACTAAGGTCTATTTACTCTTATATATTCAACACTTAAACAAATTAACCATCTAAGATCACACAACAACCTAATGGCTACGAGCCAAACAAGATCAAATATACTTAAATGAAAATAATTATTTAAAATCTCAATAACCTCAAAAGATCAAAGAGTCTACTTTGAAACTATAAAAGACTATAGCAGGAGTGGAAAATCACTTAAAACACCTAAACAAAACAATTAAAAGCTTTTGCAGAAAAAATGTTATTCTTTAAAAAGTTTCAACATCAAAATTTAGTTAAAAGTTTTCAAAATAACCACTCTTAATCCCAAAAGACCATATAATTGTTAAAGAAGTCATGATATTGGATATATTTGGGTTAGAAATTACATAACAAGGGCATATGTCATTTTTTAAAAATCACTATTTATGGTAAATGGTTAAAGTCAAAGATTAATGTCAATGGTTAATGGTCCAACTTTGATATCTACTATTTATATATTCAAAAATTTATCAATTAAGGCTAATATGGTCATTTTATGTTTAATCATGATTACTCCTTAGATAACCTAAATAAACACAATTAACTCTTTATTAACCATACTTATGTTGATTACTCCTTATTTAACCCTATATAAACATGATTAATTTGTCATTCACCTTAATTATGGTGATTATAGAGTAATTAGTGAAGAATATTGTGAAATGGTGAAGAAACACTGAATAACATGAAGAATATTCCACCATTTGTACTAACCTTCATTGAACTTTAGTCAATCCTAACTTAGGTTTTACTAATCCAAATGACAACATATTATCTACCAAGTTACATCTAAAAATTCCAATAAACATCATGAAATCATTAGGTTCAACAAAAAAATAAAATAAAAAATATATCATCCAAAATACTCAAAACCTGAGCCTAAATCCAATATGGCAAAATTTGACATATTTGTGCATTTGTGGGATTTTAGCCATAACTTTGTACACACAAAAGCTAATCATAAACCATATCATGTGTAATAAACCAAACATCTTAAGATTTAATTTAGCATATTGAAGTTGCAAAAAATCAAACCACACATATCTATATAAGCTATGAAACAGAGGTAAGAAATCTAGAAATATAAACTAGCATGAAAAACCATCCTCAATGAGTTTATGAGTTTTACCAACATGAAGAAATATTAAGAAACAAATCATACATTCATTCATGATCTTATTGAATCCTATAAAATCAAGAAAAATAATTATAAAATCAAAGCTTTAAAAGAATAACAAAGGAGAAATAATTAAAGATGAGAAAATAATAATTCTTATCTTGAGTTATGGAAGGTTGATCAAGATTCATAAATGGTGGGAAGGCCACAGAGGGCCACACAATTGAGGAGGAATAAGAAGATGATGGCGGTGTGGTTCACATGGAGAAAATTAAGTAAGATGAGATAAGAACCTACGTACTAATTATAATGCAAGAGAATGCCCTACAAATTTAACTAGTCATGGGTTCATATTAGAACCCATTAGTTTAGCATTGGTTGAGGAATTGGGATATTAGACCTAATAAAAAGTTTACTTACTCAAGCATGGGTTAGAAGTATAACTTAATGGTCATTATTAAAATTTTAATAAAACTTAGATTAATATATTAGGAGTTAGAAGATTTTGTTATTTAGATATTGTTAAACTCTTAATCTAGTTAGTTTGTATTCTTACCTTTATTTCCTATAATGTGTGATGAATTTTGGATTGTTTTTTTCTTCAAGTTTTAGATTAGCTTATCATTGGAGGATTTGAATTTTAGGATGTCATAATTCATATATAAAATCATGAAGATTTAACGTTGATAAGAGGGATTAAATATAGGTTGCAAGTTTGAATATTCAATCGGCTATCTAAATGAGTACAACCTTTAATTTGATTTCTCTATGATTCATAGTCAAGTTTTCTCTACTCAACTTATGTGTGATTTGAGAAATTTAGGATATGTTTAAATTAAGCACATTAATATCCCATAAATCATCCGTAATTTCCATTCATCATCGTACACAAATCCAACACGTTAAAATTTAATATAAACCCTAACCCTAACCTTAACCATCCTCTATACCCAATGAAATTCCTCACCATTAATGCCCATTGAATTCTATTTTAATCTATCATAAATACCCCATCATTAATTATTAATACACCATTAAAAACCCTAACTGATAAAAACCTAAACCCTAACCAAAATCATAAGACCCCCTAAAACTCCAACAAACACCTTAATCAGTAAATTCATCTAATTCTTCTTACTATTTTGGTTTAATTCTTGTGTGACTTGTTTCAATTATTCTATTTTGTCATTGTGTGCTTCCAATATGCATAAAATTACTTAGCTACTAAGGGAAGGTGAGGAGGATTAACTTAGTTTTGTAAAGATTATTTCTATTAACGAAGGGGGAAACTTGGGGGTAAGGTGGCATGGGTAACCAATAGGAAAGAGGAAGCACGCATAATTAAGGGAGATGAATGGAGGGTGAATCATGGGTTAAGGATGGATGATTAATGGGAATGAACTAATGATTAGATGAAATGAATCTAATGATTAAAGAATAATAATCATGATGTTGTTTATGCTAGGCCACATTGGGGGAGGAGAGATGGAACCTCTTGGCCTACTCTATAGATTTAGGATTATATCTTAGATAGATTTGGACATCTAGGATTGAATCTTAATAGATAAGGATAAGATTCTATTAAGATTCAAGCGCATTAAGTTAATTATTAGGGGTTTATTTTGCCTGAAAGTGATAAGTTTATCTAAAAATAATAAAGATGAAGGTAAAATATTTTCAATTCACTGTTAACTCAAAAACACTAAAATAAAATAATCCTAGAAGTTTCATAAATTTTATATAATTAAAAAAGTCATTTTGAGATGAAAAACAAGGTAAAACTACCTAAAACAAAAGTAGCATTTTTCTTCAAAACCTTTGCTTACCATTTTAAAAATGGCTAAGAGATTCGAAAAATTCCAAAAATTATAATTTAGAATGTTATAAAAAAGGTTATATAACCAAAAGCAACTCATATGGTCTCATAATAATTTTTTTTTTAAAACTCCACTAGGTTTTAGTTTTCTTCAAAAGGTGTAATGAATCCTTATTTTTTATAATATTAAATATATTTTCAAAAGGTAGGGTATTACATGGCCAGTGTGGTGATAGGTTAGTTAGCTAACTTGTCTAGCCATCAGTACAAATTTTAAAATTATGGCATCCATGATGGGGTGCATTTTAGTTATAAAAGGACTTTTATATGACATAACAAATCTCTCCACTTTCCCACTCTTCCCAATTTCATAGAACAAAACTCCCAAAAAGTATTTAAATTTTTTGTTCAATTAGATCGTTCTTTTATTTTAATTTTAACTAAAATGTACATAAATCATTATTTTAGATATTATATTAATAAAATAATATCTTTTTTTCTCAAAAACTTTTAAAAGTAAATATTAAGAGTTAATATTTTGAGATTAATTATCTTTAATAATTGTCATTACTATTAATTTATTCTTAAATACTTATTTTCATAATAAAATAATAACTAGGGTTAAATATTTTCTTCAATAATCGGTTCCTATATTAACATAAGTTACATAAAATTATAATATTCAAGCAATATTATGTTTACAATCTGTACATGTATACTCATACAACATAAATTTTCAAAATGACATAACAATTACATAAATATTATAACATCTAAATGACATAGTAGCAATACATAAATATTACAACATAAATTATCAAATAAACAAAATAATTACATAAATACTATAACATTCAAACAATATTGTAGCGCTACATAAATCTTACAATTAAAAGTGCTAACTTGACGTAGTGATTACATAAATAATAAGTAAAAATGAACTATATACCGAAGTATCAATTCTAGTTATTTGTTCCAAAATCTTAGTAGTTATGTTCCCCAAAATTCTATTTAAGTTGATGATGTTCCAAATGATCACATGCTTTAGAAGTTTTTTTAAAGTAAGAATCATTGTTTACTATTAGACCACGATTACTCAAATAATGCATGATATTATTGTTTCCATTATTGAATGTACCCATACCATAATTGCCCGATTAAGTATTATGTTTACCCTCAACAGTCATAATATGTAATATGATAGAGTTGCCACATCCCAAATATATGTTGGACCAAAATCAATTGCAATATGCTCTTGTAACTCTCTGAATGCATGTTCAATGTTCTTTCTAGACACTTATTAACACTTTCCAAAAAAGTTTCTCTTCGGTCCTTGAAGAAGTGGGATAGTTTTGACAAAAGTTACCCGCTATGGGTATGTACCACATGCTAGACCCACATGATATTTTGTATCATTCAACACTATGCTATAAACTTTTGAAACTCAATTTTCATGAATGTTTTTAGGAGTTTTACCAAAGGTATGAACTTTAAAAAAAACGGATCAAGAATTAAAAATAACCCCATTTACAACCTTCTTGAATCTTAAAAGAATAAGAGAAAATATTGGATAAATAAATACTTACAAACCAAATCAAGGAAAGTAAAGGGGCATTTAGCCATGAAATGGAGAAGGAGAAAAGACAAAGGTGGTGTGCCAAGGGAGGCATCCCAAGCTAACTTACCAAGGGAATGAGTGGAGGAGAAAGAATAAGATATGGTAAGGCTAAGTAAGTATTAACAATGAAGTAATCCTAAGATATTTTTGCAAAAATATCAAGAGACCAAGATTGGGAGGTGGAGCTAGTTGTTATACCATAAAATGCGTGGCTTAGATTAAGTCTCCTTGGATGGATTGGATTGGGTTTTACTTAAGTTAGATAGTATATAAGTAGAGAAATATATGTTTTGGTAAGTATTTACACATGAAAATGGTGAATTAATATTAAAATAATAAAAATAAAAGTAAATAATTTTTCAATCATTTTATCTTTAGAACGTTAAAATATAATAATAATTAAAGTTTCATAAATTTTAGATAATGAAAATGTTTATTTTGAGACACAAAATGTGAGATAGACTAAATGGGATAAAAAATGACATTTCTCATTGAAATATCCATTGACCATTTTGAATATGGATAGGTGTAACACTCCAAATTTTAGAACTTAAAATTTTCATTAAGATGAAGCATAAAAAAATATATAAATGACTGTTACCGCCATAATTGACATAATTCTAGATTACATGCCATTCTCATATCAATAATAAGGCAAAATAATTTAGAACGTGAAACATAATAAGGAAACATCATAACCATAAGGAAGAGTTTTGGAGGCTAATTCTAGATATAATATTCAAATACATAAAGGAAATATTCTTAGAAAAAATACCAAAAGGGTATTTGGGTTAAAATAAGAAGTGGATAACATAGCTCTCCGATTCTCAAACCCCATACATAAGATATATCAATCCGCTCCAATCAAAGCATCATAAGTAGCATAATCGTCTAGCGGGTCCTCAACGACATGCACAGACTCAACTAGATCATTTGCTTGTGAGAATGAGAAATACCCAAGAAAAAAGTGATCGATATGCTAGTGTATAAGCAACATGTTATATAAGTTAAGATAATACTAATTCCAAAGATCCATTATTAATTAAAATAGTAAAGATATATTTTTAATATACTAAATTTGAGGATCCCACTATTTTTAAATCAGTGGAACGATCTGAAATACCTCTTAGGGACAACACACCCGAGCCACTATTATTGTCTAGCTAAAATAAGATAAAATGATCTAAAAATTAGAATTTTGATTAGGTAAAAAAAATATGTTGATAAATCATGATTAACATCTTATAAAATTCTGGGGTATTAGAATAGGAGACTCCAAAAAATTCAAGAAATGCAAATGTAACTAAATTATGATGATCTAGATATTGATTGCATCCAAAAGTGGCTCGATAGATTTCACAAAATAGAGTTATGAACGAAGATATGAATAATGGAACAAAATATTTCTAAAATGCAGATAGGGTTTTAGTTTCCTTCAAATGATGTAATAAATATTTAAATATTATAATTATATATATTTTTATAATTTAAATTTAATTTTGAAAGATGGGGTATTACACTAACAATGTACTTCAAAGATTCTATTGATGTTGTTGCGTACATATTCATCCACATAATTAGTATGAATTATATAAGTCAAAATATGTATTACACCCATACATTTTTGAGATGGAGATAGTCCACTTCTTCTATTGAACCATTATTTATTATAAAATATGAAGAATGAGTACTAAAAAGTTCCATAATTGAAGGAATAAAGGCTTTTTCAAAATAAATTTTTGATAAAATTGAGTATCATTATATGTTAAACTCTTAGAGATGTAATATACATATGGTCAATCATGTACTTATTCACAATCTTCTTCTTCTTCTTCTTCTTATTCTTCTTCTTCTTCTTCTTCTTCTTCTTCTTCTTATTCTTCTTATTCTTCTTCTTCTTCTTCTTCTTCTTCTTCTTCTTCTTCTTCTTCTTCTTCTTCTTCTTCAAATGGATTGAAATTGTCCAATATGGTTGTGGATTATAGAGAGTGATTCAAAGTAGATAATTTTATATGATGATTTATATGATTTATTATGGTGCATTGTGAATGGTTTGGAATGTTGTGAATCAATTCATAAGAGAAATACTATTTATATGTCTTAATGTGGTAGTATAGAAGTTATTGCAATGTTATCTTGTAGAGAAATAATTACAATGGCTTATGATATAACAACTTAATGTATTTATAAGACGATCACTTGTCTTGAAAAGAAATAATTATAATTTTGCCTTTTATTGAGTTGAATGGGATGTAATTATAGAATATAAGAGATTGTAGTGTATAATGGTTATAAAAGAAAATTATTATGGTTTAGGATGACACGATAATTCAATGTAGTTGTAAGAGTACCACTAGTTTTGTTGAGAAAACTTTGCATCTTGTTCTTTAATTGAATTAAAGTTGATGTGGTTTTTCAATATCATAGAATTTAAGAGTATCAAATGGTTATACAATTAAGAAATTTATTATGGTTTTAGATGACATAACAATTTAATGTGGTTGTAAGAGTATTATTATTCCTATCGAGAAATTATTATAACTTTGTCTTTAATAATCTTTCACAAATAAAGAATAAGATTACAACATCTTGATAATATATTAAACACACAACAAATACTACACCATCACAATAAAATAATACAACACAAAGTAAACAATGCAACACGATGACATTGTAATTAAAAGTTAAAGTGAAAAACTCCAATATTGTAATTAAAATTAAATGTAAACATCCATATATACATTATTTAAATTATGGATTGGTACTTTGTTTAAATTATAGATTAGCATACATCCTTTTTATAGATGTTATGTGTAAGAACATATGGTTGTTTACTTCCTACTTGGTCATTTTTTATGTAACTCGATATATGATTGCAAGTTCTAACTCTTTGATTTATTCATCTTTGTTCAAAAAATTTTAAATTTAAATTTTTTGGCATTTGAATTTTCTTTTAACTCCACAAATTTTTGTATTACTACTTCAAGGGTTGCACCAATCTCAATACTTTATTGACCCTTCCCTACAATTTTCTCTTTACTTCTTGTTTTATAGGTCTCAACTTGGGCACTTTAGTCTCTAAGGTTTTTGTATTATATGAAAATGTGTATGCCCCTGAAACATTCAACTTCGTTCACTTTGATGTATAATTATTGTGAACATCATCATTCATAACCTTTCATTTTAAATGACGCTTCATCAAGTGTCAATTATAATAATCAATAAATGTTGCATTATAATTTGTTTTTATATAATTTTTGTATCTTGTTGAGCATTCTAACTCATTGTTGGCAATTTTATTATAATGAAATTTTTTATTGTAGCAGCACACAATCTACTGATTTAAAACTTTATCAAATTGATGATATCTTGTCTTCATCTATTGTTGAGTTCTATTGATTCCTAGTAGTTGACACACATTAAAGAATTGATACACACATTTTCTTAAAGAATCTTATTTTTAATTGTTTTATTTTATCAGTTCTTTTGAAATATATAAATGTCCACTTATGATCACTTTCTCTTCTTTTTCAAACTATCTACCATATGATTAGCTTTGAGCATTCTTTTTTTTCACCTACATTAATTTTTTCCATAACATTTGTGTAGAAAAATTGGATATTGAAAGTCCACCATGGAAGCTGATGTTTGAGGAGATATATGATAATTAGAAGTTGGAGTAGTAGAGATATTGTTTGACGCCTCAAAATTTTGATTATGAAAATTTGAATTTTTATGGTTTGTATTAAAGTGGTAACTCTCTATGTTGGTAAAATTAAGTGTTCAGAATAAATGAGCTTCCAGAATTTGAATTTTAGATATTTGTATATTCGATTATGTATGTTGGAGTAATTTAAATTTTGAGAATTTAATTTATGCAGCTGATTTGGGTTTGTAGGATATGTATTTCTAGATATTTAAATAATTAAATTCATTTAGATCCATTTTAAAATGGTAAGCAATATGGAAAACTAAAAAAAGAATGTATTTTATTTCAACAATAATTTTTTTAATAGAGTTGAGATGTAGAGAATTATAGAGAATGGATATGAAAGTTGAAGAATAGAATAAGTGATAAATATAAAATATATTTTTACGAATGATAAAAAATCAGAGAAAAAAAATGTTACCATTAGTGATAAGTAATCAAATCAAGTGAATCGTTGATGTTTTTTTTCTATCCTCATACGCTAAAAAATTTGATTATCAAGCTAAATTATTCTGTTCAATTTCAATCCTTCATTACCACCCCTTTTTAGGGAGAAAAAAAAAGTAATTTTGCAACACTACTAGTGTGATTCGTTGGAATTTTTTTTCTTTGTGTTTGTTAGGCCCTTGAACTGCACACACTACTTTGATGCATGAATGTGTAGTTCACATGCTTGACAAACACAAAAATATGTGTCCAATGAGTCCTAAAATCAAATTTGTAACCAAAATTTTAATATGCAATGCATACCTCTCTCATCCAACTAAAACATAACTTTGATCGATAAAAGATTTATGTAATCCCCCAAAATTTTAAAAGTCTATAATTTAATAAATCACTTTTAGTTGGGATAACTTAGCTTTTCAACTTACTTAATTTAATTATTTTGAGGATTTTACCTTTTAAATTTATTTAATTCAACTATTTTGCGAATTTTTGTGTATATAAAATTAGATGTGAATATTTAATAAATTAAAATAAATAAATTGTTATTTTATCATACCCATTCTATTTAAATAACGTTTCAAACCAATATTTTCTAAAATTTACCTTTTAAACCAATATATTAAAATATATTTGTAACACCCCGAGTCGACACGACCACGCGGGGGCTACCTTGGAGTGCTTTCGGATTGATCGGCTGGCCCCACAAATCAACACGAATCCTTTTAGCACGCTTTATCCTCACTCACGCACTTCATGAGAACTTTTTCAGAAAATTTCCGAAACTTCCCAGAAGGTCACCCATCCTAAAATTGCTCCACGGCCAACACGCTTAACTGTGGAGTTCTCAGAACGGAATCACCAAAAGGATGGTATACCATATTGATATAAGTAGTCAAATCAATCCTTATAACACTCTACTCAATTTGGGGTATTACATTCACCCCCACTCAAAGAACACAACGTCCTCGTTGTGCCTCAACCAATGACTGTCTCAATACAGTTCATCCCAAGAATCGTCCCGCTAGGTGGCTAACTGACTCATCCAAGTTCAGCTCACGGTCGCGGTTTTGCTCTGATACCATTTTGTGGTATCAGCTTAAACAGACTAAAAACGAGAGCGTGGTCGAAACCAGCTCTGATACCATTTGTAACACCCCGAGTCGACACGACCACGCGGGGGCTACCTTGGAGTGCTTTCGGATTGATCGGTTGGCCCCACAAATCAACACGAGTCCTTTTAGCACGTTTTGTCCTCACTCACGCACTTCATGAGAAATTTTTCATAAAATTTCCGAAACCTCCCAGGAGGTCACCCATCCTAAAATTGCTCCACGGCCAGCACGCTTAACTGTGGAGTTCTCAGGACGGAATCACCAAAAGGATGGTATACCATGTTGATATAAGTAGTCAAATCAATCCTTATAACACTCCACTCAATTTGGGGTATTACAATATTAAGTTAAGTTATTGAAATTTGTTTATCTACCCTAAAAATCCTAATTTAAGAATTATGGCAGAATAATGATTTATAAGAAAAATTAAGAAAATAAATTATTTTATTAAATAAAGAGGACACTAATTGAGGAAAATAAAGATAAATTAATAAATAAATTATTTAGAAAATTTTGGACATTTTACTAATTAAAATGGAAGTTAAGGACAATTTATCCAAAATAGCCTAATTAATTTAAAAATAAATTTAATTATTATACTTAAAATAATTATTATTAAAATTAAATATCTAAATTAAATATATAAATGAATAAAGACCAAATACCCCAACCCAACCATTTTATCAATTTTCCATTTTCCTTTTCCCTTTTCTCCTTTCTTTTTTTTTTCTTTTTTCTTCCTCCTTTACTTATTTTTTTTCATCTCCCCCCCAGTTTGGGCCAGCCCGTCGGCCATACCACCTATCCCTACCCCGTCTCGTGCGGCCCAAGCCGCGTAGCCTGCCTCTTTCGCCCCAACCGCCCGACCGGCTCTATCTTTTTTCTTTTCTCCCCCTAGACCGATCGGTCCAGTCATCCCCTTCTTCTTCCCCAACCTACAGCGCACCTGCAATGTAACCTGCAACCCTGATCTTCGCCGGCAGCCACCAGCCTAGCGCCGACCGTCCTCCCCTGCCCTCCCTGTCATTTTCTTTCCTTTTTTTGACCGCAACAAGCCCTATCTCTCCCCTCCCCGTGTTCCCATCTCTTTCCTTTTTTCCTCTCCCCTCCCCAACCTAATCTGCCATGGCAGGGCTGCACCGCCGGCCGGTGGTCCTGCCACACCTGCCACGCTTTTCCTCTTCCCCTTCGTCATTTCCCCCCTCAATTATCCTATAAATACCCCCCATTAGTAGCCTGGGTCGAGCTCCCTTTTCGCAGCCCAGAAAACTCCAACCGCTCGCCGCCGCCCATTTAGCCCCTTGTTCCGCCGCCGCCAGTGACCACCGCAACAAACGCCGCCCACTGAGACCATCCCTGCACTTCCTTTTACGAAACCAGACCACCATCACCCCTTGCCTCGCCCTGCCGTGCAAAATCGCCAACCCGAGCAGTCCACTCCAGCCCATCGCCGCCCCTTGCGCCGCCTTTCGCCGCCAATTCCGCCTCTACCAACACCTCCCTCACCCTCCAAAACACCTAGGGAACCTTCCCATACCTTCATCTCCCCCTGCCTCCCTCTCCTTCTACCTCCCCCATCTTCCACCACCTCCCACCACCTTCGGCCGCTGTGCAAACCACCGTGTGCCGCCACTCCCAACCACACCACCACCTTCATTCTACCCCTCTTCACCTGCTGCACCTTCCTCCACCTCAAACACCCCTCTACTCCCTCTCCTTTAGCCTACATATTGATCTTTCTACCTCTCTTCCTCCTCCACCACCGCCACCGTCGCTGCCACGTGCCGCTGCCGGTTCCACCACTGACCTTAGGTGGTTCTCCAACCTCCCCAGCCCTAAACTATTTTTTTATAAGTATTAATAATTTTATCTAACATTAATGGTATTATCCTTAATAATAATAATAATAATATTATTATTATTATTATTATTACATTATTAATATTATTATGTATTACCCTTGTTTCCTAACCTAATTTTAGAAAATACTTATAACTAGGTCAAACTAATTAAAAGGCGACAACTTTAATATTAAGATGGTTATCATTATTATTATTATTATTATTATTATTATTATTATTATTATTATTATTATTATTATTATCATCATTATCATTATTTCTATTACTACTACTAATACTATTATCATTATTATTATTACTA
The DNA here is from genome assembly GCA_039764185.1 of Tamarix austromongolica. Classification (NCBI taxonomy): domain Eukaryota; kingdom Viridiplantae; phylum Streptophyta; class Magnoliopsida; order Caryophyllales; family Tamaricaceae; genus Tamarix; species Tamarix austromongolica. The sequence goes on from CM077808.1 coordinate 88,643,587, forward strand.
ACAACTTTAGTGTTAATATATTTATCTCTATTATTATTATTATTATTATTATTATTATTATTATTATTATTATTATTATTATTATTATTATTATTATTATTACTACTATTACCTAACCTAACTTTATGATTTTCCTAACCAATAATAATATTATCGTTAATAATGGTCTACAACTTTAGGGCTATTATGATTAAGACTTTTCCTCATTTATTATTATTATTATTACTAACCTCACTATTATTTCTACTATTATTACTAATGCTAGCTATGGCTTATTATCATTATCTTTAATATTATAGTAAACATTTTAGCCCTTATATTACTATTACCATTTTTACTATCATTGCTATTATTATTATTATTATTATTATTATTATTATTATTATTATTATTATTATTATTATTATTATTATTATTATTAATGCCATTACTATTATTATTATTTCTACATAACCCAACTTTATTTCTATTATTCTTGTTATTATTACCATTATCATTATCATTATTTCCTTACTAATATTGTTAATACTAACCTTGTCCTTTATCACTTTTATTTATTAATATAAATATTGGGACCCTTATATTATTATTATCATTTCGGTTACTATTATTATTGTTGTTGTTATTATTATTATACTTATCCTTATTATCATTATTATTATTACTATTATTATTATTTTTATTTAAACCGGAGTTGGCATATTATCATTTTATTTTTTTTAAAAGAAGAAGAATACTTAAGCCTTAGTATTTTTACTATTTAATATTCGAGTATTACTAGTATCATTCCTAATGCCTTTGTCACTAGCATTATTAGTTACTACTATTACTATTACTATCATTATTATTATTATTGGTATTATTATTAGTTTATTTCTATTATTGTGACAAAAGCATTTGAACCCTTATATATTATTATTATTCAAAATACAACTTTTATCATTATTATCTTTAGGAATATTTGTAATTTGTTGGTATTGTAATTATTATATTATTATTTTAACCCTAACACTATTATTATACTTAGCCTTAAAAACGCTAGGGTTTCTATCACTATAAGCATTAGCATTACTATTAGTATTACTATTATCACTATTTGGCTATAATTAGTATCGGTGCTATTATTAGAAGAATAAAGCTAATAGGTTTAATAATATAAGTGTAGCAATAAACATTAAAATAAACATATTTTGACTAGTAATATTTAGTAGACTATTTTCAAGATAAAACCCTAGTTTTCGCATAATACTCTCTTTAATAATAATAATCCTAATTTTAGACTAAAATAAGGAGTGATGGTACTTTTGAGGAAAACCAATACTTAGTATCTTTCCTTTTATAGGTGAATCTAACCAGAACCCTAAAGAGTTGTAGGAGCGTGCTCTAAGCCCGGTGTCGCTTTAGGTAAGGATGTAGCTAAGGCCCATGTGTGTTATGCGACTTGTATGCCTTGGATGCTTTGTGTTTATGTTATATTATGTATCGCATGATTCCCCTTAACTTGTCTTACGTGTAGCGCAACTTGGAGTGGAGGTATGTTTTGCATGTGTTCTTATGGCATGAGTATGATATATATATGTGGTGATTGTGTGTGATATAATATGGCTCTCTAAGACATGCATGCTAGGACAAATGATATTAGGATATAGGAAATGAAAGGACAAAAGAAATAAATGGGAAGTGAGATGCTAAGGGGGGATACGAGGTTGACCAAAATGAACGAGAGATGAGAACCATGCATGAAATTCTAGGGTTTGCATGGGGACTTTGAGAGTTTGCATGGAGTAGATAAATCTTGCATGGGGATGATCTTTACGTGAGGAAAGTTGATTTAGGGTATTAATAAGCTAAGGGGAGAGTTTTAGAGTGATTGGAGACTTGGGATGAAAAATAGTACGTAGGTCGGTGTAAGGATGTATAAGGGACCCGATTAGGGTTTTGGGAGGAGGTAATAATCTGGAAATTGTGGAAGTAAAAATGATTAAGGGAGAGTGGACTACGGGTTAAGAATGGGAATTTATCTTGAAAGCAGTGAGCATGGGTGCCATGGGAGAGAAGGAATATTGAGTGAGAAAAGGGAGAGGTTACTTGTGGACGAAGAAAGGTACCAGGGTTTGAGGTGGCTAACTAGGGTTTTCCAGTCATATGCGAAGTCGAGAGGTAAAGTGGTATGTTTGGGGATTAGATCTAATTAAGGTGAGATGTGGGGAGATGGATGGAGCAATGGTTGTGTAAGTGAGAGGAAGTTGGGCCACATCGGCCCAATTAGGGTTTTCAAGGGAAAACCCTAGGGGGTGATAGGAGGTGGAGTTGATGTTATAAGGTGTTGGGCCTAACTGTAATCCCCCAAAAATTTCGAAAATCTATATTTTAATAAATAACTTTATTTGAAATAAAATTAGCCTGTAAAATTATTTATTTTAATTATTTTATAGATTTTAGAGTATGTAAATTTGGATAAAAGTATTTAATAAATTAAAAATAAATATTTTGCTATTTATCATATTATTTTATTTAAATAATTTTCCAAACTAACATTTTACCCACTTCATCCTTTTTAAATTAATAATTTAGATTATAATGAATTAAATTATTAAATTAAATAATTTATCAAGAATATTACGTTTTTATGATTTTATAAATTAATTTAACTTATTTCCTCTATTTTCCCATTTTTCCTTTTTCTTTTCCTTCTCCTTTTCTCCTTTTCTCCTTTTCTTCTTTCTTCTCTTTTCCTTTTTCTCCCCCTTGGGCCGTCCGCCCGCCCAGCCTGCTCTCCCTTCTCCCTGCGCATTGGGCCTTCGGCCCATCTCTCCCGCCTCCTCCCTCTTCTCCTTCGCGCACGCCCGACCTCCAGCCCAAACGCCCCTTTATTTTCTTCTCCCTGGACCGGCCGGGTCCCTTCTTTTTCTGCGCCGGTCCAGCCGCCCCGTCCCTTTCTTCTTCTCCTTTCTTCCTCCTCCCACGCCCGACTCTCTTTTCTGCCATTGTCGAGCGCCGACCGCCACCCTGCACCTGCCACCACCACCTGCTCCCTCTCCCTCTCTCTTCCCCCGTCGTTTTCCTTCCCTTTTCGAGCCAAACCAGCCCTGGACCACACCCCGCGTGCCCCTGTTTCTTTCCCCCTTCTTCCCTGTCTTCCCCTACCACCCGACCACCACCTGCCACCTGCAGCACCGATCGCCGGCCAGCCCTGCACCTCTCTTCTCCCTCTTCTTTTTCTTCATCTCCTAAGCCCCTCATTCGCACATTTTTTCGAGCCTATCACCCTTCCCCGAGCTCCCTTTTCTCTCCTTCCTTCTCCCTCCATTCTCCTCCACGTTTTCTTATCACCGCCGCCTGAACCACCTCGCCCAGCCCCTGCGCCGCCCTCTGCCACCGCCTACTACCACCCTGCACCACCACGCAGCCCCGTCGAGCCCTACACTCCCTCCCTTCTTGACCCATTTTCTTTTCTCCCTAGTTTTTTCCCCTTACCGTCAAGCCACCTGCAACCGCCTCTACCGCCGCCGTCCGGCCACCTCTGCCGCCACCCAACCCACCGTTCGACACCCTGCAACCCCCTCTACAACCGCCATCCATTATTTGGCCGAAAACAGCCCTTGAACCCCTCCATTTTTCCCTCTCATTTTCCTTCCTTCACAGCCCCTTCCCCTCGACCCTTCTCGGCAGCCAACTTCGCCGCCTTGCCGCCGCCGTCTCCGCCGCCTTGAAACCACCCTTAGCCTCCACCTACACCCCCTCTTCACTTCTGCACCGTTCACCTGCCTTAGAACCTCCCCTAACTACTTTCTTTTCTAGCCTAAAGTCCCTAAACTGAACCACCTCTCCCCTCTTCTACCTCACCCCTCTTCGAGCCTTTTTCCCCTCTCTTTTCTGCATGAAACTCACGCTGCTCATGCAGCGTGAGCTCCCCTTTATATTGAAAATTTCTTGGCTAATTTTTAAGGTATAATGGTATTTTATGTTAAGTGTTTTACTAATTAAATTTTATAAAGTTTTATGCTTGGATTCTTATTTCTAACATAAAAATAATGGATATTATTTTAGGTGTTGAGTTGCTAATTATGCTTGGTAAGATTTGATATCTTGCGGGATTAAGGTAACCGTTAATCCTCCCTTAAATATATGGAAAAACGCATGCTAGCACATTTAGGGTTTAGTATAATTTTATGCATGTTTTGTATGCTTAGCATGATATGTATATGGTTCTTATATTGTTGATAAAAAGAAAAAGCATGATAACTTTTGTGCCGTATGTAGGTATGTTAAATAAAGAAGGAGTTTGAATATGGATGGAAATGTTAAATACTTGTTTATGATGTATCATGTTGCTAATGCATGAATGATGTTATTGTTTAAGGGTATTTTAGTAATTATGCTTATGAGGTATGTGAATCAATGTATGTAGTTGCTAATGAGTATTATGTTGAGAAATGACAAGTTGGTGGACTTAGATGATAAAAATGAAGTATTAATATTGTTATTTTATGTAGTGTTAGTAAATTCATAAAATGTTGAATAAAGGGGTTGAGTGGAAATTTCACAAGTGAAAAATGGCATTTTGGTAATTTGGTAAACAAAAGGGTATTTTAGTAATTTGTAAAGTAAAAGGAGTGTTATGGTAATTTTATAAATAAAAGGGTATTGTGGTAACTTTGTAAATAAAAGGATATTGTGGTAATTTGAAAGTAGGGGTAAAATAGTAATTTTAGATGAATGAGGGCATTATGGTAATTTTGTAAGTAAAAGGGTTAATATGGTAATTTTGGAGGTAGAGGGGAAAAATAGTCATTTAATAAATAAATGGTAATATGGCAATTGTATAAGTGAATGGCGAAAAGGTAATTTATAAGAAATGGGTAATATGGTAATTTTGAAAAAGAAGGGTAAAATGGTAATTTGGTAAGGAAAGATAAAAATGGTAACTTTTGGATATAAAGGGGTAAATTAATATTGGTAATTATGAAGAAGAGTAATTTGGGATTTGTGATAATTAAAAAGGGTAAATGGCAATTAAAATAATTGAGAGGGGTAAAATGGTAATTATGATAAAGGAGAAGGGCAATTTGGTAATTTGTTCAACTAAAGGGGCAATTTGGTAATTTAGCTGATAAAAGGGTAAATTGATAATTGTTTAACCAACTAACGGGGCAAAATAGTAATCATGATAATGAAGGAGGGTGATTTAGTAATTTATCCAACTCAAGGGCAATTTCGTAATTTTAATAAAGGAGAAGGGCGACTTGGTAATATAACCAACCAAATGGGAAATATGATAAGTGTAGTAATTATGAGGGGTGAATGGTGATCTAAAAAGTGTAGGGGATAATCTTGGTAATCTAAATTGGACAAGGGGTAATTTGGTAATTATGTAACCTAAGGGGTAATACGGTAATTTGGCGAGTAAGGAATGGATACTTAACAATTATATAAGAAAAGGGAAAATGAGTAGTTTGTACCTAACATGCCTTTGAGATTGTGGAATATTAATATGATTAAATAATGCTGATTAGCCAAGTAAGAGTATCTAATGATTAGTATGGCCTTGATGGTTTCTCTGTGACATCCTGGATAATCCTCTGAATAAGAAATGATTAATGATATCGAAACGATTGAAAGTGAATAAGTATCGGATTATCATGCTTTCTGTGATCACCTTAATTAAGACACTATTACTTAAAGTGAAAGACCTCGAGATCGGGAATGGTGACTCCTTAGGGGTCGCTACCCTAAGGACGTGGTTTAGTCCACGATTATTCTGGTATTTGTTGGTGTGCCTTTGTGCCCCAGCCAGGCCCTATATCTTACTATTTCTAGCTCTACGGACCTATTTAGGGGGTATGCATACTTATGGATTAGGTGTCCTTGTCGGTAGGGTACTGAGTTAGCTTTATGCACCAGTACGACCAGAGTACCTTTGCGTCCTTGGGTTCATGGTTAAAGGGTACTGAGTAGCTGATATGCACCGGTACGACTGGTGTACCTTTGTGTCCCGGGTTATCGATCTCCCATTCGAGGCAAATAAATATGATTGATGTGCTGATTAAAGAAAGGAAAGATACTATTATTGAAAGTGAAATATTAATGAGCCGGGCCCAGATGATTATGATATTGAGTACCGGTCCACCGGTTATAATAGTGGCCAGGAGCGTTGTGCCCTGGATGATGAGTTATATGTATCCCGGTCCACCGGTTATAATAGTGGCCAGGAGCGTTGTGCCCTGGATGATGAGTTATCTGTATTCCGGTCCATCGGCAATAATAGTGGGGGTCCCGAGCTCAATAAAATCGGTTATGTATGTGAATAAGATTATGGAAAAATACTAATCACTTATAGTGGAACACCATATGAGTCGGGGCCAGACCGGTCCACCGGCAAATAATAGTGGTCAGGTGTGTTCAGCCCTATGTGTTTATCTTCCGGTCCACCGGCAATAATAGTGGTCAGAGGCATTCTGCCCTGAGTGTATACCTTCTGGTCCACCGGCTATAATAGGGGGGTTCTCGTACTCACATGGATATAAAATATGATATTGATGGATTAATGACGGAATAATGGCTTAAGGCCCAAAGTATCGATCGTGACTTATAAATTATTATGTATGTTATTGTTATGCATGCACCTCATATTATTTATGTGTGTAGTTTGCATTATGTGTCGTATGCGGGCCTATCTTTAAGTGTGGTATTAAAGGGTTACTCAGTACCGTAGTACGGAAGGGATTCCCTTTATGGGGCCCCTGCCTATTCAATGGGCAGTGCCCTTGCAGGTTTTTCAGGTGCTACTCAAGTGGGCTACGGGAAAGAGAGTAAGGAGTTATCCGGTATCATTAGGGTTTTCCCTCCTTCTTCGTTTAATTTCCTGGTTTTGATGTTATGTTGGTACTTTAACCACCATCGGTGGATTTTATTCCTGAAAACGATTTGATGCGCTACTCTGATTTAAGTATGTTGAAGTTCTTGCAATTTACTCTGATTTATGCATGTTGAATGTCTTTCGAATTGTATTTCATTTTCTTATCCTTAGCACTTGGTACTGGAACGGTATGAGTGAACCGGTCTGGTACTAAGTGTGGCGGTAATACTCCCAAAGTTCACGTTTTATTTATCTGCTTCCGCTAATCTTCCTTTTAATTAACGAAATTTTTCAGTAGTGAATTTTGGGGGTGTCACACTAACCCACACCCGTAGGGGTTGAATTTTTCATTAAAAGGTAAGTGTAAAGGGAAATGGACGTCGGGGTGTGATAAGGGGCGCAGGAGTCTCAAGATATGGGACGGGCCCCCTTGGGAGGATAGAAGTAGAAGGTAGTTGATATGCATGTCAAGGGTGGAAAGCTTTATCTAATAAGACACGAATAAGATACTAATTACTTAAAGAGTAAGATTGTTGAGCCGGGCCCAGACCGATCCACCGGCATAATAGTGGCCAGTAGGTAGGGGATGATGTCTTCGATGCCTACGACACCTACGAGGCATCGGGTGGGGCTGAGCATTAAGCCTAAACCTGACTTGGGGATCGAGAGTGACTCTCCCGGACTCTGTTTCCTTTATTTGACCTTGTATTATCATATTTAGTTGTGTTATCGTACTATGCTTTATGTTTTGAAAAAAAAAACTCTAGCCACGTACTCTTTGGTTTGTAACCCTAAATCGCACTCTGATTTTTGTATGACTTGTGTTTTATTAATGATTCGTGTTTAATGTTAACTTTATTTAGCCTTAGCACTTAGTACTGGAACGGTAGGAGTGAATCGATCTGGTACTAAGTGTGACGGTAATGCCCCCGAGTTTACGGTTTTATCTTTTCGCTTCCGCTAAACCCTTTTAATTAAACTAAAATTTTCAGTAGTAAATTTGGGGGTATTACAATTTATTTATCTAGATTTTAAATGTAATGTTACCTAAAAGTTTTTATGTAGTACTACACAATTTTCTAACCCTAATTCCTAGGTGATTAGCTTTTTAACCCTCCCTTAAATATTAACCATTTATTAATTATACCATCTTAATCTAAACTTTTCTTTTCCTTTTTTACCTTTCAAAACCCTAATTTTGATTTCAGTCGACCCATCGTCGATCAAGCATTGCATTTGGTTGACCGACCAATAGCATTCTAGACTTGTTTGTCTAAGGCACCTACCAATCAATTGCTAGCCTTACTCGGTTGAACAAAGCTAGGTTATTATCACCATTATTTTTTTTCATCATTTTTTGACTCCAAATCAATTCATATGCATGATATTTATATATGTGTGTGTGTGTGTGTGTGTGTTCTTAGATCAGTTCCATAAATTCCCCAAGATTTTCATAATTTTTAAGAATTATTTAATTACTTGCCTAATTTTTACCCATTTATTAGACATTATATCATAACTATATCATTTTTAATAATGGTTGACTTTATTTGGTATGTGACTTTGAAATCTAGCTCCCTACCTCTCTGGATCAAATCTTACCTCTCACTTGCCTAATCAACTGAATATTTATACATAATCAACTTCAATTATCTCCCACCAACTCTCTTACACCCCTTCACCTATGCCAACACTCCCATAACCCCTCTTGCTTGCAAGCAATCGTCCTATCAAATTTCTCCTCTATATCCTTGTTTTGGTTGATATATATAAAGTTTTATCCCCTGCGGTTGTTCAATTTTACACTTAGATTATTTTTCTACTCTCCTACCTTTTCTCCTTCCTCTCTCCTCTAGCATTTCCTTTTTTCTTATTGATCCTAACCCCTACCTAGCTTCTACCACTTCTCCTTCCTCCACTATATTATTTTTTTCTTCCAAGACCATAATTTTTTATCTCTTTATTTTATGTATAGAATAATCCCACACAACAAAAATAAAGTTATTGAGAATAAATCACCAAGAATTTGAATAAAAAAAAGGAATAAAAAATAATGGTATAATTGTTAATAATGGTTAAGGTTTGGGGGATTTTGTGATTGGTTTTGTGTGGATGATTAGGAATGATTTTTTAGGGTGTAATATAAATTATTAAAGTATTAACTATTGGCTTAAAATAATTGTTATAGATGGTGGTGATGGATGTTGCAAGATGATAATGTTAGGGTTTCAATCAAAGGTTGACGACGGTGGTGGTGGTATGAGTTTATGTGGATGTATATGGGTATGTATAAGATCAACGTGGCTATGGTAATGAATTTAATTGTATAAATTTGGGATATAACTCTATAATATCCCATAAAGGAATAATATAGAGGGTTCATAAATTTTCCACCCACATAGAATTTATAGAAGTAAAGAAGAACTCACATAGAACTTAATTGAAGATTCAACTTTTAATTCTCATTAAACTCATCATAGATATCAATATGATTTACATGAATCTTTTATATTTGATTGAATATAAATCTTGCAAACCAAATATAAGCTAAAAACTAAAATAGAAAGCACGTATAATATTATAGTATTGATGCCACACTCATAGGAAAATAAAAACAAAGATAAAATGTACTCTAACAAGATAAACCTATTTCTAACAAACTCTAATCTTCTAAAAACATTCTTAATCCCCAAGTAAATAATTAATTGATCACTAAATAATGCTAATTAAAACCTTCTGGATGAATCCCCAAATAATTCCTTCCATGAGCAAGTCATGTGGCATCATTAAACATATCATAATTCCCTCAATGAGTAACACCTAAATTTTACTATTGAAAATTTTCTTTTTACAGTGGAATGTTACAACAAAAAATACCGGGTATTACCATTGTAATCGATGTAATTATGGCTTACCATACAATCCTTCCATCAATCACAAGGAAAAATTTGTTAAAGGTAAAATATAATAAATAGAGATGAGAGTAGCTTTATAAATATAAATATGAGTTTGGAGATTAACTCCAAGTATGAAATCAAAATATGGATAAAGAGATACCATAGAGCTAAGAGTCCAAAAAGATATCTGACTCTATACCTAAAACCCTGATATAAAACATCACTCTACCCCATATAGAGAATCATAGGCAAAAAAATCATCTTATAGGTCCTCATCAACCTGCACACAGTCAATAAGGTCATCTACTAGTGGGAATGAATATCAACCATGAAAAGGATGGTCAGTATGATACGTACCAAGTAAAGTGATAATATTATCGAGTTAAAGATATAGACAAATACATATATTCACATCAAAGAATAAGTACATATGCAAAACACATAAAATATCACATGGTAGGTATTGATCTAGACTTCTTTATTAGGTATAACAAAATTTTATTCTTTTCTTTACGTTGAGTTCAAGGATAATACTATTCTTAAACTGGTGGAATGGTCTAAAGCACCTCTCAAGGACAACACACTTGAGCCACTATTATCATCGATGGAATGGAACCAACACCTCTCAAGGAAAAATATTCCTGAACCACTATTCTTAAACCGGTAGAATGGTTTGAAACACCTCTTAAGGACAATACACCTAAGCCATTATTATCGTTTGGTGGAACATACCCAATAACTCGGTCCTAACTCATGTACTCTTCCATTTTAAATCTTTAAATTATTATCTATTAGCTTACTTATCTCAAAGTGTATTATCATTCATGTTTATTCTAAGGCCACACTATTCTTTATCCAGTAGTATAGACTAATGTACCTCTCAGGGAAAAACGCTCTTAAGCCATTATTATCATCTGATGGTACGGACCCATAAAACACCTCAGCTCAACTCACATGATCTTTCACTTTACATGATTGATTTCTTATTCATGATTTATTTGATAGGTACAACACACATTTAAAGCAGGTAAATCACATCGCAAAGATCATAAAGTTGTTTTCCAAGGTTAGGACCCTTATATTCCCCAAAATCCTAATTTCACATTTTATGCATAACTCCTATTCTATTACTCTTTATTCTACCAAAATTAGTAATTATTCACACAATATTATTATAATAAATATATATGAAATTCAAGGCCTAAATATAAGGTCTTACATATGCAAAAATAACACTATCTCAAGAGTTATTATTCCTAAGACTTATAAAACCCTAATTTCACAAGTATGTCATAAATTTTCTTGTAGGGATCATACAATTACTAGATTCCATATAAATTCCCAAAACAAAAATATTAATAACATATCCAAATTTTGTGGTATAACTCTACCATTTCACATATGTGATAATAACCTTCTTATTTTAGGGTTATTATTCCCAAATCAAGCAATTTCCTCACTTTATTAAGCCGAGGCTATTCAAAAATTCAATAAAAACTTCATATAATTCCATTAGAATATTTTAAATAATATAATACATCAAATTACCATGATTCCCATATTTAACCCATATAGACCAAAATGTCCTTACCGATAACCAAAACCCTTATTACACGCAAATCTTATATATTTTGGTAACATTATTTTCAAATCCTCCGTTTATCATCATATAATTTATTATATTCATTTACCTCTTAACATACCTTATTAACCCATATCACAACCATATATCACAATGAGGGTTTCTTTTATAGAATATTATTATAACGATATCACATAATATCCATTTACTTATTTTTTTCGTCACATAATATCACAATCTCATATCATAACATTAGAAATCATACATTTAACCACACAATGTCAATATCATGGTATATCACACAATCATAGATAACACTTGGCACAAAAGTCTTATACTACGATGAGTATTCTTACTAAGTAAGGCTTCAGTCTCTATGCACGTAAATCCTATTCCGCCTCCTCTAAAACTCCTGAAATATCAACTAAGCACAAAATAATAAAACAAAATTAGGATTTAGTAATATAATTAGGTAAATGATAAGGAAACGGAAAGGTGAAAGAATGGAGGAAAAAGCCAGCCAACTAAGGTAAGTGTTTTAGAAAACTTACGTGATAACAAGATTATTGCTAGGGACCGAAGGATAGAGGGGAGAAACGATGGGAAGTTGAATGGAAGGAAGAAAAACAAAGATAATATGTGTTATTGCTAGGGGTAGTTCGGTGTCAAGGGATGGGATGCGATGAGGATAGGTGTGGCTAGGGGTGGAACTTTGGTGGAAGAGGAGGCAACAAGTGGAAATGGATCAACAGTCTTAGTCAAAGGTGGTGGATGTGGGATGCGGTGCTCTTGGTTGAATGGTGAGTGTGCATTGCAGTTGTTGTTCCTACAACCAAAGGAAAAAGGAAATGGGGGAGATGCAGTGATAATGGCTGAAAATAGGGCTGAGGTGTGGCTGGTTTGGTCGTGCTTAGGGGTATGTTGTGGTGAGTTTGGCTGGTGCTAGAGGTGAGGGAATGACAAAGGTTACTAAAGGTGGTGGAGTTTCTTTGGTTGGGCTCGCCGGTGGTGGGATTTTATGGTTGTTTTAGCGATGGAAAGGATGAGGGGAAGGATGGTAAGGAGAGTTACGTTGGTGGTGATGTGTTGATAGAAAAATGGAGTGAGAAGGAGGGAGGTTAGACTCATTTAATGTGTTGTGTGTATATATATATATATACATGCATGAGGGGGAGAAGGTAAGAATCGTATAGAGGAAGCATTCAATTAGTAAGGTCTATGACAAGAATACACACTCAAGGAATGAGAGGAGTAGGAGTTGATGTGTGATTGGCCATGACATAGCAGAGGCATGACTGAATAGGAAAAATTTACACACAGGAAGAAAGGAAGTAGGAATAAGGAAAGATTTTGATCAATATATGGGGAAAATAAAAATGGAAGGAAGAAAAGGTAGATGGTGTTTTAGATTTAGATGTAAATTAAATAATGTAGGTTAAGGTAATAGGATAAATTAATTATTGACTAACCGGATTTAGTTCTAGGTTAAGGAAAATATTAATAATCCAAAATGAAGTTTTTGGTTGGACTAAGATTTAGGATCATAGTGTTAGGGTAGCATAGAAATATAAATTTCTCAAGGTTAGAATTTGGTGAAGATATTAATTACTCAGGATTAGATTTTGCTAAAATTTGGGGTATTACACAATGTTCCCTTATGATTCATGCTACCTCCTTATTTGGCTCATATGTAATCTTTTGATCCTATTATTTAACCAAATCTCTTATAGTGGTTCCAATGACTCCATTATCTTCCCCTTCAAGTGTAAGATAACGTGTAGGACATGAACATGCACCATTCTCCCCTTGTTGAGAAGAATTCGTCTCAAATTTCCATACTTTAGCTTGAAACTCTTTATAACCCTCTTGAATTCTATCTTTATAGGCAATATTGTTGGAAAACCATTATAGACCTAATTTTGAACCCTAATCTAGTTTCTCTTTAGTGGTTTCCTAGTCTCAATGTGACTAAGTAAACAAAATTATGTGACAACCTAATTTTGAACCCTAATTTGGTTTCTCTTTATTTATCTCATATCATAAGCATATATGCATGTATAATATGTACCTTATCATATGATTCATATTTGCTATGTATGGCTTATTCTATTGATGTATATTGTTATTTTACTCAATATACAAGTATTTACCATCCTTTTTATGGTTGTTGCTCCTTCTTGTGAGCAAATTTCACCTTATTTTGTAGGTAATTTTTGAATTAATGCTCTTAATGTGATTGCCTACGGTGATTGCTTATTTGGGTTGATATTATCATATTATTATCTGGATCTCTCTCTCTCTCTCTAGAATTATAGTCATATTTTTTTCTCTTGTCTCTATCTCTTCTCTTTTATTTTGTAATATTGTATTGTAATGGGATTAGTCGCTTCCTACACCTAATTTCTAGATTTGAGTTTGGTTTTTATCTTATACATGGAATATAATAGGTACCTTTTTTATGTTGGATGTGGTGTAGCACCTTGAGTTTCCTTTTTTTCTTCTGCAAAACGCATTTTAAAGAAACATTTTTAGTTCACAAAACCGGAGGTGTTACAATTTACCACTAAGTATTTTGTAAGGGGTAAAATAACTTCTCTACTTTAATGTTATATTTATGTTTCATTCCTTGAGCACAAACAATGAGAATTTGTGAGGTGAGTCTAACTTATCATAAATTCTTTAACATAAATATGGGGTCATACATATACATTATATGCAATCTCCATACTTATGTAATCAAGGTTCATGATGAGCTAGACTCACCTAATAATTTATACTAAACAACCTTGGTTTAGGATTCACCAAATAGGCCATGCATATTCAACAAAATCAATTGAAAGGCTAATTTGTCAAAATTGTATAAAACTTAGTTATGAGATGGAAAAAATGAATCTTATAAAGTAAATGGTTATTTAAAAAAGCTTTGTATTACTAGTTTTAAACTACTCAAAATGTATTAAGTAAATATAATATTTAGAAACCTAATCTAACTTTTATTGTAAGGTTAAATAAAAAAAATGAAAAATTTGAGCTTATCAAGTGTTAGTCTATGAACTAGAAAAAAATATATTCCCTCTACATATTTATACTAGCTAATTAAGCAATTTAATTTTTTAAACATGTTTTATGTTTTATACATGGTACATTTCTAATGTTCTTTATTAGGCTAACTATTTCACATCATTTAAGATTCTTTAGCTACTCTAGTAATTTCCAATGGCATATGAAAGAAATTTCAATCCCTTTAGGCAATCCAATACTTTTTCCACTAAGAAGATTGATTCAGCTTAAATACATTTTGTCACCAAGCCTCGTCAAGGATTTTCACATTGGAAGAAAACTAAAAAGAGAATATGGGTGATTTGAAAAGGAATTGACTTGGACGAAGGAAGGAATGAGTATCGTTGATATGGAGATATAAAGAATGTGTTTGACATGGTTAGCAATAATAATTTGGCATGTCTAAAAAGGAATTTAGTTGGCTAGGCAAAGTATTTTGCCTCCTCAAGAATTCAAATCATGGCTCAAGGAGCTATAGTAAAGTGAGTCCTATGGGTGACCCTCAAAATACCATCACTTTATCAAAGGTAAAAGATATGATAGCCATGATAAAGGACTATAGATTATGGTTGCTACAATGGTATGATCATATTGAAAGTTAGACACCAAATTCTATAGGAGAATGGTGAGAAACGTGGATTTTTGTAGTACGGGATCTCCTTCGTGCATAGACCCAAGGTATCTTTTTTAGCATAGGTGCTTTGAGGGAGAAGGTGGTGTCCATGGAGAATGCGTTTTTTTAGTTAGGGGCATTTAATATTTGCAAAATTAAGCTCATGATTCAACAAATGAGGCAAATGGATGAGAGGGTAATGATCAATATTAGCGGGGAATCTACAAAAAAATCATGTACTAAAAAAAAAGAAAAGTGTTGGTGCTTGTAGCAGTGACTGAAGTTTTTGATGTCAACAATGACTCAAAGATGAAGATACCAATCCAAAGGGAGAATAAGTGACTGACCATGGGTGGTGTGTAGGTGGTAGTAATGATGAAATTAATTATGAGAATGTAGAGTACCAAGGAAAAACTTCCCCGTCATAAGGAGTTAATACTCCTAACCCAAAAAACATATCATTCTGTAATGATGACTCGTGCATACTTGAGTTAAGTATGGGGTTTGAGAAATGTCAAATAGTTAATCTACCCCTAATGGTTGTGTAAGTTACAAAGGAGAATGAAGCTGAAGTTCTCAAGGAAATTAATGTCTAAATGTAACCCATTAATTTATTGACTAGTGAGGTGAGTGAGGTATGTGAGATGAATAGGCATTTAGAGCGATATCTAACACAAATTACTTTGGACCCAAATAATGACCAAACTTGAGAAGGCATAAGTGAATATGAACCAGGTAGTGATATTGCCCAACTGAACATAGAAGCGGGAAAAGGGAAGTTAGGGAATGTGTAGAATAATCTCCCTCATGCAGTGATGACTAAATGGGTAGTGGTCTCACCAAGTGGCTATTCTCCAACTCAATTTCATAATGACTCACCAAAAATGACTTGTGAAGATGTCCAAGGAGAAACAAGTGACATGGATAATGTTGATAATATTTGTAAATAGTTAATTTTGTTTAGCTCACTGCCTATATAAGGCCCTGTAACAATAACATATTTTCTTCTTCAACACATAACATTTTAAAACATATATTTCCTTTGCCTTCTCCTTTCTTTAATTTATTTGTAACTTTCCTTTATTCACCATGGAAGCTCCACATGGTATCAAATCTTACATTCCTTTTAACTGACATATTTTTCTCTAACACTTTGTTTGTAAGAAATTAAATATTATGCCGAATTTGTATGCAACAAATCCCAATCTATCGGATAATACCTTGTGAACTATAGGTTTTTCTTCTTGTTTTAAGTTGGAATCATCTAATACACCTAGTGCGCTTCTTATCCCTAATTGATTTGATGATCATGGATTATCTGCTTGGAAGAGATCCATGAAAATTAGTTTGTCATCTAAGGACAAACTTTGCTTCATCGATGTTTCATGTCGGAAACCTTCCTCAAATAATCTTAATTTCAAGCAATGGGAGAGATGTAATGAGATGGTTATCTCTTGGATAACTAATTCATTAAGTAAGCCAATTACTCGAATTGTGATTTTCTCATCCATCGCTAGGGAGATATAGCTTGAACTCAAACAAATATTTGGCCAAACAAATTATGTGTAACTCTTCTAGACAAAAAAGAGTATATGTTTGATTACTTAGGGAACCAATAGTATCACCTCCTACTTTATTAGATTGAAGAATCATTTTGGATGATCAATCAACACTCTTAGCTAAAAAATAGAGCACTTGTGGATGCACCTGTGGAGCGAATGAAAAGCATGAAAAGAATGATCAAATACCAAAGTTAATTCAGTTTCTCATTGGTTTGAGTGAAAGCTATCTTACTCATTGGGATAATATTCTTATGATGAGACTGGTTTATTCTATTTCATAAGCATATTTTATGCTCCTTCAAGAAGAACAACAAAGAGAGTTGAATTCTAGTGGTGCTTTCTTGGACAATCAGCATCCTTCTCATCTCAATTTAATAAAAGTGGTTCTTGGTTCAATGCAACAGATAAGAAGATCAAGTTCAACCTCCATTGCAATTATTGCAAGAAATTTGGTCATACAACTGAAACTTGTTATAAGTTGCATGGATTTCCAGTTGGCTTCAAGTTCACTAAGAACAAGCTATGAATGGGAGCAACATCACACATTAATTCTTCTACTAAAAATTCACCTCAAGATAATTATGCTTTAAGTCCCATAGCTAGTTTAACAGTGGAAAAGTGCACTCAAGTGTACTTTCTTCTCAATCAACATATGTTAGCATCTTTAGTTTCAAATTCTGATGTTCAGCTTTTGGCTAATTTTTTAGGTAAGATGGCTTGCTCATGTCGAAAGATTGTGAGTGATTGTGCTTGTTTCTATTCTCATTTGAAACACAATTTCTGGATTATTGATTCTGGAGCTACATATCACATGTGATTTGATCCTAGCTTATTTGATTCTACACTAACACTTGATAAACCTCTTTACATTACTCTGCCATTGTCACATATTCTAGAAAAAAATAACATTTTAAACGATTCTTACTCTCGCAAATGTATTACTCGTTCCTAATTTCACCATCATCTATTATCCATCAACAAATCTATCATCAACTCAAGTGTATAGCCACATTCACGCCTACTACTTGCTTATTGCAGGGCCCTTCCATGAGGAGGCCACAAGTAATTGGTAAAGCATATGGTGGACAATACTTATTGGATATTTGGTACAAAATAGATTTACTTATTTCTTATACGTCTCTTTATTTTAATGTTTCTCATAATTTATGAAACAAAAATAATGTAATTTCACTGCACTATAGACTAAGTCACTTGCTTATGTGTAAACTCAAATCCTTATCTTTATTCCCCTCTACTAATGGCTACATGAATGAACTTTTCAATATTTTTCCTCAAACTAAACAACATTTTTTTCCTTTCCCACATAGTATAATTCATTCATCTAATATTTTTGACCCAATCCTTGTGGACATTTGGTATCTTTATTGAACCTCTACTCATGATGGCCATTATTTCTTCTTGACAATCATGGATGATTACTGCTAGGCTATCTGGACCCATATGCTTTCATATAAAAGCAATTCCCTCTTTCTCATAAAATCCTTCCTACATATGGTGCATACTCAGTTTAACACCAAAATAAAGACAATCTACTTAGACAATGCCCTCAAGCTTGGCCTAAGTAATGTTTCCACTTACTTTTTCCTTGAAAATGGTACTATCCATCACACCAGGCATGTTGACACCCCTCAAAAGAATTGTGTTATGGAGCATGAGCACAAACACCTTCTTGAAACATCACGAGCCATATTTTTCCAATATAATCTTACCATTGAATTTTGGGGCGATTGTATCCTCACAGCCACATACTTAATAATTTTCTTCCATTCTAGAATACTTCAAGGCCTCACCCTATTTCATCAATTATATGGTACTCCGGCTACCTATACTCATATTAGAAATTTTGGTTTCCTATTTTATGTCTCCACTCTTCTACATGATCATGATAAATTTAGTCTTAGGGCCTCTCTATGTATTTTCATTGGATACCCCTTTTTAAGCAAAAGGGATTCAAAGTTTACAACATTGCTATACAATCAATACCAGTGTCTATAAAATATCATCTTTCATGAACACATTTTTCCCTTCAGATTACTTCCACATCCATCTTCCACTATCATACCATTAACCATTTCAAATAATGTACCATATTCTCCACTTATATATCCTCCCCTCTCTGCCAATTCACATGAATCACAATCTAAACATTCACCTTTCCCTTTTTCAATTCATAGAGATAATTCTTTCCTGCTTCTTCCTTCATATCCTCCTATTCAAAGGTCTAATCTCCCTCACAAGCTTCCATCTCACTTACATGATTTTGCTTATAGTTCTGCTACAAATTTCCTTTCATGTCCCCATTCATTATCACATTCTGCTATTGCCATCTAACCTTCCCATTTCTATATCAGCTCTCTTACTCCTGCCAACCAATGTTTTATTCTTTCCCTTAATCAAGCACATGAGCCCTCATCTTATGAGGAGGCAGCTTTAGATGCTAAGCACACATGGTCTCGAGTTCCTCTTCCAAAAGGCAAGAAGTCGATCATATGTAAGTGGGTATACAAGGTTAAACTAAAACATAAGGCTGATGGTAGTGTAGAAAGATATTAGCTAGACTTATGGTTTAAGGTTTCACAAAAAAGGTAGGAATAAATTATGATGAGACATATTCCCCTATTGTGAAAATGACTACCATCATGAGTATCATTGCGGTTTCTATTAAGAAGGGTTGGCACATGGATCAGATGGATGTGAACAATGACTTCTTACACGAGGATCTCCATCAAGCAATATATATGCATCCACCTACTGGTTTTCACCTTCCCCATCCTATATATGTTTTCATGCTCCAAAAGTCCCTTTATGGACTAAAACGAGCTTCGTGGCAATGGTACGCCAAACTTACTGCTTCCTTGCGTAGTAAAGGTTATCAAATGTCACAAAATAATCATTCATTATTTTCCAAACGAGATGGTTCTAGTGTGGTCCTTATTTGTGTTTATGTGGATGATCTCTTGGTAACTAGAAATGATGAATATGAAATTTTATCTTTTAAAGTTGTTTTGAATCATCAATTTAAGATCAAAGACCTTGGTCCTCTCCATTATTTCTTAGGACTCGAAGTTCTTCACCACCCTCAAGGTGTCATTTTGAGCCAACGAAAGTTCACTCTTGACACACTCAAATTTCAATTGTACTACCTCTTCTCTTTCAACTTCTCTTCCCCCAACATCAAACTCACTCCCCTATATGGTGAACTCTATCTTGGCCCTACATCCTATCGCAATCTTGTTGGCAAAATCAATTTTCTTACTCACACTCATCCAGACATTGCCTTTGTTGCTCAATATCTAAGTTAATTCATGCAAAATCCATGTCAATAACATTTTGATGTTGCCATAAATACTCTTCAATATTTTAAACATGATCTTGGTTTGGGCCTCTTTTTATCTTCTCCTGATTTCTCCCTTTGGGCCTATTGTGACTTAGATTGGGCTTCTTGCCCCACCACCCGTAGATTAGTCAGTGGTTGGTTTGTTAGTTTGGGATCCTCTCCTCTCTCTTGGAAGGCCACAGAATAGTCTATGGTTGCTCTCTCTTTTGCTAATGCAGAATATAAGAGAATACGTTGGGTGAATGATGAGCTTGCTTGGTTGACCCGCCTCTTACATGAGTTAAATGTTCCTAATATTACACATGTTCCCCTAAAATGTGATAACTTAGTAGCGTTCCATATCGCCAAAAACCCCGTCTTTCATGAAAGGAACAAACACATTGATTTGAATTGTCATTTTGTTTGTGAGAAACTTCTTGAAGGGCTTATTTCGGTCACACATGTTCTAGCTTGGCTCCATCTTGCAGATGTCTTCACTAAATCTCTGCCTTGTCCAGTACATCATTTTCTTGTTTCCAAGTTGGGTGTTCTCTCTTCTTGACACCCTCCAACTTGAGGAGGGTGTTGACATGACAGTATTTGTAAACAGTCAGTTTTGTTTAGCTCACTGCCTATATAAGGCCTTGTAACAATAGCATATTTTCTTTTTCGACGCATAACAGAATAAAACAAATCTTTTCTTAGCATTTTCCTTTCCTTTGTTTCTTAGTGACTTTTCTTTATTCACCATGGTAGCTCCACAGATAAGGAGAAATTATTGGGTGAATAAACTAGATACGCTAATTGTATATTTAGTATAATTATATTGTACCATAATTATACTAAATATATAGATGTTGCGCTTAAAATTAGGTACATTACCTATATATTTAGAATAATTATGGTATATTTTTAGTACATTTATAAAGATATACTAAATGTATACCAAAAAAAACTGATATGGTTAGAAGAAAAAATTATTCGGTAAGACTGATTTATTATAAATCTTCTCGCATAAAAGCACACGTATATGATAGTTTCATAGTAAACCCGGATTCGCATTCGCCCAACATCACTTTTCCGGCTATGAGTTGTTTTTTGTATTTGGTGGGAATTTCCTATGTATGGTGGGAGTGAAAGTAATTGTACTAGATGAGCCACTTCATGCCTCGTACGATCAAACCAAAGGAACACTAAAGGATTGTCGCATTCTCGAATTACAATACTTGGCCGACGAAATCTTTCCATACCGCAATAACGACACATTCATTTTTACTAAATTTGCAAAGGCGCACGTAGTAAATAAGAAGTCTCGATGTTATCCGATATTTATTTATTTGATTTGATATTTAAAATAATTTAATTTAAAAAAAATAACCTATCTAATTTTTATTTTTTAAAATTAAATATTCAATTCGGTCAACGAAAAGTTAAACAAACCAAATATTTTATTCGACAAATATAAATAATATCTAATCCGAAGAAAAATATTTATAATTTTTTTATAATTATTTATTTTATATATAATTGTATATAAATAAATTTAGATGTGTGTATGTATAATTTTTACATACTTTGTTTATTATTTGAGGTAAAATTTAGTTTAGTTCAAATTATATTTTTAATATAATCTTTTTTTAGATATTTATTGAAAGAAAAAAACACTCAGCGTACCGTTAGACTCCACCCACCATTTCCTTATTTTAGTTTTAATATTTGATATTAGTTGAGCAAGTCGGATATTTGCTAAGCGAATCGGATATTTACTCAGCAACTTGGATAATATCAAACATATTTGTGATTTGGTAATTTTTTTATATTTTAAATTTTATTCGGATAATATCGATTATATTTGATATCCGATCTGAAAAATTTGGATATCGATCTTTCGGATAACTGAAGTTTCAAATCAAATATCAAATATTATTTTTAGATATCTAAAATTTCGGATATTCGACAATCAAATATCCGAAATAGCTGATATTTGAACCATGAACAGCCTTAGTAGCAAGTAACCTAGCTAGGAGTACTAGTTAATAAAGAAAATTAAAATTGATTATTGCATGAACCAAGCATAAAACTTAGTTAAAATCTCCGGTAGCTCATTGAAGTTGGTTTATTACATTTTGTACCAGAACAGAGTCATAAACGATATGTGTAGGAAAATAAAACAGCCCTGTTAAATTTTATTCACATGTGGAACTTTATACCTGTTGGATTCCCTGCCGCTACAATCACACATTCATTTTTATCATGCATAACTTTCGAGATATATATATATATATATTGCGTAATTTTATATATGTATAACCTTAATTGGTTATTCATCGACAGACTTCTCAGCAACATCAACAAGTTCATCTATGGTGTTTGCATTCACCCTTTTGTTATAGTGATTGAATGGCACTAAATAAATAAATAAAAATTCAAAATCCAAAAATTTAAATCTGGTTAGTTAGCTGGCCGACACATTAATCTAATATCAAACCCATTTTGTGAAGCAACTCTTTAAAACTCCTAGCCTATGGGATTAACATGTATTATTGCATGCTCTTGTTGAATTTTCGAAATAACTTTTTGCAAGTAAACACACTCAACAAATGTAATTGATTTTTATCACCAAAGCCACAGCATCTCTATTTCTACAAATGTTGCCGTCTCACGTCATATTGCTTGGTAACAAAAAGGTATACTCCTTTCCTTGATCATCAAATCTAGGTCTTGCCATGACAACTAAAAACAACACTTGACCCATGTAATTTCTACTTTGACATGAATGTAAAGGCTCTTCTTCAATAGGAAGCATGAAGTGTCTTATTTGTCATGTAGAACCACTTCTCATTGATATGTATAACATTGTCTAAGACAACAAAATTTGGCCCATGGGCCAAACCACTTTGGTCTAGCATAGATAAACAAAACTCTAGTTGGGCTCTTTTTTGTTCTGCTTTCAAATGTGGTTTTGTTGTGTTTTGAGTGATTTGGAATGTGACCTTACTTTAGAAGGTTATGTAAAGCCATGTGGCTGATATTTAAAGTAGTGATAAATGACCTTATAGTTCATCTATTTAAAAAAATATCAAACATAAGACCTGATGGGAGAAAGGGAGAATTGGTCAACAACACTAATTAAAAAGTAGAAATAATAATAAATTAATGACATATGATTTACGTGGAAAGACACTTCTAATACGATAGGGAAATAACCACAAGACACTTCGGTCCACTTACTTTTACAATGAAAAATATAAAATGCAAAATCTATTGTTGAAGTGATAACTAGATACTATATTCATCAACCTAAAAATAGCACAACTAGACAACAATTGTAACACTCAAAGAGAAAAGTTTGTAAACCCTAAAATATAGCTGCTCCAAACACATTCAAAGGCCAATCTAGAGGCCACAAAACATAGAGCCCTTTTATAGTAATCAACAAAAAATATGTTAATGGCAACCTCACCAATTTTCAGTCAAAATTGAATATAATAGACCACTCAATTGAAACCAAAACAAAAACTAATATGAAGCTGACCTAAATAAAAGTACCCACTAAAATGCTAACAAAAAATGACTTGGAGAGCTGAAAATCATATCTCCACCATTCAGAATTAATATTGGTATCCTAAGAAACTTATGTAAAAAAATCAATGAGATCCAATGGTGAACAATTTTAGATATTCAAATTGATCAAACATGAGTTGAAGAGAATAATGATAGAATTTTTCTAACTTTTCTTGTTGTCACTAATGAGATTCAAATATCAATTTTTCTTACATTTACTTACCTCTTACATCACTTTTTTAGGTGATGTTTAGCCTTTCTAAAGTTATGTAATTAATAAAATGATAAAAATAACCTTAGTTAAGAAAATTAAATTTAACATATAGGATGGAACCACTTTGGTCTAGTATTGATAAACAAAACTCTAGCCTAGATCTTATATATTATTCTTTCAAATGTGGTTTTATTGTGTTTTGAGTGATTTCGAATGAGACCTCGCTTTAGAAGGCTATGTAAAGCCATGTGAGTGACCTTATAGTTCTTCTATTTAAAGGAATATCAAACATAAGACCATGTGCATAGGGAATACAAAATGCAGAAGGTATGGTATCAATGGAACCCACGTGTTTTATTGCATTAGAATGCTAAGTTCCTAAAGAAATAAGCATGGGTTCCGAAAGGGGAATTGATTCCTCAAATAAAAACAAAAAACAAAAACCAACGTTGTTCATGTTCTTTAGTTATTTATTTATTTATTTATTAAAAAGACAGCTGGAACATTGTTTATGTACAGAAGTGTACAAAAGCGAACAATAGTCATGTGAGCAGGCTGAGGGCATTCCTATCCTAGAGCCATATTATTCTAAGAACTTCATAATAGTTAAACTAAATTTGATCCAAAACAAGTTTTGCAGTTCAAAATCAACTTTATTTTTTACTAATATAATCAAAATTTGACAATTAAACATGAAAATAAATTTAACTTCAAATTTTTTTAATTATAAAATTAACTATGCAAATAAGGATATTCAGATTGAGGATTTTTCATACAAAGAAAAAGGATATACAAGAAATCTTCCTTTTTATCAACATATAAGAGTTGTAGCTGACAAGAATATTGAGCAGTGTCCATTTGCAGTCAAGATCATAATAATTATCATTTGCATTCTTTATGAGCTAGCCATAATCATAATTAAAAGTCGAGACTTACCCAAATCAATTAGAGGACCGTGTTCAGCTTCTTCAAGCAAATTATCGACGACATCTTCCTCTTACAAACAATTTCTTCCCATTATTAATTATTATATCCATGATATATACTGGCACCGTTTCGTTCAGCTTGCTTTTCTTGGCTGTTTTTTTTTTTTTTTGCCTCCAACTACAATTTTCCGGCATGAAACTAGACTTATTCAATTGAATTTGTTGATTAAAATTCACAAATATCCTACCGTTTCCGCTGGAAACGGTTCCACGATGCATCAATTGATATACTTGGGTTGCCGCATGCCGTCGACGCTTCAGTGAAAGTGCAGAGTATTATTACCGCTTCTGCTGGTTGGTAATTACTCCACTATTTATACCGACGGTTAGGCTTGGAGAATGGAGACTACTACAGTTCGTATACTAATTGTATTTACCTTTTTTAAGAGTGCAGGTGTTGTATTACTTGAAATTTTGATTAAGAAAGAAAGTGCTCGACATTTCTCTCATTATTATTATTATTATTATTATTATTATTATTATTATTATTATTATTATATTAAATTATTATTAGTTTGAGTTATTGAAAACATAAAATAATTTTACTAAAATGATTTTTAATTTTTTTTTCTCTACAAATAAATATCCATATTGATATCTTTTCGACGTAAAAAAATTATATAAAAGTTTAAATAGAATTGAATTGATCTAAATTTTTTAACAAAATCTTCTCTATAAATAAAATAAAAGTTTTAATATAAGCATATTGAAATTTCAATACAAAATAATATTGCTATAATATTTTAACATTCATGAACAATAATCATCATTTAATTATAGAAAAATTCTTATACAATTATTGAAACAGTATCACATATATATTTAAAAATCATCACATAACTATTAAAATAAGTCTAAACAATGGTGGAATTTTATTATAATAATTATTTAAAAAATTATTATATAAAATATTATTCTCTTAAAGTAAACATTTGAATTGAATTTTACGAAAATTTCAATATAAAGAGTATTGCTATAATCTTTTACTATTGTGTACAGATAATTTTCAACACTTTTTTATCTAAGTTTTCAATACTCTAGTCATAATTTTTAAACACTGTTTATACAACTTTTCAATGATATTATAATAAATTTGTAACATTCTTTGAAAAATACTCTTTATATACGTTTTTAGCAAGTTTCAAATAAATTTTCAATATTATTTATATAAGTTTTCAACAATATCGTTCTAATGAATTGTAACACTATTTGGGCTAACGCTTTTCATAAAACTTTTCCACACTGCTTTAAGAAAATTTTAACATTATTTATATGATTTTCAATAATGTTCAAATAAATTTTCAATTCTCTTTATATGAGTTTTCCAACACCCTTTAGACAACATTCTTTATAACACTTTTCAACACTATTCTTTAAAAAAAAAAATCAACAGTCTTTATATAAATTTTCAAGGATGTCAAATAAAATTTGAACACCATTCTAATAAATTTTAAACATTCTTTGTACAACACTTTTTATAAAAGTTTTCAATACTATTCTAGTGAAAATTTTAACACTCTTTTGGGCAAAAAATTTTCCATTTGTGATCTTAAAAAATCTTACATTTGTATTTTTCATTAGTTCTTTGCCCATTTTTTTAGTACTCTTTATACAAATTTTCAACAATATTCAAATGAATTTTTAATACTATTTATATAAGTTTTCTATATTGTTCAAATGATATTTCAACATAAGTTTTTACCATTGCTCTAATAAAATTTCAACACCCTTAACATAACTATTAAAAAAACATTATATAACTATTTTAAAATCATTATATAACTACGGAAAATGGTCTCCTCAAGAATTCTACATTAGCAATATGATTCTCGGAATATTGCCTCATGTCCACTAAGAGTACCCACAACAAAGGAAAAAAAAAACTCAATACAATTTCCAAAATTAAAATGTAGATTTTTGCCTCTTTTAAACCCTAATTCCCCAACAAAGACTCAATAATATAATACTAAAATATATTATCTCATCAATCTACACCCTACCACAAACAACTAAAATATTTACTTAATTAATTATATTATTCATTAAATGCTAATTTCTATTATTGAAAAGAATTTTTTTAATTTTAATAAAATGATAAAATTATAAATTTTTTATTTACACATATTAACATATTTTTATCATTTTAATTAATTACAATATTAATTCTCTTCTCCATAATTTTTGTATAATATTAATATTAAATATTAAAATAAAAAATTAATATTTTAATATTTTTGATTTATGTTGTTTTGGCTTAACAAAATTTTATTTTAGATTTTAAATTTCTAATCAAATCCTAAAATGCCCTCAACAACTATTTTTCCTCCAACGAATCTTTGTATACATGAATTATCATTTTAATAAAAAGTCATATTTTTAATTAAAAGAGTACAACATAAAATATTTCACTGGTACAACAACGATGATTACAATAAAACATGAAATTACATAATCAAAGTAGAGCAATGATTCTCTAGAAATTGAAATTACATAGTCGAAACACAATAATAATTTAAAGATAGTGCAACAATACAATTGAAAATACAATAACAAAGATCATTTTAGCTTCTACCAGGACCAAAACTTTGCCAAATATACTTGATCAAATCCACTAATAACCGATGATGAGAATCTATATCTCAAAACTAGATAATATTTTAAATATATTGTCCATGCTCCACTGTACGCTCACAAAAATACGGCTCCTCTACTTCACTTTGATCCAACTAAGAAATATTAGCTGCAAGTAAATATATGTTATGCTTATCTTCCTTATCTTCAACAATCATGTTATGTAATATGATGTAGACATTTATAATGTAACTCAATGTTTGTACTTCCCAAAATTGTGTTGGATTTCGAATAATCGTGCTTGCAAAAATCCAAACGCACGCTCAACATCCTTCTTAACCAACTCTTGTACTTAAGCAAATAGTTTATTCTTCTTACCTTATGGATGACGTATAGATTGGATGAATGTAGTCCATGGTGGATAGATACCATCTATGATATCGTAGCCTAAATTATATTGATTACCATTAATTGTAAGTGCTACAGGTAGAGCATTACCATTATAACTATCATCAAATATAAGAGATTGAACGAGGAAATTAATATCGTTACACGAACCAGGAGTACAAAATATGTATGCCAAATCCCTAGATCATATGAAGTACCCTCATCTGAAAACCCATGCTACTCATTCACATAAAGCAATCGTCGGAGGTTTGATTGGTTCGACCTCCTCCAGTACCCTCATCTAAAAACATTTATCACACCTTCAACGAACTTCACAATGCATTCTCTTGTTGTAATTTCTCCAAGGCACACATATTCATCACAACTATCAACTGACATTACATTTGCCAACATTCGCAAAGTGGTGTGCATTTTTGTAACGGTGACGAACCACGCCTCCCTGATGCTTCAAATCTCTGAGTAAAGTATGGAGTGTATTTACCTAAAGCTTCCACTATATAAAGGAAAACAAGTCTACTCATTTGAAATATACAATAAAATTTCCCATCTGTGTAAGTTAGATTCTCAGAAAAGTAGTCAGCATAAAAGCGATCATGGACACCTTAACAATCCCTGTTAATGTAATCACATTTCTAGACTCTTCTTCGTGGTTGCACATATTGTGAAAGCTCTTGTATTAAATCTTGTTGGTGGCGTAGTTGATTTTCACAATTGAATATGTAATCATTGACCTTTTGGACTATTTCATTTTCTACGTCATTGGATGTATTGTACTCTTCATCATCTAATGAAGAACTTGACGAAGAATGTATGGATGAGCTAGAAGACATGTTTTGCTTAATTCTTTGTGAAACTTGATGGTTGGTAAGAATACATAGTGGCAGATGGTTTGGGATGTTGGACTAACTTCATGTCAAATATATAGAGCTTGTGGATTTTTTTTAATAATGTAGATCAAAAATAATGTGTTGGATGAAGATAAAAGACAACCCATGTGCCTACAATAATGGTGTTATGATGTATTGGATAAAAAAAGGCATCCAATGTGCCTACAATAATATAGATTCCTACCTAAAAATAATGTGTTGGGTAAAGAGAAAGACAACCTATGTGCCTCTAGTATTGGTGTTTTGATAAATAAAACATTAATGATCATTTGGAACACAACACATTACTTTGGAAAACAACATAAATAGAAAATTACTTTGGAACACAACAAAAGCGTGAAAATTAAACAAAAGCTATTACATAAAGTTAAAATGTGAATAACTAAAACATTACTTTGGAACACAACATAAATGCATAAAAGTTAAAACAACATAATAAAAATACAAAAGAGCATTAATTAGAAGTCTTCCCTATTCATCATCTTTAGGGAACAAGTAAGCTTTCAATTGTGTAAACCACCTATCTTGTTGAGGTGTTATGTTTCTTAGTAATGATAATTTCCCATATTATCCCCACTTTTTCATCATGATCTTATCCTCATCAATTTTTTCCCTACAAGCTTCCAACTTCATCCTTTCCTCTACAATTTTGGCATAATTTTAAATTGTGTGAGATGCCTCATTTATTGATTGATAGGATGTGTTTACCGAATTAATTGCCTCATTGACAATATCATGTTTTCCGGTTTGTTGACTATCTAGCAACCGAGGCATAAATTATTCTATTGAGGGGGAAACACTGATCGGAGTGCTAAGATCTGAGGATGTGTTCGAGTATGCACCACTTTCATTCACCCTACTCCTGTTTGCTCCACTGATTGTAGATTTAGATGGTGGATCATGATATTTGTCTTTCCATTTTGGCTCATGCCTCAATATTTCCTAAACATGAATTTGGTTAAATTTGCTACCATTAGCAATAACATAGAATTGGTGTGTTTTAGCAATAATATCAATATCTGATTCTCTACTTTTTTACTTTCTAAGTGTTTGATTATATGTTGCACTAAACTATACACTTTATTTTGAAATTGTCCTATAGTGATTCTTGCATTGATTGGGGGTTCGTTCATGACTAGTACCTCTAAATTTATTATAGCCTTCAGCGACTTTACCCTAAAAAGTATCAGAAGATTGATTTGTTTTTACAAAGATATTATTCATCACATTAATGTTCCAATGGACTAATGTCTTGTTGTCTTCTCTGGACCAAGTAAACTTTGGGTGCCTTTTTTTCCTTGAGTATATGTCAACAATAGGGATCTCCTCTTTGCCCTCTGGCTCCCCCTCATCATCATCATCATCATTTCCACCACCGTCGACATTTTCACTAATTTCTTCATTGACATCATTCATACTAAGTTATGTCGAGAAAGCAAGAAAAAACTTTTGTAACACCTGTGAACCTCTACTAGAACCAGGGGTCATAAGGTGTTGATCTATCAAAGGTTCTGGTGAATAACCTCCTTGATTAAAATTTCATCTCTGAGATTGAGTGGGTGGAAAAAGCGAGCTTCCGGTT
This sequence comes from Tamarix austromongolica, assembly GCA_039764185.1. Lineage (NCBI taxonomy): Eukaryota > Viridiplantae > Streptophyta > Magnoliopsida > Caryophyllales > Tamaricaceae > Tamarix > Tamarix austromongolica. The sequence goes on from CM077808.1 coordinate 88,673,709, forward strand.
GATCTAGAGTTGGTGTGTAACAATCAAATTGTTGGAAGTGTTGTGAAAGGTTTGGGGTATTGGAATTTATTTGAGAATTTTTCTTGGACATCATAATTTTGCACATTTTGAGTATGTTGTGTACTTAGACGAGGTTTGTTATTGTGGATTTTGACGGGGTGGATGAGTTTGTGAAATTATTTGCTTTCTAACCCTACCTTTGTATTTGTTGATGGTACAATTTGAGTCTGTTTTGAAGGTAACTATTACAATAATTACAATATTAGTGTTAAATAAAAAATTAATAGAGTTTATAGTAGTAGTAGTAAAATTAAAGAAGATAAATAATTTCTAAAAGTAATTAATAATAACATTAACAACCATAATAAATATAATGACAATAGAAATTAAATATACGAACATAAATATTAATTAATAAGACTAGTACTAAAAATAAAAATAACTAGATAAGAGTAACTAAATAAAATTTTAACTAATTAGTAACAACAATAACAATAACAATAACTAAATAAGAGTAACTTAGTCTCTCTTAAAAAGAGAGAGAGAGAGAAAGAGGCACTAAAATAGATTCATAACTAATTAATAACAACAACAACAACAACAACAATAATAATAGATAGATAGATAGATAGATAGATAGATAGATAGATAGATAGATAGAAAATGCTGTGAAATTATGATATTGAGACAACCTATACATAGATCCCAAAATTAATTATTTAATAAAAAACTGGTCAAGCTAATAAATGAGGATAAGAAATTATCCAAAAATATATATAACTGACAAATAAGGCACTAACACCTGGTGGAAAACGCCTGTAATTTTTTTTTGTCAGTTTTGTTGCCAAAACAATGAGTTTCGACTGTTGGCAATCCCTTGGGTGGCTCCCACTCTGCGATAGCTTGCACCTTAGCTTCATTCATGAAGATCTTCCCCTTCACAATCCTATGCCCCAAGAACATCACTTACTCTTGGGCAAATGAAAAATTCTCCAAATTTACGAAGAGTTCGTTTTCTCTAAGTACTTGGAAGACCTTCCTTAGGTGTTCACCCAAGGTCTCACTGTATACTATAATATCGTCCAAGTACATCACTACGAACTTATCCAAGAAGTGATGGAATATCTTATTCATCAAAGTGTAAAAAGTAGCAGGATCATTCATTAGATCGAAGGGCATGACTAAGAAATCGTAAGATCTGTACCTAATTACGTACGTAGTCTTGGCCTCATCCCTTTTTGCTATGTGGAATTGCTAGTATCCTGATCTTAGGTATAACTTGGAAAACCATTGGGCTTTCCCAAGTTTATCAAACAGATCTGCCACCATTGTGATCAGGTACTTGTTCTTCATGGTAACCTTGTTTAGTGCCCTACAGTCGATTCACATCCAGAGACGTCCTTCGTGCTTTTTTTGGGACACCAAACGGGGCTTTGGATGGCCTGATGCACTCGCATCCAATAACCGCTTGAGTTGTTTTCTTAATTCTTCCAACTCTGGCGGGGCCATTCGATAAGGACCCATGGCTGGAGGCTTAGCACCCGGTTCCAGCTCAATCCCATGGTCTACCACCTTCTAAGGTGGGAGCATCTTTGGAAGTTCGGGTGGCATCACATCCTCGTACTCCTTAAGGACTTCCTTAATCTCCATGGGTGCCTCCGATCTGACGGGTGAGGATCCTTCCTTCAATGTGGCTAAGAGTGTGACATCATCCCTTCTTGAGTCCCTTAGATACTTGTATGGCTAAAAGCATCTTGGACTCCACCTTTTCCCGAAACGAGGGCAGAACATAGGACTCCTGCCCCTTAGAAATATGTATGGTGTTAGCATCTAGGAATGATAGGGGACGTACGTTATCGACGAACTCCATGCCAAGCACCATCTTGAAGTCATCCATGGGTACCACCATTAAATCCACCATGGCTTCCCGTTTGGCCAACCGAATGGGTATGCCTTGAGCAATACCAAGGATCGACCTTGAAGTTGAGTTTACCGCCTTCATTCATCCGACCTCCTTGGAATACCAAATCCCGAGTCTTGTGGCTTCCCCTTCAGCCACAAAGTTGTGAGTGGCTCCTATGTCCACCAATGCCTTTGTGTCTCCACCATTTACTTTGGCTTCGACATAAACCAAGCCTTTCAAGGCCTTCAGTATCTCCATATCCTTAGTCGTCACTTTGGGTTCCTCCTTAGCCCTAGTCTTAAGTGAGTTCAAGAAGCGCATTGATCCCATCTTGATTTCCTTCTCATCGGAGGTCTCTTCTTCTCCAAGGGAACTAATGAGGGCATTCAATTGCTTCCTCTTGGGACAGTTGAAGGATATGTGATCCCCTTGACAGATGAAACACGTTCTTTTCTTAGGGTGGTCCTTGCCCCCTTCATGCTTTCCCTTCCACTTGGGTGGGTCTGCTTCTTTGTGAGATTTCTCTCCCCCACCTTTATATGATCCACCCTTCTTTGCTTATCCTTATTTTCCTTCTTGAACTCAATGACAAACTCCACCTCCATTATGCCTGAAGCAAGGTCTTGGACATTACAATGCCTCAACTCTTGCTCCGTCCAAGATTGTAACCCATCCATAAAGTAGAGGAGTCAGTTCTTCTCTGATATGTCTGGTATCTCAAGCATCAAGGAGTTATACTCTTTGGCATAGTTCTTGATAGTACTGGTTTGCTTTAATCTCTTTCTTAACTGCAGCCTCCTCCACGTTCATGGGATATAATTGGGCCCTAATATCTTTCTTGAAGTCCTCCCATGTATCGATAACCACCACACCCCCTTTCAATCTCAACACTATGGCGTCTCCACCATAGCATAGCATCGTTCTCTAAGTAGAGTGTGGCGATATCAATTTTGTTAGCATCATCATCCATGCCTACACAACGCATATATCTTTCTACCATCCAAATAAAATTATCAAGTTCTTTAACATCGCGCTTACCTCCATACTTGGGTGGCTCAGGGCCTTAGACCTTTGATCCTCCAACATGACCGTCGTTCCTTCCTTGGTTGAGATCCCGTCTCAACGTAACATGCTCCTCCCTAAGGGTGTCGAATTCCTCCCTTAGAGTGCCATTATCCCTACGGAATTCCTCTAACAAGTGGTTAATGCCACCAAGGAATTCCCCATAAATATCTTCACCAAGATATTCATCTAACACATCAAGTCTCTCCATCGATTCATCCATCCTTCTATCCACCTGAACAACCCTTTCTTCAAGTGAAGAGAGTCGGTCCTTGGATACCGACTTATCTTTGGCAATTTCCTTGTTCTTTTTTTTTTCACGTTCCCTACCTCGGGTCTCCATAGAGACGGTCATATCACTTGGGTTCTTCACCAATTCGTCGTTTGCCATGGCTACTATCCTTTGTAACCAAATCTTCCTCTAAACCACATTCTGATACCATGTGTCACAGGGTGACTTCTTTCACCTAAGTCTTTCCCGTGTGGCACTTAGAAGCACAACTCCTTTAGTGTTCACTAAGTCAGTCTTTTCCACACTAAGGCTATTACCAAGCCTTTAAGGACGAGTAAGAATACTTGGAGATCTTTAGGAGGCTTAGAGAGAGAGTGAGAAAGTGTTTGTGTGTAAGAAGAGAACACTTTATTGATGAGAGAGGAGAGAGCTTACAACTTGGGAGATGGTGGGAGTAAATTGGGCGGTCCTCTATTTATAGTTGAGGTCTCCCTCCCTTTTCCCCCTTTGGTGGAAGGTTCTAGATATTTTCCAATCTGTAGATAATTCTAGAGACCCTTCTAGATTATAAGAGATTTTAGAAGACTCTTCTAGATCCTTTCATGATCCTTCTAGCCTTTGGGATTTTAGAGAGTTCCACATCATTCTAGGAGGTCTCTAGATATTTACACAAAGATTCATACATTTCTACATAATTCTACTAGAGTCTACACAACTCTAAAATATTCTAGAACCTTCCAGAAAAAAAATGAAAAAAAAATGAGCAGGTCGTGACGTCTCGCTACTATTATAAATGATGAAAATATTAAATTATTCCCAAAACTAATTATTTAGAACTTAATAAAATTGAAATTTGAAGGAAACAAAAAATAGATAGTAGTAGAAAAGTCAATCCTCACTACAATTAATCTAAGAGTAAAATTTACCAGTTTTTATTAATGAAAAGAAGTGGATTATCTAAATTCTAATAGAATTTCGCTTAAAAAAATTAAAAGAAGGAAGAAATGGGAAGAAGAAATAGAAGACACATATGCATGAATTGAGAGGCTGAGAAATGTTAAGTTGATATTAATTACAATGATACCAACATTTGCATAGGGAATAATATGCAACTGGTTGCATGATATAAATTGATGAGGCCACTACTATGATGGATTAAATAATTAGTGGCCTTTTTATATTTATTGTGGAGGAAACTAGTTTTTTTTTAAATAATTGTGCATCGGCTTAAAACATCAAACATATATGTACCAATGGAGTATCTACCAAATCAAGCTTTTTAAAAACTCTATATTAGTTGTGAGCTTGTAATTTGTATACGTGATGTTGTGTGTCATGGGACTATGTATGGACAAATAGTGGATTTTAGAGAAATTTGGAATGATCGATAGTGAACATGGCTTTGTTGTGTGATGGCAACGGGCATGCCATCATACATGGTAGAAATATAGAGAAAAGGTTGAAAATGGGTTCGTGTGATCATAACGGACACACAATTTAAATTTTTTTTGTTGTTAATTATAATATTAATAAATATAGGTATCGTTCAAGATCGGAGATTGAGAGAGCTTACTTAAATTCAGCAAGCTCATAAATAATAAAATAAAATAAACCAAAAATCACACAAAAACAAATAATAAAAATATATAATTATGGGGGTTCAAAATAAAAAATAATAAAAATCAAATAAGAAAATACATATGAATGAACATCAATATAATAAATGTATTAGAAAAATCAAAATCCATCAATAAATTAGGTCAAAATATAACAATAATATCTAAATCATATTTTAATCACAAGAAATATACTCACTAATTTTCATGCCAAACGAATATTTATATACCTTATATTATTTCATTGAAATAATTAATACGACAAAGTACTAATATTATTAAATTTTACAGTATAGTCGCAACAAGTAACTTCTATATTTAAAGTATATCTAAACGTTCTACTACTTCGGTTATAATTATAAAACTATTAGATGCATTATTATATAAACTAGTTGTAATATATATATATATATATATATATATATATATAATAAATTCTATCATGTTTATATAGCAATTTAGTAAGCACATAATCCTATATATTTTGACTATGAATAAGTTAGAACGAAACATATACTATATAAATCATATCAAACAAAATCAAATATATAAATTGTAAAAATTAAATTAGAGTTAAAAATAATTTCACGAAACAAAAAAATATTATATCTCAAACTATAATATAAGATTATAATATATTAATTACACACAAATATATATATTAAAAATAAAAAATAAAAAATAAATATTTTTTCAATAATTTATTTAACTAAAAAATTATTTATTTGTATCTTAAATAAATTTGTTCCGATATCTTTTGTTCAATTGGCACAGATCACTCTATCTCTTTTCTCGCCGCAGCCTTATCCTCTTTCTGCCCTTTCTCTTCTCTCTTTCCGTGCGTCGCGTCTCCCTCTCTCTCTTCTTCTCCAGCTACGCCTGCTCCCAGTCCCGCCGTCCCTTTCTGTCCCTTCTGCGTCTCACTTTCTCTGCTTCTTCGTCTGCCGCACGTCCTTCTTTTGCTTTCCTTTTTTTCTTCTTCTTTGATTTCCCTGCTCCCCTCCCTCCTATTGCTTCGTGCGTCCCTCTCTGTCGTCCTCCTGCCCTTCATTTTTTTTTTCCTACGTCGTTCTCCTTTGTCTTGCTCTTTTCTATCCTCACTCCTTTTCTATCTTTTTTCCCCTTTAATTTTCGGGCCTTTTTTTCTCTTCGGTCGAGTTCCCTGGCCTTTAAGCCTCGTTTCCCGCCGTTTCTTTTGGACCTTTGTTTAGGCCGGTGCTTTGATAACTTTTTTTACCTTTAAAATAAAATTAAATGAATTAATAAATTATTTTATAATTCAAAACCATAATTTTATATTATTTTAGTTTAAATAATTAAATAAACTTATAATTATTTAAATAGAAGACTAAAAAACAAAGATTAAAATAAGATAAAAATATAAAAATATATATTCATTGTGAGTGCCAATATTACCTCTTTGGTGGTTGTTACCATGTTGGTGTCGATGGGAGTGTCTGTACAATCTATAAGTTGTTAAATTTGTTGTATTTCCCTATAATCCTATATATTATTCCTAAGAGAAATATATATATATATTGAGTGATTGATTCTTTATTCCTCTAATTCACATGCTAATAAGATCATCCACCCCTCCCCCCAAATTGATGTCCCTGAATATTTTTCTATTGAATATTAGAATCTCTAATTCTATCAAATTAGATCCCGTGTGTTCACATTGACTTATTATTGGTATAAGAGCTTAGATTTATATGTTGAATGGTACAAAATGGCGTCTATAAGATTTTCTATTGAGAATTTTGATCTCTCCATAAACTTTAGCTTGTAGAATTTGAAGACAAGGGTAATTTTGATTTTAAATGGATTGGAGAAGGTATTATTTGAGAAAGCTAAGAAGCGTGCAATAATGCCTGATGAAAAATTTGAGGATATCAATTTGAAGACCTTATCTACCATATACTTGTGTTTATCCAATGAGGTCATGTGATGTGAGAGGTGTTTAAAGAGACAACTATTTCCATAATGTGATTAAAGATAAAATCTTTATACATGATGAAGTCAATGACGAATCATCTATGATTGAAGAGTAGACTGCATGGTTTGAATTTAGGATAGGGGTAATCTTTACAATCTTATCATGATTAGTTTGACATTATAGTTATGGACTTGTAAAATATAGATGTCAAATTAGATGTTTATAATGTTTCTATTTAATTATTTTTCTATTTACCTAATGATTATGAATGCTTTCGCAAGAACATATTTTATGCTAAGAACATGTTAGATTTTGAGGATATCAAGAATGCCCTACTACATTAAGAATGGGTTGAAAAATCAAATTAATAAAGGAAGTTCAAGTGAGAGGCTTGTAACAAGGAGGAGAACTTAGGATTGAGGTCTCGGTGACGTGAAGAAGTTAAGATTGAAGTCCAAATATGAATCGAAGGATGTTGTCTACCATGGGTGTCATAAAAAGGGTTATATTAAGAAGTTTTGTCCTGATTAAAAAACCTAGAGATAAATATGTTGATTTATCTATCTCAAAGGATGTTGCTACTATTGCCTAATATGATATTTATGATGATCTATTGACCACCATTGATAAATAGATTAGGATGATTGATAGGTGGATTTAATTTTTATTATGGGTACTCTTGCCATATTTATCCCAATAGGAACTAGTTTTAAACTTATAAGATGTCTCAAAGTGAAGTAGTTTTAATGGGTAATGATAGTGCATGCAAAGTTGTTAGGATTGGGGTTGGGAAGGTGAGCATGCATGATTGTGTTGTCAAGACACGATCTAATGTTTGACATGTCCTTGAGATGACTAATAACTTCATTTCATTAAGTTCTTTAGATTGTAATGGATATCGTTGTCTGATTGAGGATGAAACTTTGACGATACCAAAGGGGCTCTTGTTATGATGAAAGGAAAGAGGGTTAGGACATCTTATAAGCTAACCGATTCTACAATTAAGGGTATATTAATATTGAAATATATGAATATGTCTAACTTAGATGTTATTAGGCTTTGGCATCTGCATCTAGGGAACATGTGTGTTAAAGGCATGATTGAACTCTAGGTATGCATCTCTGAGTATCTATGAGTATTAATGGGCTTATTAAATATAATCATTTAGATTTGTGGAGTTATGCAATGGTATTTTTCTAGGGTGGATTGTGGTGTATAATGACATTTATAAATGACATCTCTACAAACGTATGGACTTATTTTATTATTAATAATAATTATTCGTTTGGTGTATTCAAGTGCTATAAGACCCTACTAGATAAGAAAATTGAGAGACAAGTCAAATCTCTTCGTACATATAATGGTCTTGGGTTTGTGGAGTAGAGTTTCACTAATTATTGCAATGAACATGAGATTACAAAACACCACACCTATCTTAGAAGATTTCAATATAATAGGGTCATTAAGAGGATGACCAATATCTCATTAGAGAAGGCTCGATGTAGGTTATTAAATACTATTAGGTAAGGTTTTTTAGATGAAGTAGTTCACATGGAAACATTACTAATGAACAAGTTACCCAATCGTTTGATTGAGTTTAAGACATCTAAAAATGTATGGTCTAATAAACCCATTGATTATTCTAATTTTCATATAGGCAAGGTCGAAAAAGGGGTGGGCATAGGCAAGGAAAATAAAAAATATAAAAGAAGGAGAAGTCAAATGCCATAGGATGCACACCAAACGAAGGAATAAAAAAATGGGGTATAAATGAAGAGGCATATAAGAGAGAAAAAGTCATGCTGAAAATGAAAATACAGGCACATAAAGAGAGAGGGATGATAAGGCTGGAGAAGAGGGTAGGCAAAAAGAAAAGAAAAGAAAAGCTAAAGAAGGATGGTTTTAGAGACAGATAATGTCATAGAAGAGAAGAAGTGAGAGATTGACATAGGAGAAAGAAAAGTGAGAGAGAAAAGTGATATAAAATTATTTATTTTAGATGAAAATAAGTAACTTTTTTATCCAAATAAATTGTTAAAATTTTATCTGTATTTGTTTTCGATTATTTATTTCTCTATTTCTAATATATATATATATATGTGGGTGTAATTTATTTATTTATTATGGATGACTAAATAATTATTGTGGGAGAATATATTGAAATCTTAAACTTTGGTTTGAGATACAATAATAATTTTCTTTATTTTAGAGATTTTCCTTTGCCTTTAATTTAGTTAGTATACTTTATATGTATGATTCTATTGAATATGATTTATGTAGTGCATGATTTGTTCTGGCTTCCTCATAGTAATAGTATATAGAATTATATACTTCCTAGGTGGTTATATGATGCGTAAAGATTTGATGAGTTTAGGTGTTCGTGGATGTTCTTGAGTATTTTCAAGTGTTTTTGATGATCTAGTGGATTTTTATTAATTATATGATACCATGACGATCTTTGTAATTTGTAGACAAACTTTGATACATAACATGTTAATCAAAAAGCATGGTTAAGTGCCTTTAATTTTGATTGAAAGTTTGAATGCTTAAGACTTGATCTTGATGTTCTTCAAACATTCAAATTGTTCTTGATATAATTACCCTCTAATTATCTTAATGTGGGTTAGAGGAGGATTAATAATATTTGTGAGAAAGATTTTCATTAAAATGAATAATTGACCCTAAAAGACCTTTTTAGTGTAATTAGGGGTTAATAGCCAACATTTGACAATTGACCATTATCTTTAACCTTGAAATAGTAACCGGGAATGATAGTATTTCATTGGTAAATAGTAAATTTTGGTAATACTTTTTTTGACCATTTTTAAGTTAAGCTTATTGGTATAAAATGACATTTTTTGTCGATCATGAATTACAATTCTACAAATAGTGTTTTCTGATAATTTTTTTTTCATTTGAACTGTTTTGGTTTTCTAAGTTATTTTGCTCCAATGGTTTAGTCTTTTTGGGATTTTAGACCAAAGTTGTTATACTCAGTACATCTCATGTTGCTTTTATGCCTTGGTTTGATTTTACGTCTGTGAGATCCTTTTTAATTATCATGGTATTCAATGAGCTACAATTCATCATGTGTGGATTATGCATTTTATGTTACCTCTTAAACCTTGTGTTGTGGTGAATACATTTACTTAGTCTAGATCTCAAACACTCAAAAGTAGCTAAGCTAAGGGCTAATAAGCCATGTACATACTCTTTTTATTGGGTATTATATGCCTAAATGTATTTGCCTCCATGCAGGAACCCAAGTTAGTTTTGGTTCACTTCCTACTCCAATAGAATTATGATTCTTTAAGGGGTGTTGAAGCTTAGAGAGTTAATACCTAGGTGATGGTTGGTCGTAGAGGCCAGATCTTGAATCTATTAATTCATCTCTTCCCCATTGTCTATTATACATAGATGTGGACTTTATTGTTAGTGGTTATTTCTATGTTATATTTACATAGTGAAAATATAGGATTGTTAGTTTTATTCTTATCTTAAGTATCCGGGTTTGTGTTATAAGAACATGTTATGGTTGTATAAATCCTAATTATATCAAGTTCATACTATGTATAAGCAAAATAATGTGTCAGCATGCAAACATAAGCCCATAGCACATGCATGCATTCATTATCATATTCCTAAGGGTTCAAATATTTGCTAAGCGGTTAATATGATTTTAGGGTTGGCATAAATAGTATGAAAAATATTAGTGGTTTTGAGTGATTTGATTCATGAATATCCTAATAGCATGTTTATGTTGTTTTGTATCTTGAGCATGATGTCACACCCTAACTTCTCCCTAATCCAAATTGTGTGCGGCATTTAGCCTTTTTCTATTCCTTAGATGACTAAGTCAACCTCTCACTTTAAGAGAACTCACTGTTGAGCAAGGAAACCTTGCCTAGTACAAAGCTTTTAGTACTCACAAGGAAAAACACAAGAGATTTTGAGAGAATGAGAGCTTTATTGGGAAAATTCTTGAGATCTTCCAACTTGTGGATGGTGGAAATGAGGTCCTTAATCTTCTATTTATAATTGAGGCCTCCTCCTCCCTCCATCTTGAGGAACATTCTAGAGTGGGCTAGATTATTATCCCTCTAGAATGCTTCATTGGAATGCACTAGGATAATCTAGAATGTTTCATACAAGTATATACAAAAGAGAAAGGTTCTAGAGACATCCCCTCTAGAACCACCAAAACAAGTGTAGAAACCTCCTACATCTTCTAAATGTATCTACACATATCTACATTATTCAAGAATTTATAGGATATTAAAAAAAAAAAGAGTGCTCAAAGTAGGCCATGACAACCTCCCCTAGCTACCTGAGCCATCATTGTCCTCAATGATGAAAGAAAGAAAGGTATTGATCAATTGCATCCCTGAACTATCACAAGTATTCTATCTTCTTACAGCTATCCTACCTTTCGGATAACCTCTTCCATAGAACCAAGTACTTTCTGTAGTTGGGTATGTCATACCCTTTAACTATCTGATCATCTAAGATCTTCTCAACCTCCCAATCAAACGAAGTTACATTCACTTGTAGAGCACGCTTGGACTCCTTTCTTGAGGGGTCTTTCTTATCTTTGTGACAAGGCTTGAGTAAGCTCACATAGAATACTAGATGCACCTTGAGATGGGATGGTAATGAAAGCTAATAGAACACCTTTTCCACCTTCTTATTGATAGGATAAGGCCCTTCATATCTCCTTGCCAAGCCTTTTTGGACTTGGCGGTGTGCCTTGAACACTTGTGGGGACAACTTCACCACCACCAAGTCTCCTTCCTTGACCTCTAAAGGCCTTTGACCTTATCTATCCACTTTTTCATCTTTTTTGAAGCCTTATCCAATTATGCCTTAGCTAGGTCAAGTTGTCCCTACCATCTATGTGCACAGGAGTGTGTTGTAGGACTACTCCCCTTGTATCCCTTAATCACCATATGCAGAGTGAGGGGTTGGTGCCCCATGATCAACCCGAATGGACTATGTCCAGTGGAATCACTCCTTTGAAGATTAGAAGATAATTGAGCCACATCAATCAAGTTGGCCCAATCCTTTTGATTGGAACTTAAAAGGTACCATAGGGATATCTCCACCAATACATTCACCCTTTTAGTTTGTCCATTCGTTTGTGAGTGAAAGCTTGTAGAGAAGTGAAGATCAAACCCTATCATCTTAAACAAATCCCTCCAAAAATTGGAAATAAAGTGAGGATTCCTATCACTGATAGTTGATGTAGGTAACCCCTAATACTTCACAACATTCTTGAAGACTAACTGAGCACACATGTCTACCAAACAATCTCTTATGGAGGGGATGATCGCTCCATATTTTCTTAGCATATTGACCACCTTCATTATCAATCCATGTTATTTTACACTAGGAGTGAAGAAATGAATTCCATCGAGAAACTCCCAAGGTATTTTAGGAATGGGTAAGGTCTCTAACAATCCTATGGGACACCTTTTCTCATTCTTTTTGTATTGGCAAATAAGATAATTCCTCACATATCCTTCCACATCATTCCAAATCTGTGGCCAATAGTAAGTATCTTCAAAAAGAGCAAGGGTGTGTCTCATACCTGGTGTCAAATCCATTTAGAATCATGGAACTCCTACTAAATCTCGCTACAAGTTCCCCTATATGGGTATGTAGAGATGGTTTCCCACTGTGTAGAATAGGTAATCTTGCTTCTATAATCTTTTAATCTTCCCTTCCTTTTCCATCTCCATTAATCTATTAGTAAAGGTGTCATGAATCATCCTTTCATTCACGTGTTCTAGGAGGTCTCCCATAGGACTGCTTTTGCTCGAAGCATTATCTTGTGACTTAGTGCATCAACCACCACGTTAGCGCTTCCTGGCTTATACTCCATCTTGTAGTCAAATTATACTAGGAAGTCTTTCCAACAAGCTTTCTTGGGAATCAGCTTCTTTTATTTTTGGAAGGAGCTTGTTACCACATTATCTATATTGATCACAAACCTACTTGCAAGAAGGTAGTACCTCCATATTTGCAAGCAGTGGATGATGATAGTCATCTCCTTATCATGTACTAGATATTGTCTCTTCATATCATTTGGCTTGTGGCTCTCAAAAGTGATTGGATGCTTCTCTTACATAAAAATTTTCAATAGCAAAGTTAAAGGCATCCGTATGCACCTCAAGTTCTTTAGAGTAATTAGTTAATCACAAAATCGACTCTTCCATCACAGACTTCTTAAAGTCTTCAAAGGCTTTTATACACTCCTCATCCCAATCTATGGGTCCTTCTTCTTTAATATGTTTAAGAGGGGTGTGACTCTTATTAAGTACCTTGAATGACTCTCTAATATTAGTTTACCAGGCCAAGGAAATTTTGTAGCTCAGACACATTCTTCGAGGCTTCCCATTCTTGAATAGCCCAAACCTCGGTTGTATCCATCCTTGATATAGTGGCTTAAGAACTGTACCTTAGTGAGAGAAAAGGAACACTTCTTTTTCATGTAGAGATCATTATCCCTAAGGAGTTGGAAGACCTTCCTTAAGTGCTCAACATGGTCTTCTAGGGTCTTACTATAGACTATTATATCATCTAGATAGACCACCACAAACTTATCTAAGTAGGGATGGAATGTCTTATTCATTAGTACAAAAATTTGCAGGGACATTAGTAAGATCAAAAGGCATAACAAGGAATTTATAAGACTCGTACCTTGTTACACATGCGATCTTAGGCTCATCTCCTTTGGTAATTCTCACTTGCCAATACCCCAATTACAGATCCATCTTGGTGAAATATCTCCCCTTCCCAAGTCAATCAAACAAGTCATCTATCAAGGGTAGTAGATACTTGTTCTTCACCGTGATCTTATTAAGTGCCTGTTAGTCCACACACATCCAAAGAGAGTCATTTTGATTCTTTTAGAACAAGGTGAGGGCATCATAGGGAGCCTTGGATGGATAAATGAACTCACCCTCAATTAAATCCTTTAGCTTCTTTCTCAACTCCTCTAATTCTAATGGGCTCATTCGATAAGGACTTCTTGAGGATGCCTTGGCTCCTATCTCCAACTCAATAACATGATTCACCTCCCTTCTAGGTGGAAGATTCTTGGGCAACTCAGCAAGCAGCATGTCCTTGAACTCATGAAGGACCTTTTGTATCTCCTTAGGCGCCTCCATGGATTATGGGGAATCTTATTCAACAATAGAATCCAAGTAGCAGACTCCCCCCTTTTAAATCCCTTAGAGAATTGAATAACATAAAGAAAGTGGGACTCTAGCTTGGCTTGTGCTAGGGGCACAATGTGGCTTTGTTTTCCCTTTATTATGTGCATGGTGCTATCTCCTAGGAAGGTAAATGGAGTTGCCACATCCATGAACTCCATCTCAAGCATTATGGCATAGTCATCCATCTTGATTACCATAAAGTTCACCATTCCTTACCATAAACCAAGGGTAATGGGAACTCTACATGCTATCTTGATAATGGGCTTAACATTAGAGTTTATTGGCTTCATTCTTCCTTCCTCCTGGGTGACTTTGAGCCCCATTCTCTATGCTTCTTTAGGAATAAAGAAGTTATAATATTCTTTGGTGTCTACCAAGGTCTTGCTTGTGATACATTTCACTCATACCTATGCATACATCAACCACTTACATACATGTTTAGAATTAGAGAAATCCTTACCTCCATGTTCCTTCTCCTTATCTTTGCCCTTGGATTCATGGTGCTCAGAACTAGTCTTGTGGGGCTTTCCTCCCCCACCTTTGTTTGAACTGTCCTTTTAGGTCTTGTCCTTCCTCTCAGACCTGTACTCTTCCCATCCAACAACCCTCTCTTGGAGAGTTCAGTCAAGCCTTTGACACTCATGTGTCCAAGTCTCATATGCCAAAGTCTAGTAACATCCGAGTCAGACATACTCGATGATGTTACTGCAATTGCTCCCTCAACAGTGGAACCAACAAGCTCATACAATGTCCCGATCCTCTTGCCTTTCATTACAATAAAAGCCCCTCTAGTAATCCTCATCATGCCATCCTCGACCACACAATGATATCCATTACAATCCAAAGAACTCAATGAAATCAAGTTCTTGGTCATCTTAGGGACATGTCGAACATTAGACAGTGTTTTGACCACACCATCATGCATCTTCACCTTCACTGTCCCAATCCCAGCAACTTTTCATGCAGCATCATTACCCATCAGAACTACTCCACCTCGAGTCCTCTCGTAAGTCTGGAACCAGTTCCTGTTAGGACAAATATGGTAAGAGAATCCAGAGCCCAAGATCCACCTGTCCATAATCTTGGTCTGACTATCAGTGATAGTCAACACATCACCATCACTATCATATTGAGCTATAGCAACATCATCCTTTGTGCCAGGTGATTCACCAAGTTTATCTTTAGATATCCTATTAGAACAAAACTTCTTGATATGATCCTTCTTGTGAAATCCATAGCACATGACATTCTTGGATCTATTATTCCTCGAATTCAACCTATATTTCTTCTTCTTATCACCAGAACCCCATTCCTGAGTTCTGCCCCTAGCTATAAGTCCCTCACTATGTGAGTCACTAGAACTACCTCCAGTCAACTGATTCTCAATCAGTTCTCGTTGTAGCAGGGCAGTCTTGACATCATCAAGAACCAACTCATTATCCTTTCCATACAGTATGATCTCACGAAAATGTTTGTAATCAACAAGCAAAGAACACAACAATGTGATAGCAAGATCTTCATCCTCCAATTTAACATCTATATTCCTCAGATCCATAATTATAGAGTCAAATTCATCAATATGAGATTTTAGGGATTGTCCCTTACCTAATTTTAACTCATGCAACTAGCTCTTCAATAACAGACGATTCGTCACCGACTTTGCATGTATAGAGACTCCGGCTTGAGCTATAGGGATGACGTCGTTTTTTCTTTATCCACCTCACGCAAGACCTTATTAGACAAACACAACTGTATGGTGGAAAGGGTATTTTGATCTATCTCCTCGAATTTCTCATCTGTCATCAAATTGGGCTTCTTTGATATTCCGAGTAATGCCTTTTCCAATCCATTCTGAATCAGGATTGCCTTCATCTTCAACTTCCATAAGACGAAGTTCGCAAACCGATCAAACTTCTCTGTATCAAATCTTGTAGACATCCCGAATACGAACCCTATTCTTTGATACCAATTTGTTGTGGATCGATACCAATTCGGAAAAATAATATCTAATTAGAATCAATTAGAACACACAAGAATTAAGAAGAGAAGAACACTCAAGAACACAGATTGGGGAAAATAGATGATCTTATTGATGTGAAGTAATTGTGATTACAAAGAGAATCAAAGGAATCCTCATATAAATCACTCAATTCATCAAGGAAGTACAAGAGAACTCAATAGGAGAAGAAGACGGCGTTCGCTCTTCGATTAGGGTTCTAATCGCATGATATTTATACTATACGAAATTGTCATTAGCGAAAATTGAGGTGGAGCGAAAAAACCAAACAACACGGATTGTGTTAATAAAAACGGTACCCCCGTCTTTATTTTCTGTCTCTCGACCTCTCACGGAAACAAAACACATTTTCCTAATGAAAAAACACGGATCGTGTTTCACAAACACGGTCCCCCCATGGTTCTTTCCAGCTTTGATAGTATTTATTATTTAAGCCACAACTTCTTCATCTGACCTCCGATCAAGCTGATTCTTAATGCGTTGGAAAGATAACAAAAAGATATACAACTTTCATGTTCAGTAAATTTCTAAATTATAATTTTCTCAAGGTAAAATATTCACATATTTCCAGAACAACTTATAGTTTTACTCCAGATTCCTCTGAAACACTTCACACACCAATCCAGGCTATTCTACACACCAAATATGAGTCACAAGCTCACAACTTTGAATTGAACTTTCACCATAGAGTATAAAATTAATATTTTATCATAATTGAATTGATCTTCCACCATATTTAAACTAATATTTCACCATAACCAAACTAATCATTCAATAGCATTTAATTGATCTTTCACCATAGATTATAGTCTATGTTTTACCTTACATAAACTAATATTTTACCATAATTGAACTCATATTTCACTATAATTGAAGTAATCTTTTACCAGTTTTTTTATATCTTTTACCATTATTCTATTAAACTTTATTACCCCCTCCCCTACACACAATACCATTGTTATACTTAAAATTTTTTTTTATCATTATTGTACTTATATCTCATCATTTTATATATATATATATATATATATATATATATATATATATATATATATTTCACTATTTCTTGTACTAAAATTCCATCATTATTATACTATCATGTATATTTTACTATTATTATACATTTTTTAATTATTATTCTATCAAGATCTCACAACTATTATAACTCAAAAATTATTTCATGGTCTTTCATCATGATTGTACCAATATATTACAATATTTTTTTAATCAAAAGTATATCAATATACATATTTATACATGAAGAAAAATTAATAAAAATATTATGATATAATTATTTTATTTTTTTGATGAACCTAATGAATGATGTTTTAATTAATTTTTTTTGTTAAAAAATAGTAGGATAACACCACAATTTATACCATGTGAAAAAGCTTGAGCAAACAATCTCAGGATATATATTTTTTCGATAAGTAGGTATTTTATTATTAAAAAGAGGGAGGTTTTAGCATCACTCATGTGGTCACCCCTTCCTTCTATGAAGGGTTTGGTGACCACATTCAATCACTTGCTAACCTTACCTCAACCATAATCCACATTCATTACAATGTTCATCTCCCACTCCATTAATAGTAAAATGCAAAATAAAATTAGTAATCACACCCGGCCAAAAGATACACCCCCGTGAAACATCTCTGCAACTCACTATAATAGCCATTAAACCCTTACAATCCCTTTCTTTAGTATCAAATCCATGCTACAAAAGGCTACGTGCATTCTATTCCCTGCTTGGCCAAAGTGTCTGCTACCCCATTCAAATTTCTGGATCAGAATGATAGCAGAAAGTTCTCCCAAACTGTTGATATGCTTCAGATTGTTTTGATGAAGTACCCCAACTTTCAAGGGCTCTCCTCCATATTATTACACCAATGTACTGCAATGAGGGAATCATAATCCATTCTCATGTGAAAGTACTAAAGCTAATCCTTTTGCATACTAAGCATGTAAGCCATATGAATATTCATTACCTCAACATCGTTAAGTTCCAAACAATCAATGGGGATGGAAAACATGCATAGAAACCTGCCTTGCCAGTCTCTTAACACCCCTCCAATTGTTGTTCTACCCTTTTCCATGCTTACGGATGCATCAATATTCCATTTAAGACACCCCTTTTCCCGAGCTTCCCATTCTTCTATTACCACTACCCGACTCATTTTATTGTCACACCTCTAAAGTCAAGCATACAACTAGGTGTTCACACGACCTCATCAGCTATGTAAGGGAACTTTGGGATACTAGCTTTAACCCACCATCCTATACGTAGTAGAATCAAGTCTTGTACACTTGTAATACTGCTTACCTTACCCTCAAACACTCGAGCATTGCACTCCCTCCATATATACCAGAGTACTACCACAACGACACTTTCCACAACTATTATTGTAACTTTCCTTTATTTGGACTACACCATTGTTCATAACACTCCCTCAATGCATTCAGAAAGCACCATTGGATATCCTGAATTTGTAACCACCAATGTTAAATTGGGAAAGTAGTTGGACACCATAGGAACAAGTGCATATAACTTTTGAACTCTTGTTCACAGAAAATGCATAACCCTTAGTCATTTAGGATAATCCCCCTCCCTTTAAGGAACTCTTTTGTATGAATTTTTCCCTACAAAGCTAACCACACAAAAATATCCATTTGGAAGGGTATAATATTCAACCAAATCCTTGGTCTCGGTAGTGGATCATACGAATAGCACATTTCCACTAGAATCTTGGTAACTGATTTGATCGAGAAAGCCCCATTGTCTACAAAGCTCCAGCATAATCTATCTTCTAGTTTTGGATTAAGTCTCACTTCATGTAATACCCCAAGTAAATCCTCCACTAGATATATTTCCCAGTTGAATAAAATTCATCTCCACGTAAAGGGCCAACACCATATTCCTTCTTGCCATAAGCCCATGTCAAACACACTACAATTCTTATTTGTTGCCAAGGAAAATAACCTTGGAAATCTCTCCTTCAGGGGTTGCTCCCATATCCATAACTTCGTCCAAAAAAGTGTGTTCATTCCATTCCCAATGCATTTTCTAAATCCAGCACTCTAGTTCACATCCCAATCGGGATTGTCAAAAATCATGCTATAAATCAATATCCACCCACCCCGTTGTTTTGGTAACTTCAATGTGTCAAGAAGCACTAATTGATCACACCCATATTTCTCTTTAACGACTTTCTACCAGAAACTTTCCTTGTCTCTATAAAATTGCCATATCCACTTTAGAATCAAACACCAGTTCTTATGCTTTAAATTGCCTATTCCCGACCCTCCCATCAACTTCGATTTGGCTATTGACTCCCAGCAAATAAGGTGTAATTTTCTTGCTTGTAAATTGCTACCGCCCCCCAAAAAATTTCTCTCATGTTTCTCAGCCACAGTTATGGGCATCTTAAAGAGGGAGAGGAAGTATATTGGGAGGTTGTTCAAAACTAATTTAAGCAAGGTCGCCCTACTACCCAGAGACAACGCTTTACTCTTCCACCCTGTTAAGCACTTCTCTACCTTTTCAATAACCGGATTCCAAAAAGAGACTTGGGAAGGAGAACCTCCGATTGGTATACCCATATATTGAAAGGGTAAATTGCCTCTCTTACAACACAATTTGCACTCCATATCATTGCACCAACTCTCAGATAGATGCAGCCCAATAATCAAAGTTTTGTGAAAGTTTACTCTTAAACCTGATGCCATATGGAATGCAATGAGGGTGCACTTGATGTTAACAAGGAAATACTCCCTTGCTGGACAAAACAGGATGGTATCATTGGCATATTGAAGGTGTGATGCTTCCAAACCAGCCCTTCTAATATGAATTCCTTTCCATAATCCCACTTGTATTGCCTTCTCTATCAACAGATGCAAAACCTGAGCTACAATGTTGAATAAAAAAGGTGAGATTGAGTCTCCTTGCCGCAGTCCTTTTTGGAGTTTAAACCATTTTTTTGGAGAGCCATTAACAAGGATTGAAGTTGTAGCCATCCCATAGCATGCTCTCATCGAACTCCTCCATTTTTGTGGGAACCCTATATTAGACATCACCCATTCTAAGAAGGTCCAATTGACACTATTGTATGCCTTGTGGAAGTCAAGTTTAAATATAAAAGAACATGTCCTTCGTCTCTGGCATGTACAACTGCCTCCGAAGCCACCAATACAATCCCCATAATATTCCTTCCCTTGATAAATATCGATTGAGATGAGCTTATAACACATGGGAGTACTTCCTTCATTCTCTCTACAAGAATCTTAGCCAAAATTGCCTAAACTATTAGTCCTTTCTTATCAAAATACATGTTTAATCAGAAATTCAAACAAATCCGTGACATGCAGTCTTGCCATTTTTTAATTTTCGACGTCAACTATGCGTAGGCATATATATACATGCTTTTGTATTTGGAGATTTTGTAGAAGCTGAGCGTTCCATATGTAGTGCATTATTATTAGAGAGAAGTAACCATTAATCAATGTTCACATCCTCCTTCGCGACTATAACTAGGGGGCTATATTGGATAACTCCATTTCCTATAAATATTATTTCCTTTTAGAAGTAAATCTTAAGGCACTATTTGATTCTAAGAAAGTTTAAGGGAAAGAAAATTAAAATCAAAATACTTTCCTTCAAATTTTTCTCAAAGAAAATTATATAATTAATCTTTAGTAATTTTATACCATCTTCTTTTTCTATTTTTTTTATCTCATGTATACCAAACACAAAAAAATATTTTCCTTATCATTTTCTTTCTTTTCTTTAAAACTTTCCATGAACCAAATGGAGCATAAGTGTTAATTTCTCTGATTTACATGAGATAATATTACTTTCATAAATCACCGTAGTCTATATTTTATATTAGACATTTGTTGTCAAACACCCTTTTCACGAAATTGTTTTTCTACCTTACACCTATTTAATCTGATTCTATAAATATTCTCTAAATCTTTTAAACGTTATTTAAACTTTATATTTTTATCACTATATTAATTTTATAAAAATGATGCTTTAATAGAATAATTTATTTACTAGCTAGTATTTGTATCAGTTCTATTTTGACATCATTGTTAATCCAATTTAACTAACATATCAATCTTAGTAGGAGTTTAGGTCATGAAGTCCATAACCAACATTGGCCAGTTGTAGTACATATCGTCAAGTTTTGAAATAGGTATTTTATCCCTAAAACACGTAGATCCGTTAACTTCTCTTTGTAAATCAACTCCAATAATAAATGAAAATTTTATAAGGATCATTACCATAATGGAGGTAAATAAAGAAAATCAATAGACAATAACTGTTAGGTAAGGTACTGATCATATTTATGATAATAAAGTGTGATTACTAATTATTATGGTAATAAAAATAATAATAATAATATTATTATTATTATTAAATTACATCTATATCTATATACTATATAATAATACAGTCATAGTAATAAATAGATTTTCCGCATAAACTAACATCTAGTAATGTATGCATTACATTTATTTTCTTACCTATATCAATATAGTAAAATCATCTGTAGGCCATAAGTTATATTTTTGTATACTAATTATAGGTAATAATTACAATTCAATTCCCATAGAAACTATTCAAACATTAATATTATAACTCATTAAATAACTGAGGAATGAGATAGTTTGACATATACTTTTATTATACTGTATTTCTATTTTTTTAAATACAACAATAAAAAAATTATGACCATACACTCAATTATCATTAATGATAACATAGTAAATTATCATCTTGATGTGTAAATTTTTAAACTCTTTATCTTTACAACTTTTTTCCCCTATTTTTATTTTTATTTTTATTTAATGCACTTACCATTTCTAACCCAAACTAGGTCGTAGTTAAATTCAAAACCTCAATTCAATGTGTATGTTTCTATTCTCTCTATTTACCTCTTATTAATATAACTATTAACCGACCCTTTAAATGCTATAAGTATTATGAATAGTTAGATATGAGCATAATTATTAATTAATTATCTTTAATTTATTTATATTTATTATTTAAATATAATTTATTTTTGTGATGTCACTCTATTTAATAAATATTTTTTATCAACCAAATAATAATGACTAATTAAATATTATTCCATCCACATCAAAAAATAAAGTCATTTTATCATTAAACTTTTGTATAAAAAATAAAGTTATTTTAAATAGTCAAAATCTACTTTTCTTTTTTAACCTCACATATTATTATTATTATTATTATTATTATTATTATTATTATTATTATTATTATTATTATTAAATACTTTGTTATTTTTTAATGAAGGGTATAACTGTAATTATAAGACTACTTTTATTAATTTTTTTAAAAAATGTATAGATTAATAGAATAAATTTCTTTTTGATATGGATAAGGAACATATTTGTAGAGAGTAATGACATATAATTTAATATATTAATTTAAATATATAATATTTAGTATTATTTATAAATAAAAATTTTAAATTATCATTAGCATTATTTTTATCATTATTATTGCCTACTATATCCAACTTTGAATTTAATTTAATATATAAAATTCAGAAAAATTAAAATTCTTGCATTACGCAGGTGTAACATTAGCTAATAATGATAATATTATAATCAAGTTATGGAAATTAATAATAACATATTTAATTATATTAATAGTGTTGAAATTAATATTAATTATTCATAATAATAGTGATTAGTTAATAGTGGATAATTTAAAAATGATATCAGCAGTAGTATTAATTGTGTTGACATTAATATTAATTATTCATAATAATAGTGATTAGTTAATAGTGGATAATTTAAAAATGATATCAGCAGTAGTAGTAGCAGTAAAAGATATATCGACGTGTATTCCAGCCATGCTAATCCATGAGCCATGCTAACCCGAAACCCCAGCCCACTTGCCTTCTTAATAGTTAATCTAGATTCATGAATTGTCACTGTCCACTTTAGTTCATAACCCAAAACACAACACGTAGCCCGTTTTCCTTCATTTTCTGTCGGAATTGTTAGATGGACAGCCAGCATTCATATATGTACCCAACTTACGTTTATATCTTTTATTGTGGATCACCCCTAAACTAAAGCTAATATATTATACTAATATTAACCGAACGCCATATCGTAAGTTTTTGAGACCAAAAGTAAGGAAAACATGGATCCTCAATCATGGCCGTAAAAATTGAGATTCTATCCACAATTAATTTAGAGGTTTACATTCAAATCTTATGATCTTAAAATTCTATAATAATTATATATATATATATATATATAATATAATATAACATATGTATTTATATGTTATAAATAAAATATGTTAAGTTGAAAGATTATAAAAACTATACTCTTAAGCTTTCAAATGGTCACCGATTGAGTTGAACTTACAAATAATATAAATTCTAAGGCTGTGTTTGATTTAAGAAAAGTAAGAAGGAAAAGAAAATAAAAAGGAAAGAAAATAAGATAAATTAATTTTTGTTTATTTGTTTGGTTATTAGAAAAAATTTTGTAAAAAAAAATAAATTCTTAAAAAATATATTTAATATTTGGTGTATAGAAAAAAAATCTGAAAAAAAGATTGAATGTTATTATTTTAAATTTTTATATATTTAATAAAAATTAAAATATTATATTGATGCATAAATTTTTTTATAAATTTTAAAACAAAATTATAAAAATTATATGAACTCAATACTAATTCCAATTTTTTTAAGAAAATTTTTAAAATATTACATGCATAACTAAGCATATTTTTTTAAAAAAAATTATTTATAAAATATCAATAACATTCAAAGTTTTCTACTAATAAGAAGAAGAGTAAGCAAAAATAAAATAAAATAAATTATCCTACTTTACTTACCAATGTAATAATCTACAAAAAAAAGACCACCTTCTTTTTTTTTTTCCTTTTTTCTTTCTTTCCAGACAATCACATCTATTAGAAGGAAAAAAAATTTTATGTTATAATAATCAAAACATGTAACACCTTCTGGTTGGTGGTACATTGATACTTGGAGATTAAGAACAACCTACATTTGACAGAAGGATGATTTGTCTCGCCCTGTGTGAAGAGATAGAGACTAAAGTTAGTGAGTTTGAAAATAGTCAATAAAATTTCCCACCTTGTCCCATATTTTCCTCAAGTTTGGGTGAGGAAAACATCATCCTATAACTTTTCCACTTTTTTATTTAGTATTTTCTTTCCTTTTAATTTTTCTACTAACCAAATACCTAAAAAATATTTTGCTTTCAATTTTCTTTCCTTGCCTCATAACTTTCTGAAAATCAAACAGACCCTAAAAGTCATTTTACATATTCAAAATTATATTAAGTCACCAACATCAAAAATTAATTATCTAATAAAAAGTAAAAAATAAAATGAGATTAAGGGTAGTGGTATTATACTCCTTGTACTCAAAATATATAATATTATTAGCTTTAAGAAAAATACACAAAGAATAAATACAAATCCTTATACATCATATTGTCTATCGTTTAAGAAAATAAGACCCAAAATTTTTTAAGTTAGTTTTAAAATTTTTGATGAATCAAGATAGAAAAGAAATGAAAAGCAGTTTTAGTTACAGGCACCCACATTAAGTTATTGAATGAACCATGTGTGCATCATGAAATAAAGCTTATTTGTATTATGAAGCTAACATAACCAAAAAAAGAAAAAAGGCATTTTAATTTTGAATTCAATAGAATTCAATAATTAATATTATTGCAAAATATAATACATTCAATTTACCATGTACATGTATATTACATTCTTTGTCAATATTTTCCTTCAACAATCAACTTTATTGTCCTAGTGGTATCTCCGTTATATTTTTTGCTTAAACTCATTTTTGAGATATATTACAAAATAATATAAGGTCGTGACTCAGATAATTAAGAAAGAAATATGTTTATAATAAGAGGGAAACTAGATTTTAAGATAAATTAATAAAAAGTTATAGTTATTATATTTCTTATGTATAATTTTACCTAAGATCATAAGATTCTATTTTAAGATTATAAAATTATATAACTATTCAAAAACTTTAAGATCCTGCCTAGAATCATAGATTGTAAGTTTTGGATCGTATGATTGTATAATCATAGGATCAAATCTAAATTTTAATAACTATGGCCTCAGTTCACTTGGAAAACTAGCCTTCGCATAGAAGTTGGTTGAGTTAGAATGTTTAGCACATTCTCTAACAAATGCCAACTGCTCTTATGCTAATCTAAAAATTCTATCCTCATATATGCAATTAATACTAGAGGTTTTACTTCTTTTCCTTACGAAGAATAACACTCGGGGAAATATCTATTTTGAAAATTCATTGTTTGGATTTTCTTGAATATGCTACTAATATCTTAGTAATGTTTTGAGGTAACTACTTGGTCCACCTTTTTACTACTATATCCCATATGTTAAGGATCAATTTTAGACCATTCAATTATATCTTACATTATCTAAAACGACATTGATATAAAACTTTTTATTTCTAAAACATTTCCCTCTTATAATATTCCAAACATAATGTCAACCAAACTTGAAGGAACTAGAATTAAATTCATATTTTTATTTTTCCATAAAATTACTGAATCTGGCATAGCAATCAACTTCAAAGTTGGAAAAATTACAAATCTTGTGAGATCAGTTACTAGTTTTGTTGATGATTTAAGACAAGATTTGGATGATTATAACTTTTGATATTTTTTTTGTTTATAGATGTGTATGCATGCTATATCAAGAAATAAAGTTACAAATATATATGATTAGGGTGTATTAAGATGAGCAAGAAGAATTCAACATGGTCTCTCTTGTATTATTGATAGTCGTAAGATGATAATTAACTTGCTTATACATACGTAACTATATATATATAAGCTAAAGACTGATATCTTATCTTACAAGATATAACAAACCACTAAGATAAGATATTCAAAAGATAAAACTTACACTAAATCAAAGATATACTATATCTAAACCTTAACTAAACATATCTCTTATTTCTCCTCCATGAACATAAATCTCTCTACACTCGTCCTTGTTGCTACTATCAATCTTTCCTTCATTTTGTTAAAGTATCGAGAAGACCAAGGCTTAGTTAATTTTTCATCTACTTGATTAATGACTAGCACATGATTAACCACTAAGTTCCCTACTACAAAAATTTCTCAAACAAAATATAAATCCATCTCCAAGTGTTTGGTTCAAGCATGTAAAACAAGATTGATAGATAAAGAAACTGTACTATGATTATCACACCGAAAAACAGACGGTGACAAGTACACTCCAATCCCTTGAAGAAGATATTCAAGCCAAAGCAACTCAACTTATGCATTTGCCAAACTTCTAAACTCAACCTTAGTACTATAACAAAACACTACATCTCGCTTCTTTGAACACCAAGAAATCAAAGTCTTGCATAAATAATTGCAAAACCCTGTAGTAGATCTCCCACCATATGGATCATTAGCCTAATTTGAATCACTAAACCTTTTTGAATCCGGCCTAAAATAATCTTGCAAAACCAGGTCATTTTCAAATTTCCCTTTCAAGTATATGATAATCCTCTTTATAACTTTCCAATGAGTTGTTAAAGGGATATGCATATATTGACAAACCTTGTTCACACAAAAATATATTTTTGGTTGTGTGATTGTGATTTATTACAAAGTTCCAACCACTAACCTATACTCTAAGACATTTGGAGTAAGATCCCCATATGTTTTAGAAAGCTTTAGACCACTGATCATGAGAGTAGGTAAAGGCTTAGCACCATTCATCTTTTCTGTTCCAACAGATCATATATATACTTCTTATGCGATAGATATAAGCCTTGGGATAGTTTATTGACTTTAATACTTAGGAAATAATGCAACTCTCCTAAATCTTTCAAGGAAAAATATTGACTGAATAAACCAGTCAATGTTTCAAGCTCAACATCATTACTCCCAATGAGAATAATGTCATCCATATACACTAGAACAAAAATTGTAGACACTTTATTAGTTTAGCTTGTCAAACCAAACCCTGAGAGCTAGTTTTAATCCATATCAAGCCTTCTAAAGTTTAAAAACTAATGGTAAAGCATCCTTGCCTCTTTATTACTCAAACCCATTTGTTCGATCCATAAAAATTTCCTTTTGCAAATCTCCATTAAGAAAGGAATTATTAAGATCCAATTGATGTATATGCCACACTCTAGCAAGACAAACAATAACAATAACTCTTATCATAGTTGGTTTAACCATAGGGCTGAAAGTTTCAAATAAATCAAACCAATAGGCTTATGTGTAACCTTTAGCTACTAAATGAGCCTTATATCTAGAGATAGATCCATATGGATTTTTCTTCAACTTAAAAACCCATTTACACACCATGGCCATCCTATCATATGGTAAAAACATCAAAGTCTAGGTCTTATTATCTATTAAACAAACATATTCCTCTTCCATTGCATTTTTCCATCATGGATGTGTCTAAAATGCTTTTGCACTATATAGCTCATGTATATCAATGTTAACATGATAGAATTTAGTTGTGAAAATACCACACTTAGCTCGATTATGCATAGGATGTTGGTTAAGTGTTGTGTTAAGAGAAGAATCTGGAGGACTTGATTTTTGATGATCATAAGGAACTAGAATAAAACTCTAGAAGAAGAAGAAGGGGAAAAAGACTCACAATTAGAAGAATGATCCTTTGACCTAGTAGAAAAATCATGAAAAGGTGCAAGACTATAGGTAGTGACATTACTAGGAGTCTTGTTTGAGGCAAGGCCTTAAGAAACTTCACTAGAACTCAAAATATGTATATTAGAGGCTAGAGGAAACCTTGAGAAAAATAACTACTAGGGTCTTGTGAATGAGTGATAGTGGGAAAAACTGACTCATCAAACCAACTGGAAATCTATGGAGAACGCCAAACCAATTCAACTAAGCATTTATAGATGAAAACAAACCTATCTAACTGTGCATTTTTGGATAACACCATATCAATCCAAATAGGAATTTATGGATAACACCAAACCAATCCAAATGAGCATTTATTGATAGCGCCAAATGTAATATAGCAAGCAATCCAAATAAGTGTTTGCAAATAACACGAAACTCATATGATATAACACACAATGATTATTTATGGATTACATCAAACTTTCACAAAATTGTTTATAGATGATACTAAGCTTATAATTTCACTAGTTAAAACACTTTTAATGACCAAATGAGACAAAAAATCATATATATTTGGGTTTAAAATACAAAAAATAAGGTCATGTGCCACTTTTAGGAAAATTACTATTCAGAATAAAAGTCAATGGTCAAAATCAATATAAATGGTCACTAGTCAAGGTTATGATCAATATTTAAGGTTAATAGTTAAAGTTTGACTAACACTATTTACATAATCAACCTTTTATTCTTTTAAGTCTAATATTGTTATTTTGGTTCTAATCATAATTAATTCTTAATTAACGTCAAATTAATATGATTAATTATTTGCTAAAAATAATTAGTATGATTAATATTTGATTAACATATAAACAAGTAGAACATCTCACAAATATGAAGAACATGTTCAATAACACATGAATATGTTCAAGAACCTGATGAGAATGTAGAACTATACTACCAAAATTTAATCCTTTATATCCTGTGTTATACCAACCCAAGTGATATGATATTTCATATCATATTTCATCTAAAAATGCCAAAAACATCATGGAATCATAAAATTAATTAAAAAAATATGCCAAACTCCAAAAAACATGTATCATCTTTAACATATTTGCGCATTTGTGAGGTTTTGGTCATATATCTTTAGATACTTATTATTTTTGATATAATAAAGTTGAATTGAAAAGCATATATTTCAAGATTTAATTTCATACATAATAAAACTTATAAATCTTAGTTAATTGGCATTATTTCAAGGTTAAAATGAGACTAAGTTTGAAAACTTGTATCTAGCATAACTTAAGCCATATTTGTCCAAATCTCAACCTATCATTTTGAAAATTGAATGTAAAAACATAAAAAACCATGTTGAAACACTAATAAATAAATAAGTATTAACATATCATGCCAAGTTCATAAGGCCGAATTATATACATGCATATATACATTATGCCTTTCATAATAATATAACCAAATTATCTAAAAAAATTCATGGATAATTTCAATATAAATTTTATCATCAAACCACATGATATTTAATATTATTCATCATCATATATCATCATATCTCATGATTATATTCAAGATTAAGCATACAACATATCATAAATGCTTGAAACCATTCATATTATGCTGATTTAAACCATGTTTTAGTGAGAGTAAGATAAATCTTAAATTATACCAAATCATGGACAAAATAGCAAGAAAAGAGCTAGAAATCCACACCATAACTTTCTTTACCTCCAATTCAATACCTACAGAAAACCTTAGTAAAGTTCACATAATTAAGAAACATTAGAATCATAACTTAAAACTTAAAGGATAGCAAAGGGATTTGAAGGAAAAAAAAAGAACTTAACCATCTTAAAGACTGGAAGGTTTAAAAAGCTTCATCCATGTGAATTCATGGATTTGAAGGTGGTTCCATAAGAAGAAGAAAAATAGGGAGGAACTGGGTTGAAGAAGAAGAAAAAAAGGTGATAATGATGATGGTGGTGATGATGTTTAGAGCTTAAGGATGGGTGACTAGATGATGATTATGGTTGGTAAAGGTGGCGTGAAATTTTTTAGAGCGAGGAATTAGTTTCTCAAGCGATTGAATTAGAGATAAGAAGAAGAAGAGAATAACATATGCTAACTTAGAAGAATGTAATGATTAGGAGTATTTATGTTGACTTCCTAGTTTTAATGATAAGAAACAAGGATGATTTTCTCTTATTTCTATGTGTTGATTTATTATAGGTCCGAAGATGTTGAAAATAATGAATTTATAATGAATGGAATGTCGAAAAAAAAGAAAGAATTGTTGATACATGAAGATTCTCAAGTTTGGAGGAGTATCTTTGCTAAGTGTATTTATGTAGGATAATACGTTTCTTTTGGAAGTGACTTAATAAGGTTAAGCTTTAAGTTTTTCTAAGAGTTTTTGAAATTGGTTTTTAGAGGAAACTTAGCTTATGTTTTATGTTCAATTCCTTTCAGTAACAGGTGCAATATAAAAATTTATGAATTTTTTTATGAATTAAAAACCAGTTTATGTGAAATATTTTTGGATAATGTAATGGATGAATATCTAATATCTTGATTTTACACTTGCCACACAATTTTTTAATCCATATATTTTGCTGAAAATTCATGTGATTTAATCAGGCATATTATCTTGAAAAATAAGATCTACTCTTAACTTTGTTTACCTATTTTACTAAGCGGAATACTAAAGTTTACATATGTTATATTTTTACTATTTTTAGCTATGTTTTTCCAGGTTTTTTCATTAAGTAATTTTGTAATTAAATCAAATATTTAAGGATCTAATTTTTTTTATCTTATCATGAAATTTTATTAGGATAATATATGATGCAAAATAGGTTTTACAAGGGAAATTTATCAATAAATTTTCATTTAATAGTTTACCCAAGTTAATCTTTAAAAAAATGTGTTTGAAGAGAGAATTGAAAAGGCATTGGAGTTAAGTGAGAAAAGGAAAAAGCTTTTCACGAGTGAGATTTCATGGTCAAAATACTCTATTCAAAAATAGGCTTTTAAGGATATGGGATGTTGCTGTTAAGTTTCTTCATAAGTTTCTTGCTGTTGAAAATTAGTTGAGTTGTAACTTTACTAATCGAAGAGTAGAGATCAACTTGGGAAGGTTTAAGAGTTTAATCTTCTTCATTTGAATCTTAGATATAAGGTAGGGTAGGCACCTAGAATTAGGTGTGCATTGGTAATTTAGAGTAAGGTCGTATAAGTTTGAGAGTTCAAAAACATTGTACTATTTTTATTTCTATTATTGTGAGAAATAAAAAGGATAGAATTAAGATTGTGTATGTATGCTACTTAAAGGAGGAGTATCTCTTAATTAGAGAAACCATATAATATCTTGTGTTGATTTCTTTATTGCATTATCACTTGAAAGAACCATACATGGAACTACATACAAAACACAAAAAATAATGAAAATAGGAGAATTCCACTTACAAGTTATCATTAGACCAATTTCAATGTGTTCACAAATCAAGTTTACTCAATTCCAAATAGGAAATTTTAGTTTATATCTCTGATTGTTTTAAAATTTTGAATTTGTCAATAATCTATTCAACCCCCTTCTTGAGTACTTTGGTGATGAATATGTTGTAGTAACTCTTACAATTTGGGAAGATAAGGTTTAATTGGAGGTGACCAAATTGAAATCCAATGGAGTGTGGAGATTGGAAGAGAGGATATAAGCTTGGGTAAGAGATCATAAGGTGGAGTTGAAGGAGGGAGTGTAAAAGGAGTGAACAAAAATCAAGAGACCCAATGAAATGTATTTAGGATTCAAATTAGGTGAATGGTGGAAAGTAATTATTAGTTTGTGAGAAAATATCTCAAATTGGATAAGAAGGTTCAAGGGAGGGGAACACCAACCTTAAGATCAAGAGACCATGGGCTCTTTATCACCCATCTACTAAAATGAAGGGCTTATGTTGGTAATTTCATAAGTTAGATAAGATCCATATAAAGAAAGTTGTAGTTTTTTAAATTCAAAATAGAAAATAATTTCAAAAGAATTGCATATATTGAAATAAATCATTTTTAAATGCTTATCAACACAAAACTACCAAATATAACGGTCTCCAATGTTCCGTAAAGTTCAAACACTAAGTATAACTAATTTAGAGCATATACTTTGAAAAGTAAAGAACATAAAACAACGATCAAATGACTTTAAAATTTATAAAAATTGGAAGGGATCTTTAAAATTTATAAAAATTCAATAAGTTAAACTACATAAGAAAAATAAAAAAAATAGTAATAACAAAAAAAAATATAAAATTTACCTAAACTATATTTCAAGTAATTTAGAACCCAAAAGGAATATTTTTTTAAAAAATAAATATTCTAGCAATATACGAAAGTTTGGCCTTGATATTCTATACCTGAAAAATGACTTCGCAAAAGGTCTAGGAAAGGGATGCGTCTTACTATGAAACAAAAAGTACACTTGTAGAAAAGTTTCTTAAAATACCTTGAATATCAATATAGCATTTTAAAAAGATATAATAGGTAAAATTTACATTATGGAGAAAATTGGCAATGTTTGGCAATGAAGAAAATAGCATAAATGGCTAAATGGTGCCTAAAATAACAATAAATGATTAAAATTTCTTAAGGAGTGAAATCAAATATTTCAAAGATAATAGCACTTTATCTTTAATCAAAGCATATTATGAATAAATTAGGTTTTGGAGGAGCAAGGTGTTACACAAACCAAGTAATGTGATAATTAAATTGATATTCGAAGATCATCATATTTGATATTACAATTAAATTGACAAAAAAATGTCATTATATTTTAAACATGCAGATTAAATTAAATGATTATTTTGAAAATAGTCCCATGAGATAAATATTTCCCAATTTAGATATTATAAATTGAATTGAAGTGTACTTCTAAACTTGATTTTATGATCATTATTTTTGTGAATTTCATACTATTTTAAATTTCATCCTACATATGCTATATACTATGAGGAATGGACTATGTAGTTACTTGGTCACTAATAGTGGCATTTACATACATTTTCTAGTTAAATTTAGTAGGTATTATGGCCTATAAGTACAAGATTGAGAGAGTGCTTCATATATATTTAAGTATTAGGTCACAATGTATTTTATAGATCTTGAAATAAATTTATCTTAATAATTTTTAGACACCTGTTTATAGTTATTATGTTGTTTATGCTTTGATTGAGTAATTTAGCAAATCACTTATTAGGGTGGCACTAATGTCCTAGAGTTGTATGCTTCAGTTGTTTAAATTTTTTTTCCTTGATAAGTATGAATAATTTTGTTACTTTAAAAATTGAGTGTTACATTATAACATATGATCAAAAAATACTATCTAAAACATCCATCCACCTATCATATTACATCTAAAACTTTAGGATATTACAAATTACACAGGATGAAGTTTATCCTAATGTTTAAAGGCTAGATCTTATAGTTACAACTTTATCTATTTTGGTCCATGTAAAAACACAATATTAGTTTTAGTCATTATAGTTTGTAATTTAATATATTTTGGTGTCCCTATAAAAATAAAATATTCATTTAGTTCCTACAAAATCATTTTATATTTAAATTAGTCCCTAAACATTATATTAATATACTATTAGAGATTAACATTTATCTTCTCTCTCTCTCTCTCATAGTAAGCAAATTACATTTAATGACCTACTCACTTAGCATTATAATTATTAAGCTATTAATAATTTCAAATCTAATTAAAAAAAAATCTTACCAACAATTAGAATAATTAAACCTCTTATTCTATAGGCCGATGAGGATGTACTTTGCTTACTATAATGTAATTAGATTTGAAATTAGTAAAAGATTAATAATTATATTACTAAGTAAATAAGTGATTGAGATGTGATTTGTTTATTAGAAGAGAGAGTACGAAGATTAACCTATAATAGTATGTTAATAAATAGCTTAGAAACTAGTTTTAATATAAAGTAATTCTAAATGGACTAATATGACATGGATTTTGACGGGGACTATGGGTACTAAAATGAACATATTATTTTTATCGGGATTAAAATTGATAAATTTGCAAACCATATGGATTAAAATAGAGTATTAATCTGAAAAATACAGATACCATACATGGGATCTACATGTAGAACTGCGTACATGCTAACGACAGTAGATTCTCCGTAACACTAGTTAGCTTGATAAATCTTTTATTTCTTTACTTCCCCTCTTTTGTATAACTTTGTTTAACACTTTTTAGTATATATATAGGCATTATTAGAACTCGTGTACTTAAGCTAGGTTAATTATATGTCAAACTTAGTAAAATACGAATCCATAAAACCACAACTCTCCTTCCATTAAAAACAAAGTGTCCATAAAAATCTACCTATCCCATTATAAACTTCTATAAGTAAAGATCCTTTCAACTTACTCGAGGCATCCAATCGAAGAATTGTTCTACGCGTACTCTCTCTATCCTTTCTGCTCCCTCCAGCATACTCCAGACCCCACCCCCCCTGATCCTCACTCCTCAGTAGTCGATCGGGCTCATGCCGCCACACTTTTTATAGTTGCTTAGTCAAGAGTATATAGGAGTACTTTATAGTCCAACTGAAACTTATTAGTGGGTGCAGCTATCCAGCAATTTCCAATGTCAGTTGCCTAAGCCTTACGCCGACCTTTGAAATAGTAATAAAGTTGCATAAATCAATTATGTTCGTCTTCCTGACATCACCGGATCGATGACATTAAGGAACCGTTCTGAGTTTATGGACGAAATAGGTGGAACTTTGGGAACGAATAACTTATTATGATGGTAGAGAAAAAAGGGCGACATCACATTACATGGGTGTTAAACGAGTTACTTTTTTTTTTTTTGATAGTCGAGAAAAAAATTACAAAATAAAAAGGACCACAAAAGCATTAAGAACAAACTAAATGGGTTACTTGATTGAAAGTCATGGACTTGAGTCTTTTCTCCTGAAGAAGGGAGGCATTTGAGGGTTGAACCAATAAATATTTTAAGGGATAATAATAAAAGATTTAAGTGAACATCAATATGCAATGATTGTAATTAGCTGTCCGTTTTGCCATTTTTAGGTGGAAGATCATAATTCATAGAATTAAAATGTGTTTGTTGTTAAACAATCAAGAATATTAGTTTGAGAGAATATACAATAAGAAGACACAAAGCACAATGATGAGAGATAGAACTCTTGTTCTTATTATCATTGATATGTATCGGTTATCTTTAGGGATAACAATGGTTTGGGTACGGATTGAATATCCCCTATTTGTTATCCAAATTCGATAAGGAAATATATACCCATATCCATACTCAATCCCGATAGATTTTTCCTCTTCCACTATGTCCATATCTATATACGTATTTATTAGGTAAAATCCATCATGTTTAAACTAAAAATCATACAATGTTAGAATTAAAGATTTAGATTTTTAGGGTTCAATTATATTTCCACTTTTGGCCTTCAAAAATATGTTGAAGGTTATATAAATGAAGGGTAAAGAAGTAATTTTATATCAGGTAAAATAGTGCAGGTATGGGCACGTATATAAAAGCGGGTACGAATTTGAGAATCCTTTACCTATATCCATATCCAAACCTAATAGATATTTTTCTATATTTTCTATATCCATATCCATATCCGTTTATCTAGAACTATTTACACATCTATTGAATTTCTAGTAAACTCGGTCGGATTGCCATCCCTAGTTATCTTTCATCTCTACATACCTCCTACAAATATGTATAGCTTTATGTCATAATAAGACATTGAAGTTAAAGAATTTGGAAGGTGGTAGAGGAGATGAAAATTTA
The DNA here is from genome assembly GCA_039764185.1 of Tamarix austromongolica. Lineage (NCBI taxonomy): Eukaryota > Viridiplantae > Streptophyta > Magnoliopsida > Caryophyllales > Tamaricaceae > Tamarix > Tamarix austromongolica. The sequence goes on from CM077808.1 coordinate 88,709,250, forward strand.
GGAGGCGAAAATGACCATATTGGGGAAAAAGCTACAATTGATGGGTTTAACAGGGGTATTAAATATATGATTCAATGTTATATAAGTATATGAGAAGTACATCCACTATATATGCAAATATAAAATTTACAACATCCTCCCTTAGATAAATATCTCCTATTATTTACAATACTCCCCTTGAATATACAACTTGTAAGATATATATATATATATAACACCACCTTTATACGTACATTTTAAAATATTTAGAAAAAAAATACACCAAATAAATATGAGTTTAGACAAAATATATGAAACAATCTTTAGTTTTTAGAAATTCACCAAACAACCTTGAGTTTATAACTTTATGTATTACATATCCTTTTTTATAGTCTAAGGGTTAACTTAAAAAAAAAGTTTACTTATGAAATGACCGATATACACTTGTTATTTTGAATAAAATGATGTGAGAGCATGTTCTAAAACATCTACAATTCATGGGTTGACTTATTTTATAATAGAGGACATTAGTTCAGCCTTAGTCGAGGAATTATGCCAAACTAACAATATTAGGTCTAACAAAGTACTTACTTATTCAATTATGGACTTAGGAGGGACTTAGTAGTCATTATTGAAAATTTTAATGAAGTCACATGTGAAGCACATGTCATGGACATCCAACATAACCATAATAGTTAGAGATTACATTTAGTTAGTAGATATTATTTATTGTTAGAATCTTAGAATCATTATCTTGTTAGTTTCAAGTTTCTTCTTTTGTTTATGTGTGTTTGTGTCAATTCAATACAAGATTGGGGGTGATTTTTTTATCTTTTTATTTTAGATTATATTTTCATGTAGAATCAAACTTGACATTGTAATCTTACTATATATAAAAAGGGACACCTAAGCACCTTAGACTTTCCCACTCATTACAAGTGAACAATATAAGGGTATTGACAAATTGTGTAAATATTTGCAAATGTATCCTCCACATCAGCATAAACTTTTTAGCAGGTACATGTCACCAATCATTTACAAATAAGATTCTATTTCATCATTTTTCACATCAATGGTTGGTAAAGCAAAGTATTTTATGGATTGCCAGATATCACACACATCAGATCTCTGACTTTCACTTTTCAACAACTAACTAATAGTATTAATATGGACATCTATTAGAACACATAACTAGAGCCTTTGCATTCATCTCTTAACTCATTCCAAGAATAGCTGTAGGTTTACAAAGTGAAATTAGTATTAATTTTTTATTTAAGAGTTTGATTATACAGTTAAATTTCTTATTTAATACAATACTAACTTTATATTCTCATCCTTTTAGATGTAATCAACACAACATACAAACATGCCTTTATTTTCTCTGCTGAGTGATATCAACCCTTATTCAATAACATAAGCAGTTCAATTCAGAATGATAAGAATTTATGAGAAGAAATCATATGAGAACAAAAATCAAGCATACTCTATAAAGTATATAATGCATGACAACCAGGTAATTATTTCTAATTAAAATTATAATTTAAAACAAATCATTTACTTAATTTCCCTATGGCTATTTTTTTGAAACATTGCATGGAGTTAGAGTGCATGCATCAATTAAAAGGCCCCTCATTCAAAAAATTCAAGCACATTTTATCTGGAAAAAAACCTATACCACTTAAAATATTTTATTGTTGCTGACAATAAAATGGGCATAAAAACAACTAGATTTCCATATGTAATTTATTTCATGACAAATACTGAAATTGATAGAACAATGGGCATGTGCCCAAAGGATCTATATTAGTTTATCCCATATCAAGCTTTACCTACATCATATACTTCCATACTTATTGGTAAGGTTATCTGTAAGATAGATATAATTTATGTAGCATCTTTATTTAACATTATTAAAACTGTAACATATGTTATTGGCAAGGTGTTGACTATTCACAACATGCAAACAAAGAAAATTTATGGACAAATGACAAATCAACTTGACTTCAGCATTTAATACTCAAGGTATATACAAGACAAATAATACAAATGTTGTTTCAAACGAGGCTCACTAAGTAGCGATGATATTTTGTAGGAAGAACACCATTGACTGTTCACTATGGGGTGAACTTGCTACTAAGCCAAATACACATGTAATAGTGTCAAGACCAGAGACAATTTACATTATATTACAGTTTATCAAAGTTAGAATATTTAGAGGTAAAAATATTATTTATAGGTTAATTACGTTTATACATACATGAACTATATTCACTATCTTTCATTTATGTAGATCAAGTAAACTTTCCAACACTTGGAAAGTCACTAAAATAACCATGGACAAGGATGAAAAAGAAATTCAAGACTTTGCAAATGAGAAGTGTTTTCTGAATCAAATCAAACACCATTTGAATATTAATTTATATACCACTTATTAATAACACTTACCATATTGAAATGATTTAGATTTCCAGCTAACAAAAACACTACTGCAACGATTAGTGGTACACAAGTATTACCATCATATTCTATTAATGGTGAGTTAGCAAGTGGGAGGTGGCTATTCAAATCTCTAGAGGAGCTAAAAACCGAGGAGGTATGTTAAATAACACTTTTATTGAGAATATTGTTCAAATTATTTTAATAGATTTAATTAGCTAAAGTTAAGGTAACAAAATGCAGACAGGAAAGCTCTAGATCAAAGTAAGAATGTTAGCAGTGGAGATAGTGGGAGAGTTGTATTTCAAGAAGCTAAAAGCAAGTGGTGACAAATTCAAGTGTGAGAAATGCAATAAATTCAAAATAAGTTGTAATACAAGGTGGGACACAAATAATGACCCATTACTAATGTGGGATAGAGAGTGTAAGGAATTAATAGGAAAATCAACAAATGAACTGAAATAGGATAATGTAAAGGTAAATTATAAACTAAAGGTTCAAAAATATTACATAAATGTAGTTGCCATTCTTAATTCAGGTAAACATCCTTTTATAGGTACAGATGTCTGATGATGGTCTAACAAGGGAACGTTTAACCATGTTTAATAAAGTAGTACTATTTTTGGTGCAAATTAAGGACAACAACTTGGGAGCATATGAAAGTCCCCAAAAATTCTAATTTTAAGAATTATAGTTAAATAAGGTTTTAATAGGAAATTTAATTGAATAAGTTATTTTTATTAAAATATAAGGGGATTAATTAGGGCAAATCAAGAAAGAAATTTATAAATATTTTATTTAGGAAGAAATTCGGGTATTTTAGCTAATTAAGGATTTTATTTTGAAAATTAAATAAATAATTATTTTATATAAATAAGAGGGAATAAATAGGGCCAAATTAATAGGAATGTTATAAATATTTTAATTGGAGAAAATTAGAGTGATTTGCTAATTAAATTAAAATTTATGAAAAATCTTTCAAAATTCCTAAATTAGCCTAAATAGGGATTTAAATAGTATTTTATTTGAATATTATTATTTTTAAATATTTCAAATATTCAAATTAATTTAGCCAACCAAAATCCCCTATTTTTCTTTTTTCTTTTTTCCTTTTTTCTTTTCTTTCCTTTTTTCTTTATTTTTCTTTCTTCTTGTTTTCTTTTTCTTACCTTTCCGTCCCCCGACCTAGGCCAGCCCGATGACCCCAGCCCCTTTCCCTCCCTTCTCCTTTCTGCGGCCAATTCTTCCTTTTCTTCCTTTTCTTCTTATTTCAGTAGCCTAGAGCACTACACCTTACTTCTTTTCAATATAGCATAATAATATTGAAAAGTAATAATAATCATAACGGTAATAATAATACTAAAAATACTAATAATAATATAAGTATTATTCAAAATAGATGGTGAGATAAGGCATTCAATCCTTCACCAAAATAATGCTAATAATATCATTAGAACATTATTAATAAAAATAGTAATAATAATAGTAATGAAACAATAATCAAAATTACATAATAATAATAATAATAATAATAATAATAATAATAATAATAATAATAATAATAATAATAATAATAATAATAATGATGATAATGATAATGATGATGATGATGTTGATGATGATGATGATGATGTTGATGATGATGATGATGATGATGATAAAATAACCTAAACCGAGAGTAACATAAATTAGGGTTTTTGACCCTACTGCGAAATAGTAAAAGTACCATTAGTGATAATAACAACAACAACAACAACAACAACAACAACAACAATAATAATAATAATAATAATAAAATTAATAAATAAAATAAAAAACTCATAATAATACTAATAATATTAATAATACTAATAGTAATAATTTACTCAGCCAAATAGGGTCAACCCTAATAGGAAATAATAATACTAATAATATTGAAATTAATAATAATAATAATAATAATAATCATCATCATCGAATAATCGACTAAAATTGAAATAAAATAAAATAAAATAAACTTAATTAGATAGGGAAAAAGGGTTGAGAGGGTTTAGGGTTCAACCTTAGGTTGGTGGGGATAGACGACACCGGTGGTGGTGCGCGGCGGCAGCGGCGGTGGTTAGAAAAAGGGAAGAAAAGTGAAAAAGTTGGATGCTGGGAAAAGGAGAGGTAGAATGGAGGTGGGGTTGGGGTGTTTAGAGTTGCTTAGGTGGAGAGGAGCAGAATGAGGGTGGCAGCGCAGCCAAAGGTGGCGGCGTATGGTGGCGGTGGCGGCGGCCGAAATGAAGAGAAGATTAAAAAGAGAGGAGGAGAGGGAGGAAGAGGAAAATAAAGGTAGGGGGAGATAGAGGAGGGTCTGTAGTACAGTTTGGGAGGTGAAAGGAGTAGCAGGAGCGGCATAATTGGTGGCTAAGGGTGGTGCGAAGGGCGGTGGAGGTGGAAGAATGGGTTGATTGAGGGGGAACTTTGTACAGCCAGGGTGGCTTGTGTAGGGAAAATCGAGGGATGTGGGTGGTTCAGGTAGTTTGAGGGTGGTGTAAGGGTTAGTTGGGTGGGCAGAGAGGGCAACGTTGTTGGCCAAAGGCGGCGGTAACGGCGTCTGAAATGGAGGCGGTGGCAAGGTCGGGAATTTCTAGGTAGGAATCAAAAACTCGATACAGGGTAGATTATGGGGATATTTATAGGGTAAAAATGGAGGCTACGTTCAGAAGGGGATGAAGGGAATTTAGGGCTGATTGGTTGGCCTTCGAAGTTCAAAATAGGGTAGGGGTATGCGCCGGAAAAGGAGGGATTGCATGAGAAGAGGGAGAAAGTGGGTTGGGTGACAGGGTCGATGGATCAGTAGGGAAAAAGAGTGAGAAAAATCCGGTCAAACTGCGAGATCGACGGCGAGATTCTCGGCCGATCGGGGGAGGTGTTGCAATCAACGGAGGAAAGGGAGGAAGGAAGAAGAAGAAAAAAAGGGGGATGGACCGACCGGCTGGGGAAAAGAAAAGAAGGAAAGGAAGACTGGACTGACGACGGGTGGGGGAATAATCGAAACTCGGTGTTTAGGGCGGCTGCATCAAAAGAGAAATGGAGGGGGAGTTTGGGCTATGGGAAGGTAGAAAAGAGGAAAGGAAGAGGGTGGTAGGGGTGGTGCAAGTGGCTATTGAGGCGGCGGTAAAGGCGGAGCTGGGCAGCGAAGCAGAAATAGGGTGAGAGAGGGGAGGAGAAGAAAGGAAGAAAATGAGGTCGGGGAAGGCATGGAGAGGCTCGGGAAAATGCATAATGAGGCAGGGAAGGAAGAAGAAAAAGAAAAGGAAGAGAGAGGAGGGGATAGGGTGGCGGTAGCATGGTAGGGGAATGGCTATGGTAGGGAGAGGGAGGAGAAGAGAGGGGAATGTCGATGGTAGGGAATGGGGAAGGGAGAGATGGTGGTACCGGGATAGGGTAGAGAATTGGCGGGAGAGAGAGAGAGAGAGAATTAGGGAGGTCAATAGGGGAGAGGGGATTGTAGGTTGGGTGACGGAGATGGGGAGGATGGCCAGGATTCTCGTTGGGGAAAGAGGAAGAAGAAAGAAAGAAGAATAAGAAAGGGAGGGGGACCTGGGCACGATGGGCGGCTAAAAGGAAAGGAGTGGGTCGGCCTGGTTGGGGAGAAAGGAAGAAGAGAAAGAAGGCGGCTGGGGTCGCGCGAAGGAGAGGAGGAAAAATGGGCCATTAGCCCACGTGCAAGGGAGAAGGAGAGGGAGGAGAGGAGAGACGGGCCAACGACCCAAGCGCAGGGAGAAAGAGGCAGGCTAGGCCAACCGGCGGCCTAAGGAAAGAAAAGGAAGAAGATAGAAAAGAGAAAAGGAAGAAAAAGGAGAAGTAAAAAAGGAAAAAAGGAAAAAGAAAAGGAAAATGGTATTAAATAAAATAATTTAATTTATAAAATAATAATGTATAATATTTTTGGGTAATAAATTTATTTAATAATTTAATTTAATATAATTAAAATATAAGGGTTTAAAAAGGATAATTTTAGTAAAATAATGGTTTGGAAAATTATTTAAATAAAAATGTTATGATAAAATAACAAAGTATTTCTTTTAATTTATTAAATATTTATATCCAATTTTATATACTCAAAATCCATAAAATAATTAAATTAAATAGATTTAAATGCTAATTTATGCAAAATAAAATTTATTTATTAAATTACAGGCTTTTGAAATTTTGGGGGATTATACGGTCACTTGTGGGATAATAGTCCACACCACTAGTTTTCGCCGATGGATCGTTCACTTGCGGGGCATCTGGTCCACACCACTATTTCTAACCAGTGGATCGGTTTGGACTCGGCTTAATAGTCTTTCACTTTAAATGATTAGTGTCTTAAGTATTTTATTCAAAAGCTTTCACCCAGACATACATGACTGACTCCTACTATTCTTATCCTCCAAACCTAGTTGACCACCACAGCCATAACATACCCTAACACCCATGCAAACCCTACTTCCATGCATGCCCCCAACTCCATGCAAACCCTACTCCATGCAAACCCTACTTCCAGGCAAACCCTACTCCATGAAAAACCTAGCTCCATGCAACCCCCAACTCCATGCAAACCCTAACACCATTTCCCTTTCAGGCCATGCACCCTTGCATCTCCCTCGTGCATGCCCCATTTCCCTTCTATTCCTGGCTCACTACAACTCCTATCCCTACATCATCCTTCTTGCTCGCAACTTCGCATACACACCGACCCCTATACCTACTACGCCACTACCCATTTGAGCTAGATGTTCAAACCATCTCCCATAACACTCACCTCTATCCCACCTGCATCCATCGATATATATTTATACACCCCTCCTCCTTCTCCACTATTTTTGTTCAGTTTTCCTAGCAAAACCGCTTGACCATATTCTTCTTTCTCCTTCATCATTCCCTAGCACCCTTATCGAGTAACAACCACAACCACCACCATTGCCTCCTCGTCGACCTTTGTTGATGTAACTTTCCCTCATTCAAACTGTCACCTTCATCGTCACCTACGTCATGAAAAACCAAACTCACCTCCTCATGCAACCCTTGTTCTGGTCCTTTGAACCCAATTGTACCCCTCATGGCTAGACACCACCACCATCCACCATCATCACCTAACCACCTACACAACTCTCATTGTATTCTTCCCTTATTCTTCTTCTTTCCCTTCTACCATCACAAGACCCCCCCATTTCATTTCATTTCTCCTTCTTCTTCCTCTCGACCTTGTTCTATTTTTTTGAGTGTGTCACATGGTTCTGCACCATCCATGCACAACCATGCAAGTCATCGTACTCCCTCTCCTCCCTATCTTTTCCCTATTACCCTACACAATTGTTCCCCACTCATGCCCCCTTTTATCTACACAACCCAACTCCACCTAGCCATCGTCCATTTCTCTCTTACCCCATCGCACTAGCTCCAACCATCATCATCCACCTCCCTCGACCATGATACCCCCAACCTGGACTCCTTCCTTCCAACCATGCCTAGTTATGCCAATAACCATCACCACCACTGAAGCACTAACTAGAGCCACCCGAACGTCCATCTTGTCTACCAAACAACCTTCTCCCTACAACCTAGCCACCATTCGGACGACTCCGCCTTATAGCACCACCCTCAAACACAACCTCCATTAGCCTACACAACTTCCACCTTGCCATCCCTTCTTTATGACTAGAATCACGCTGCCAGCCCATGCAACATGAAGTTGCCCATTTTTTCCCTTTCGCAACTTAAGGATATTTTAGTAATTTTACTTGATAAGTATTTTAATAAAAAATTCTATTTTATGGGTGAGATATTAATATGGTTAATGTTGGTATTATTTTTAGATAAAAGTGATTGATTTGTGGAGTCTAATAAATTGCCTATAACTTGTGTTTTTTGCTAGAAATCAGGTATAACTTGTGTTTTTGCTGGAAATCAGGTAATTCCTATACTCAACTGCAATGTCAAAACCACATAATAACACATTAGGGTTTTGATGTATAGATTTTATTAAGCATGTTTCTCACCTTTTAATTACTTGAGGGGATACAATTTATCAATTTTGGTATACTTACGTGCTTTTATCATACTAGCGCACAAGTCAATATAGTACCCATCACCATGCAATCCAAGGATACTAAGATAATTCCAGTAATACTAGTGCATAAAACCATATAGTATCCTCCTATAGTAGTTCACCTAATTCTTAAGAATCGATATCCTTAAAAAGTCTGAATAAATAATTAGAGTAGATGTAGGGCATCCACCTCGTCTCTAGGAGAATTAACTCTAAAGAATAAACCATGCCAAATCTCAAGGTATTTCACTTTAATCATCAACATTTAATTCAAAGAGTCAAAGCCATCATATATTAAGGCCCATCTAAAAATGTATACAACCACTAAAATCACACTTAGCCATTTTTTCATTAAGATCTAATAAATTTTAATTACTCTTGGATAAGGGTCAAAGGTGAACAAAAATTTAATAGTTAACCATAAGCCAAAACAGTTAAAGCATTCCAAAAGGCCAATTTCAAGGCTCAAAAAACTTAGCTAACCTAAATAACACATAAAATGGCTAATGTGGCCATAGGTTTAATAATCACATTTTAATACCACAAAAAGGTATAGTAAGTTAATGGTGATGGAGGATCCAAATTAATCAATTATTTACTTAGATAAATATATTAAATATTGAGATTTAGTCCAAAATTTCCCAAACTTTAAGAGAAGACCAAAATACCCTTATTATCCAAATTAATCATTTACACTTAGACACCCTAAGTCTACTCATTCACATCACCCAAATGACACAAATGTAACACCCCAAAATTTACTACTTTCTTTTTGGAACGCGGAAGTAATTAAAACAGAAATACTTAAATCAAAACCCGTGAATTCTAGGAATGTTACTGCCACACTTAATATCAGACAGATTCTCTCAGACCGTTCCAGTACCAAGTGCTAAGGCTAAAGAAAAGATTAACAATCAATTATAAATCCAGACAAACTAAACTCCAAAGAAGCATTAAACGATTGTAAAATAAAATCAGAGTACACATAAAGAAGTATAGTTTATTTCCAAAAGAGAAATAATCTTACAACTGATAAAATATTCATTTAAAATACTCAATACAAGGTAATAAATCAAAATGGATAAATCTGATACAAAAAAAACTAACAAAAGGAAATATATCGCACAAAGAGTATATATGGCCACAACTCTCGAACCTTGAGCGAAAACAAGCTCAACACACAACCCCGACTGATGTCTCATCCACCTACACAAAGTCAGAAGGACATACTATTCGTGGGAATGAGCAGCACCCGTGAAAAGGATGATCAGTACGCTACGTACTGAGTAAGGTAAGTGAGCACTAAGGCCAACACATAACAACATATAAATAATGCAGAATAATAATAGAGCATAAGACCAACATGATAACACAAATACATATGACCATCCAAGTAAGAGTACAAAGGCCCATATATAATCTGATTCAATTACTTAATTAATCTCTGATCAGAAGTCGATTCACACCATGCTTTTTATCAAATCCACACGAGTACGGGAACCCCACTATTATAGCTGGTGGACCGAAAAACACATAGGGCATATAAATCCTGACCACTATTATAGCCGGTGGATCGGTTTCCAGGATACCGTAGTACCAAGCCACTATTATTCACCGGTGGACCGGTCTGGCCCCTGCTCGCGTGGTGTTCTACTGTAAGTAATTAGTGTCTTTCCCATGTCTTAGCACAAATATGTTCAGCTTTGTTGAGTACGGAATCCCCCACTATTATAGTCAGTGGACCAGAAACGCACAGGTATAAAGCCTGACCATTATTATTACCGGTGGACCGGTTACATATAGGGCATCATGCCCTAACCACTATTATTCGCTAGTGGACCGGTCTGGACCCGGCTCAGCATCTTTTACTTTACGCGATTAATGCTTTAAGTATCTTATTCAGAAGCTTTCATCCCGGACATGCATGAATCATTCCCTTTACACTTCACATAACACAAATCATAGAATTCCACAATCATAATTACACTTTAATCACCAAATACACATGATAACACAAAAACTTTAAGTAGCCACAACAAACCCTAATTGTCCACACAAACCCTAGCTCACTCTCCTATGCACCCTTATATTGCTCCACGTACTATTTTTCACCCAAAGTGTTGAAACACCCAAACAACGCTTACATTACCTTCTTCACATCCCAAACCAACGTTCCATACGTAAATTTCACTCCCATGCAGATGTTATACATTCCATGCCAACCCTAATACCACTATGCAAACCCTAATACCACCATGAAACCATTAATACCACTATGCAACCATTAATACCACCATGCAAACCGTAATACCACCATGCAACCATTAATACCACCATAGAAACCCTAATACCACCATGCAACCATTAATACCACCATACAAACCCTAAATTCTTTCATGCAAAACCCAATATTCCATCGTACAAAACACTAAATTATCCACACAAAAACCAAGGATTTATCCATAATAAACCCTAAATTAAAACCATACAAAACCCAAGATTCATCCACATCAAATCCTAAATTCAAACCATATAAAACCCAAAGATTTATCATTACCAAACGCTAGATTCAAACCCTACGAAATGAAGAATCATCCTTACCAGATCCTAAATTAAAACCATATAAAACCAAAGATTCATCCATACAAAACCCTACATTAGATCCTTCCATACAAAACCATAAATTAGATTCTTCCATATAACATTATAAATTAGATTCTCCCATACAACATCATAAATTAGATTCTCCCCTATAACACCAAAAAATTAGATTCTTCTATACAAAACCATAAATTAAATTCTCCTATACGACATCATAAATTATATTCTCCCATACAAACCATAAATTAGATTCTCTTATACAAAACCATAAATGAAATTCTCCCATACAAAACCATAGATTAAATTCTCTCACACAAAACCATACAAAACCATAAATTAGATTCTACCTCATGAAACCATAAATTATATTTTACTCTTCCACTCATGGATCAATAAAATACCTAGGTCAACTCACATCCCTTGGTCAACTTCTTTTCCCATCCTCCTTTTTCATCCTTTCTCCCACATAAACCACATCAACACCCTCACATGCATATCTTACAGGATTACAACACATATCATCACATATACATAATACACATGCCATGTAAACACACAAAACATACTTCAACTCCATGTTATGCCACATACGAAATAATTAATAATTATAAATATAGGATACATAGCATGCGAAGCACATAATGCATATGAACACACAAAAGGCCATAGTAACACCCTTACCTAAAACGACACCAGTCTTGGAGCAAGATCCTATGCCTCCTTAGGGCATTGACTGGTTTCACCTATTTGTGGGAAAAACTAAAAATTAGACACTTTCTTACTAAAAATACTATTAATTACTAACTTATTCTAAGACTAGGATTTTGATAAAATACTAAAGTAATAATATCAAAAATACTAAAAATAATATCAATGATAATATTAAAAAGAATAATAATAATAACAATAATAATAAAACGGGCATAAAATGAAAATAAAGTTAAATAAAGGCTTCGGCCCCTTTACCAAAATAATACTAATAATAATATTAGTAAAATAAATAAATAAATTTAGTAATAATGATAATGATGAAATAATAATAATAATAATAATAATAATAATAATAATAATAGAAAAACTAATAGTAAAGTAGTTGCAATATTAATTATGAAATAATAATAATAGTAATTCAAAATAGTAATAATAAAAAAATAATAACATATTAATATCAATAATAAAGATGATGATAATAATAATAATAATAATAATAATAATAAGAAGAAGAAAATCGAATTAAAAATATAATAGGGCTTTAGCCTTGAACATAAATAATAATCAAAACATTAATATTAATACTAATAATAATACATATTAATAATTGAAATAATAATAATAATAATAATAGTTATTATATTCAAATAAATGAAATAAAATAAATTAAGGCTTATACAAATAAGGAGAAGGGTTTAGAGGGTTTATGGTTCAACCTTAGGCTAGAGGGGATAGGTGGTACCAGAGGTGGTGCATGGCGACGGTGGCGGTGGCCGGAAAAAGGGAAGAAAAGGGTAAAAGTTGAGGGCTGGGAACAAAATAGGGAGAATGAAGGTAGGAGTTAGGGTGTTTAGGGTTGCCTAAGAGGAGAGGGACATAATAAGGATGGCGGTGTAGCCAAAGACGGCGGCGCACGGCGACAGCGGCGATGGCCGAATGGGGAAGAAGGAGGGAAAGAGAGGAGGAGAGGGAGGAAGAGGTAAAGAAAGGTAGGGGAGATAGAGGAGGGTCTGCAGAAGAGAATGGGAGGTGGAAGGACCAACGAAAGCGGAGGAAGAGGTGGCTAAGGGTGGTGAAGGTGGAGAAATAGGTTGATTAGGAGGGCTACTTCACACAGCCTCGGTAGCTTGTGCAGGAAGAATCGAGGGAGGGGGAAGGCACAGTTAGTTACAGGGTGGTGCAAGGATGAGTTGGGTGGCCAGAACGGGCGGCGAAGTTGGCCAGAGGCGGAGGAACTAGCGTCTGAAATGGAGGCGGAGGCAAGGTCGGAAATTTTTGGGTAGAATTCAAAATCTTGACACATGGCTATTATGGGGGTATTTATAGACTTAGAGGAGAGGTTAGGGTTATGTGGGTCGGTGAGGGGATAATGAAATTAGGGTTAAGGTCACCAGCGGCAACAAAACCGACGAAGATCAAGAAGACGTGTCATGGTGTGGCTGGCGGGGAGAAGGGGAAATGTGTGAGAAAAGGGAGCGTTGGTTGGGTCAAAATGGCCGGCGAGTCAAGGGAAAGAGAGGGGAAGGAGAACGACCGGTCAAAATGGGCGAGATCGGTGGCGAAAAACCTGGGCGATGGCGGAGGAGTTATAGGTGCAGCAGAGTCAACGGTGGAAGAAGGAAGAAGAAGATGGGGGGGCTGGACCGGGCGGCCGAGAAAGAAAAGAAAGAAAACAAAAGAGGGGAGACCGGATAGACCGGGTGGCAATGGTTATGGTTCATTAAATAAAACAATGTGTTTTGGGTAAAAAAAAAAAGGAATAAATGCGGCGCGCCAACTATCGAAGGAAGAAGAGAAGAAAAAAATGGGAGTGGGCCACGTGAAGAAGGAAGAAAATGGGTCGCGGCCAGGCCCAACTCGGGGAGAAGGTAAGGAAGAAAAGAAGAAGAACGAAAAAGAAAGAAAAAGGAAGAAAGAAAAAGGAGAAAGGGAAAAAGGAAAAGAGAAAAATATTTAGATTGGGTATTTAAATTAATTAAAATATTTGAAATATTTAAAAATAATAATATTTAAATCTCTTTTTAGGATAATTTAGGATTTTAAAAAGATTTTCATAAATTCTATTTTAATTAGCAAAACACCCTAAATTTCTCCAATTAAATTATTTATGAAATTATTATTAATTTGGAACTATTTTATCCTTCTTATGTTAAATAAAATAATTTATTTAATTAATTTCTAAAATAAAATCCTTAATTAGCTAAAATGCCAAAACTTTTCTAATAAAAAATATTTATTATTTTATTCTTAAATAACCCTAATTAATTCCCTTTTATTTTAATAAAAATAATTTATTTAATTAATTTTCATGATAAAACATCATTTAAATGTAATTTTTAAAATTAGAATCTTTTGGGGCATTTCAACAATCTCCTTAATTAGTTTATTTTATTCATATATTAAATTTATTCAACCCAAATATCTAGAATTGAAGTGGAAAGATCAAAATGCCTATGTACACTCTTAAAGCCTTAAAATGTCTACAAATCATACTCTGAACAACTCCATACTATAACATATCATGTATTAAATTTTAAGTAAAAGATCTAATGAACCTGATGGTGCACCTAGAATTTTAAAAGTTAATTGAAATTACCATAATACCCTTGACTAAGGTTAATTCCTAAAAACCCTAAAGTCATTTAAATTCCTTTTTAACTCAAATTAATACATAAGATTCAATATACTAATACAAACATTATAGCATATATAAAAAAATAAAAAAAAATCAAAACTTACATAAAATATCATATGGTCTCAAGCTTCCATAAGGTTAAACATGTCTCAACTCGTCCAAACTTCATAATATACTCATTTACACTTATATACATGCTAATATACATAAAATCATGCTTAGAAAAATTCAAACTTAACATAACGTGGCATGATTTCATGGTAAAAAATATTAAGTATTAAGAAATCACATATTTCATAAATAATTCATAAAAAGCATGATATGCAAAAAATCATGAAAATAAATCATGTTTACACTTTAAAAATTTTATCATTCCATTTCCTACTTAATGACATCATGGTTGAATTTAAATAGTAAAAATATATTTATAAAGGTTAGATTATTTTACCTATTCCTATGCTCCAAGAAAAAGCTAAAATAAAGAGCCTAGCATATCCTCTTCTAACTCACTCTGTCACCTTCACAAAAAGAAACAAGAATAACATTAGAAAAACATAATAAAATAAATATGGAATGGAAAGAAAGAGTGTTTCCCTTGAATATGGGGGTTGGAAAAGGGATAGATGTAAGGGAATACTAATAGGAATAGAAGCTAGGATTTTGGAGATTTAAGTGTAAGAGAAATCAGGAAGAAGATAGGAGAAAAGTGGAGGGGGAATCCTTGTTAAAATTCCACAGCAACATCAATAATTTCGGCGGGAAAATGTGTAGCAACAAGACTTTGAGGCTTCCCAATAGGACCTAAAATCAACAAATATTCAAGGATTATGGATGAAAAATGGAGGCAATATTACAAGAAGTAAATCCATACAAAAAATATGAAAAAAATAGGATGAAGCTTAAATAGGGGCCCTAATTTTGAATAAAACAAGCCCAACACCATAAAAAAAAATGCAAAAGTTTGTTGGGAAGGGGAAACACAAGAAAAAAAGAAGAAAGAAGAAGCTTAATTTGAGAAGGATAATTGGTGGGTAATTTTATAATGCATTGTAATATTTATAATGAAACAAAAACCCAAGGAAAAGGATGATGAGATAGAGAGAACAAGGCGGAGAAAGTTGGGAAAAAAACCAAATTGGAAGTTTTAAGTAAAAAAGGCTAAAAATGTGATTTTATGTGGGTTTTTCAATTGGACCGTACAATTTGGGAAATAAAAGGGGAGATATGACAAGGCAAGGCTATGGAGTGCGTTTTTTATTTGAATTTTCCCTCCATTGAGTTTTAGGATTAGGGGTGTGACATATTAGACTATGGTTGAGTGTATAAGAAATATATCATAAAATTATAATTATAGTTGTTTAGTGTACTTTTGGTTTAATGAGAGTTAACTAAGTTCGAATATATTTTCTTTTATTTAGAAGCTATTTAGGATATAAAAAAATATGGTTAAGGGATTGGTTCCAATTTATTTTGAATAATTAAATTATAAGAAAATGCAATGATGGACAAATATTGGAAAAAAATAGAAAATTTAATTCAAAAAATCGGGAATATTTATGGGATGGTGCAAAATAATTTTATAAAACCAATATATATACATGTATATAATTATTGGATATCATATTTGATTTGAAACTTGGCGGATAAAAGAATAGGATAAAACTGCAAAAATGAATAAGATGCGAAAAACATGTTTCTTTTGCAAATATACAAAAAAATTAACATGAGGATCAAATTTTCACAGATGGATGTGGAATATATATATATATATATATATATATATATATATATATATATTTGGTTCTAGAATTTATTTGATAACCAACAGATTAAAATGGTAAAATAACTAAAAAGGTCTAATCACCACCGACAAATTAAACTGATAAAATGACTAAAAAGGTCTAATATATGGAATGGATGGACAAGTTTGAAAAATATTTTTGGATTAATCTATGAATTTCAAATGATTTAAAATGAGTGAAGATGAGAGGATTGAAAAAATTGCGTAAAATATGTTTTCCATAAAAAATGAAGTAAATGAGGAAATGTTCAAATTTGTTATGAACGGAGCAAAAATCAATAATAAAATTGTATATAAAAGTATTGTGAGTCTAATTAAATAAGGTAATTAGATTTGGAAGGATGGGGGTAATAAATTAAATGTGTTGTTATTATTAGTAATACTATTAATTTTATATTATTCATATCATTCAAATTATGATTTATTTCATAAGTCATGAAAATAAGCTAAGAATAATAAAGCTTTAGTATTTCATGACAAAATAAAGATCAAATCAAAGCATGTTAAGCCTTTATTTACAACAAGGAAGAGGCAATTACCCTTTTATCTATTGAAAGCTACGTTGTATGGAAACTCTACCAACCCGATATTTTTTGCACTAGTAATGTTTCCTCATTTTTCATTTTCCATCTTAGAATCCCTAGCCAAAGTATATATAATTGTACATTATACTTTTTTTTTTATAAAAACAAAAATTGCTTATGACATTTCTTCGTCTCTAGACCCATGATACCTTGATTAGAAGTGGATTAATACAATTACTCAAGTATTTAAACATGCAAACAATAGAGGAATACTTCATTTCTAAAAACTAAATGCAAAAAGTAAAAGAAAAAAAATTATTTTGTTTTAAAAAAATTGTAGACTAGTGATATATATAGTGGATGAAAAGAAGGTAACACATTAAACGAAAGTAGCAGCAATCTAATTTGAATACCTTGGATCCCTGAACTAATCATCTTTAGTCTTTGCTTTAGTTGATAGCAAATCAAACATTCATGAGATGAAAAAGTATGTGTGTCTATATATATATGTATGACATATCTAGAACCACTATTTATCGTAGGCAATTTCCTAACTTGAAACATAAATACTTAATATTTACAAAAATACCACCATTTTTTATACTCGAATACTAAACCTTTCTAAGAAACTTATAGTAATTTTTTCCACCATCGGAGATAGTTTTCACGACCTATTATGATTAGTTTCCTAACATAAAATATAAATATCTAATATTTATAAAGATGTCATCGTTTTTCTTTTTAACACTCAACTGCTATAGTTTCTTCCACTTACAATAATTTACACTACCTATTGTAAGTAGTTTTCAAACCTAAAATATAAATACACAATATTTATAAAAAAAAATTTTGAACTACTTACAGTAGTTTTCTATACTTACTATGAATAGTTTTCCCACCTACTATGGGTATTTTCTTCAATTAAGAGTACTAGTTCTTAGTTTTTACTAAGAGAGCTAATTTTTATTGAATATTTCCCATATATATATATATTGAGAACTATTCTTTATGGTAAAAACTGACAACTACGTTAGTTTCCTAAATGATGATAGTTTCCTTCACCCATGAAAAGAATTATCCACCTAGTAGTTTTCTTACATAAAGTTATAAATATACAATATATTCAAAAATGTCACTACTTTTTTTATATTATTCAAATACTATAATTTCTTGAGGTACTCATAGTAATTTTCTCTATCTGCTGAGAGTAGTTTCTAAAACCTAATAAGGTAATTTTCTAACATAAAATATAAAAACACAAAATTTATAAAAGTGACACCGTCTTTATATATATATATTTAAACATTATTTTTTAAAACTACTCACAATATTTTTTTTAGTCTACTGAGGATAGTTTTCACTACCTATTGCATATAGTTTTCTCAATTGTATCATGATTTTAATTTCAACCCTTCATTTTTAATATAACAATTCAAGTTAAAAGTTTTCATATTCTCACAAAATAGGCAATTCTAATTGGATATTTCTTATATATATGCAACCAAAATACTCCTCCATGATCTAAGGTTATATTCCTCACAACTAGCTGATGATTAAGCTACCATTAATTAAAAAATAGAGTTGATAAAAGAAGGATGATAAGCTAGATAACTTCATAAGCTTGAAGAAAATTTTAACTTGCATATTTATGTTAACAAAAATGACGCTAAAATATATTACAATGTTAGAAATAAGAAAGAGTGTGATAAACAATTTTATGAGAAGCTAAGTATTACCTCTTTTAGCTTGTCAAAAATCAATTCACATTAGCAAAAGAAAAAAAAAACTAATTACGAAACAAAATATTTGAAAATTTTCAGCCGAAAAGTTAGCATAGGGAAGGAAGGGAAATGAAGGGAGAGAGCTAAAGTGAGTCCACAGCAACATTAGAGATTTTTCCCCTACTCTGAGGCATAATGGGAGTCGTGAGAATTGAGATGGGAGTCGCGACTGAGACCTTTCTCGTGTGTCTGCACTGCACACATATTCTTCGATTTTTTTTCTCTTCTAATGATTCGTATTTCTGGTACGTTGCTTTTTTCCCTCAAAGTTCGCCAAAGGTATACAGTGAAAGAAGGTGTATGGAACCGAGAAAATGTGCCACAGATTCACAAATCATGCCCCTTGAGTGTGTGAATAGATGCCAACAATTCCTTCTCTTTTTAACTCTCAGCCTGCGCGAATCTGTAGTGGTAATTATCGATACGGCTATTCCAGTTTCGATGATGCCTGGAATTCGGAGCCAGAAACGTTGCAATCACTAGCAAATTGCGCCATTATTTAAACCAAGAGAGAGATTAAGCAATTGTGTAAGAAGACGACGACAAGTTTATTCTTTTTCGATTTACAAGGAATCCGAAAGTATAAGCGATTACCTTTTTATACAGGTGACGATACTTTCTATCCTTTTTATAATTGAAATTTCTTTTATTAAATTAATTTAAAAAATGAAAAAAATATATCATAGTATTTTAAACATTTTTTAAACGTATAGATATCTATAATAATATACTTTTAATTAAAAAAATTATAGTAAAATATTAGTTTAATCTTGATGAAAGTTCATAAAATAATTTTTAAATAAAAACAATCATGAGATTTTTAGTTAAATAATGATAAAAGATATGTGTATCAATAATAGTAATAATAATAAATATATTTTTTTCTAATAAAAATGAAATAATTTCTTATGCGTAATAAAAATGAAATATTAGTAGAATAATATAGTAATATATCAATCAATAAAAATGATGGAGCAAAATGAAAAATAGCGGTGAAATAACAGCAAAATGTCAGTACAATAAAAATAAAATATTACTAATAAAACTAGTACATAGATCAAAATACAAGACAACCAGTATTATTTAATTTAAAGTTGATCTCTTGTGTGTATCCTTACCTAGTTGAAAAAAATAAAGAGGAAATTTTTTTTCAGAAAAAAGAAAGTATAGACGACACTTTAGTATAACAATCGCTATGCATATCCTTATTAAAATAGTGTGTTTTTAGTAAAGGTAAGCATGTCGGTTATTATACCAAAACGTCGTACATACTTTCATGTTTTTTTAAAAAAAAAATATTAATTTTATCATACATGATAGTTGAATTAAATAACTATTGTGTATATCCTTATCAGAGAAATGCTCCTATAGTGAAGGTGTACACAATGGTTATTACACTAAAACCTCCATGTATACCTTTATTTTACTCCACCGTTGTTTGCACTAGATCGTTCCCCATACATTTTCATTTATCCAACCTGATACATTTTCATTACATTAAAACCCCCATGTATACCTTTCTTCTGCCTTTATTTTACTCCATCGTTGTTTGCCCTAGATTGTTCCCCATATATTTTCATTTACCCAACCCAACATAGAAAGATATAATCAGTGTTGTTTAAAGCAAATGCTCCCATGCCTCTATCACCTTCCTCCAACCACCTCCACCCCTGGTTTTCCTTATTTTTCATTTTCTCCTCTCCGCCAATGTCTCCTTGCTCCTCTTATACTCACAGTATGCTACATTATTCCCATCCTACTTTTGAAATTTTAGTTTTGTTGAGGAGATATACATTTATAAATTACTTTAAATTTTATTTTTATCTTGCAAGCATTAATTTATTCATGCATATTTCTACTATAAATGTTGTAGTGGTGCATATCTATATTATGTATGTTTGTATTTTTTTTATTTGATATGTCTTGTCAAGGTGATTAATCATTTACTAACTATAATATCAAACTATTTCTAAAAAAAGGAGTATATAAAGGAAATAGGTAGGAACATGGAAATTGGGCACTAGATATTTATAGTGAAATATTGTTATGGTATACTTGTAACAACCCCATTTTAGGACATAAAATTTTGTTCTAAAAAGTTAATTGCAGAAAATAAAACACAAAATATAGGGGTGTTAGTAATCAGGTGTAAGGTAAAAGTAACCTCATATCTAGGAATAAGGTGTGGAAATAACTTGATTCGGCCACGATAAAGGGTACGAAATATAGAGAAGGGAATATGTATAATAAAAATAAAGGACTAAGAGTCTATAGAAAGATAGAGATATTTGTATAGCTATACCCTATACCAATTCTAGTATACACTCCCCAAAGACAAGTACATTAAAAGTAGTAATTAAAAATCATTTGCAAAATAAGGGAGTATTTTCTCGTGGGAATGAACAAGACGATTGAAAAGAATGATTAGTATACTAAGTATTGAGTAAGGTAATAATATAGTTGTAGGAATGTTACACAATGCCATAATGTATCATGAAGGAATAAACACACATGTAAAATAACATATGATGATATAGGATGATAACAGATCCCAAGTCACATTATTAGATATAATCAAGATCCATATTCTTATTTATATTGATTTCAGGGACCTTATTATTTGTAATAAGTGGAATGAAATTAATAATATACAACCTCAAAGGAAAAAAAATGCTTCTGGCCACTATTCTCATCTGGTAAAATGGATAAGTACAACCCTAGGACAAATGCTCCTAACCACTATTCTCATATGGTGGAACAAATAGGTATAACCCCAAGCAAAATGCTCATAGCCTCTATTCTTGTCTAGTGGAATAGAAAACTACAAACCTAGAGTAAAATGCTCTTAGGAACTATTTTTGTTTAGTGAAATGGACAAGCACAACCGGTCTTGACTCATGTGATTTTTCACTTTAAGTGATTAATATTCGATTCATTATTATTTATCTCAAGATCATCATGCAGGCACACATGTAGATATGAA
This sequence comes from Tamarix austromongolica, assembly GCA_039764185.1. Classification (NCBI taxonomy): domain Eukaryota; kingdom Viridiplantae; phylum Streptophyta; class Magnoliopsida; order Caryophyllales; family Tamaricaceae; genus Tamarix; species Tamarix austromongolica. The sequence continues at coordinate 88,730,762 of CM077808.1, forward strand.
AGGCAAATGATTCAACTTGAAATAAGCATTTGAACCACTTAAAACACAAACACATGAATATCAGGACATCCCTAAAATGAAAAAAAAACCATATTTCCCCTAAGAAACCTTAACTCCACAAGATAAGTGTAACTTCTTCCATATTACTTATTTTAGCACCAAATTTAGAACAAATCCTCGAAATATTATTATTAAAAATATATCTAAAAAACAAAGGTCTAAATCCAATATATTACACATGCGATAATAAGCTTACCTCTAGGATTATAATTCACCATCTCTACCAAACCCTAATTTCATAACTTAAAAATACCTTTTTCCATAACACTCAAATAACCACCAAATTTCATATACATGCCTAAAATATCATTAATAACATCATATCCAGAAATTGCAGTCTAAATCTATCTTGTTACACATGTGATAACTCCATACCTTTAAGGTTATTATTCTCAATTCCTTACGAAACCCTAATTTCACAAGTTAAATGTAACTTTTCTTATAAGACTCATATGATTACCAAATTTAGTTTACATTACTAAAATACTATTATTACTAGCATATCCTAAAATAAAGGTGTAAAATATTTTACACATGCGATAATGATCCCACCTCTAGGGTTATTATTTCTAATTTAAGTATATTTCTCATTTTATTGGACTTAGGTCATTCATCATCACTCTAAATGTTCCACATAATATATTTATCATATTTTGAGCCAATTAACACAATAAAATACCACTTTTTTCATGTTTAATCTATATTAATAAAATTAACCTAAGATAGCCAAAACACCCATTTTTATAAAATCCTATGAGTCCTAATATGAATGGTTTCCAAGTTCCAATATATATCATCATGACACTACTTGGCCGCATTCATTAACCATTTTCCATACCTAGTAATGCAAGAGCACATCCATCACAACATAGTTCCTTAATTAATTATCATCTTAAATTTGAAGGACCCAAAACCTTTATAATTTGGGAAGAAATACTTGAAGTAAATCAATCACCCCTAACCACAAGCATGGAGACGTGTAAGGAATACAAATGTATCCAACCACCACCCTTCTCTTAGATTCCTTTTTTGCTGGTGATAAGGATCATGGAAAAACAAGGGATAGTTGGTGGATTAAAGACCCAACTTGGGCAAGAATTTGCAGCAACAAAAAATGATAATTCCCCTCAATTTTATGTAACCTTTGATAGCCTTCTTGTACATCTTTGTAATCCTAGCTTACTTTTGTAATTTAAATGATTTATTAGCTAGGATTCACATCTTATTTCTTACACTTTACCCATAAATTATGGGTAAGGCTAGGAAGGGAGGGGACACATGAAGTTGGTCAAGTGGAAGGGATAGGGTTGACTTTTAAATTGGTTAGCTTTGTTAGATAACTGCTTAGTTTATATTCTAACCATTTTCTATTTTGTAGCTGAAAGTCCAATTAAGTTGTAACTAAAATCATTCATACCCTCTATAATTATGAGCATATGCTAAAATATAAAGGGACTTTTGATGGCATTATCTCACTCATTTTTGAATGCAAAAGCCTGTTAGATAGTGCATGCTTGTGTTCATTATTATTCACAAAATATTATCTCTTTTATCTCAAATATTGCAAAGGTTTGAGTAGTAAATTCAAGTATATAAATTATGGGTCATTTAATTCATATTTCATCCCATCATCTGCCTTTTTTTATCTTCTTCCTATTTTTGGGGATCTCTACCCATTCCACCATTAATGTCTTCGCTTAACCCAATTTGTATCCACCTTACATCAAATTGGTATTAAAGCTTAGGTTGCTCTAAATTGTGTTTTCAAATATTCCTATCATCATATACGCTCCATCTAAGCCAAACACTCACAAAAAAAAAGAAACTATCCATCCTTATTTTCTCCTTTTTGTTTGAACCTATTTTTTCTCATTAAAGACATAACTACAATGTTTGATCATCGACATACTAGGGGTTTGAATATTATTGAGGCACATAATGAAAAGATGGATCGTTCCATTGAATCATTGGAAAGTGATATCCAAAACTAGACCAAATGTTTGTGTCTTTGCAAGAAGAAATGTGACACATTCTAACCCTTCTACAACAACTCATCCCAAATCCTAACCCCTTAAATCAGAGAATAAAAAAAGTGTCCCTTGAAATGGAGGAACCTTTTGATGTGAAAATTGTTTTGAAGTGAAATTGGCTCATCCTCACATTATTTTTCACACGATCTAAGGAGAAGGGAAAAGAAAAAAGAAGGTACTTCAGGGATGCAAAAGAATAAATCCCTAAATTTTGGAATGGTAATTAAAGTGCTTAATGCTTGTTGAGGCCAAGGGTTATGAGGATGAAAAGAGTTTCATGGTAGCCATGTTAAAAATTAAAGGTCATGCCTCTCTTTGGTCGGAAAATTCTACCAACCAAAGAAGGAGAAAAGGAAAATAGAAGGTGAGGTCATGGTTAAACCTCAAAAAGCTCATGAGGGAAATATTCATGCCATATTCTTACACTCAATATTTGTACAAAAAGTTATCAACCTTGAGGCAAGATCATATGATTATAAAAGAGTACCTCTAAGAATTTGAAAATTTATTACTAAGGCTCAGAATTGAGGAGACTCAAGAACATAAAATGTCAAGATATTTAGGAGGTATTAGATAAGATCTTGTTAGAAAGGGGGAAATGAAAAGGTATTATACCTGGGATAAAAAATTACATTTGTATATTAAAGTAAAAAAAACGCTAGAAGGAAAACCATACCACTAAGATCAACTTCAACAAACCAAGTGCAATCCCATCAAGAAATGTGGCTACATCATCCAAACCACCCTCAACTCCCCTCAAGTTTAACCTAAGGGGCAAGGATAAAGAAGGAGTTGGTGATCCTAATAGGTCTAGAAATGTAAGGTGTTTTAAATTCCAAGGAGTAGGACACTATCAAAATCAATTCCCTAATCAAAGGGTCATAACCTTGGTGGAATTTAATGAGACCATTCTTAAGGAGGAGTTAGAAGAAGGAGGCTTGGCACAAGAAGAAGAAGAAAAGGATTAAAGTTATTATTAGAAGAGAATGTATCAGGATAGCTAATAGGCCCTCTTGTTAATGTTTTGTTAGAGGGGTTTGAGGGTATTTTTACTAAAGATCTACCCCAAGCATTGCCCCCATATGAGGCATAGAGCACCAAATAGATCTTATACACAATGCTACCCTCCAAAATAAGGGTGCTTATTCTTATAATCCTAAGGAAGCCATGGAGCTTCAAAAACAAGAGGAAGAATTACTATATAAGGGATTTATTTCTTAATCCCCTAGCCCAAGTATAGTAATGGCTTTGCTAGTACCAAATAAGAATGGAACCATGAAGACGTGTGTAGATAGTCAAGTTATCAACAACATCACCATCAAGTATAGGTATCATATATCTAGGCTTGATGATTTTCTTGATAATTTTCATGGAAAATCTCTTTTTTTTTAAAGATTGATCTTATGAGTGACTACTATCAATTACGAGTGAAAGAAGTGATGAGTGGAAAAACACATTTAAAACCAAAAATAGATTGTATGAATGAGGTACTAAGGAGTTTCATTATCAAATTTGTTCTTGCCTATTTTGATGATATACTCATGTATATCCCTAATGAAAAAGACCAACTAAAATATATTGATATTGTTATCTGGCCCTTAGAAAAAACAAGTTGTATGTTAAACTAAAAAAGTGTGAGTTCTTTGTAACTAGAGTAACTTTTATAGGATTTATTGTATTCAAAGATGGTATATCCACGGATGAGACCAAGATTGAAGCTATTAAGATATGACCCTTGCCAAGTAGCCTTACACAAGCAAGTTCATTCCATGGACTTGATTCTTTCTTTCGAAGGTTCATTAAGGGATTTAGAACTCTTCTAGCTCCCATCATCGAGATTATGAAGAAGGGATAATTCAAGTGGAAAAAGATCATTCAAGAAGCCATCAAAGTAATCAAGATAAAACTTAGTAAAGTGTTTCCTATTTTTAGAAATTATTTGAAGTAGAATGTGATGCTAGTGGAGTGGATATAGGAGTTGTTCTTCTACAAGGAGGAAAGCTTATTGCCTATTTCAGCTAAAAACTTAATGGGCCTTGAATGAATTATCCCATGTATAACAAAGATCTTTATGCACTACTTAGGGCCTTATATCATTAGTTGCACTACCTAAGGTCCCAATAATTTTTATTGTACACTGAGCACAAATCACTCAAATACATTAATGGCTAGCACAAACTCAACCCTAGGTATGCTCGATGGGTAGAGTTTCTATAATCATTTTCATTTGTAGATAAACATAAGAGTTGTAAGATCAATGTTGTAGTTGATTCCCTCTCTAGGAAATATTGCATGCTTTCATAATTAGAAGTAGGAGTCCTAGGGTTTAGCTACATCAAGGAGCTCTATCAAGAAAATGAAGACATTGGGGACTACTTCAATAACTGAAACAAGATCAAAAGCTTATTCATAATTCAATATCCTTCCTATTCAAAAAGTAACAAGTTTTGTGTACCCAAGAGCCCTATTAGAGAGTTACTCATACGAGATGTGCATGGTGAAGGGCTCACAAGTCGCTTTGGTTTCAACAAGATAGTAGATGTATTCCAAGAGAACTTTTTATGGCTTAGAAGGGTAGGATATGTTAAGGTAAAGTGGTGAGATGTGTCACTTACCAAAATTCTAAAATTTATTTCCTTAAAGGAGAAAGAAGGAAAGGGAAAAGAAAGAAAAGGAAGGAAAAGGATAAAGAAAAAGAAAAAGAGAAAAGGAAAATGGAAAATGGGGAGAAATAAAATAAAATAATTTTTGGGATAATAGAATTTAATATTTTTGATAGATAAATTAATTTAATAATTTAATTTATTATAATTTAATATATTGGTTTTAAAAGGATAATTTTAGTAGAATATTAGTTTGGAAAAATATTTAAATAAAATGAGTATGATAAAATAATAAATATTCACCAACTACCCTTCTACCCCCTGCGTGCTAGGCCATCGGCCCGTTTCTTTCCCTTCCCTCTTCCCTTCTCCCGCGCGACGGCCCTACCTCCCCTTCTTTTCTTTCCTTCCCTCCGGTTTGGGCTAGCCCAGTTTCCCCTTCTTTCTCCCTTTCTCCCTCGTGCACGGGCCAACCCATTCTTTCTTTTCTCTCCGCTCGGTTGGCCTACTCTCTTTCTTTCCTTCATCTTCTTCTCTTCTCTTCTCTTCGAGGCCAACCACCTCGCCATGTTTGCCCCTTCTACACCACCACCTGCCACCACCTACCTAACTTTTTAAGCCTGCTCTCTCTCCCTCTCTCTTCCCCATCATTTTCTTCCCATTTTGGGACCAAACCCAACCTGCACCCCAGCCCCGCATGTCTTTTTTTTCCTTATTTCCCTTCCCTCTCCCTACATCCTGACACCTCCTGCCACCTGCAACCTACCCCCGACCGACCATACCCACCTACAACATTTGTAAATTTATCAAGCCATTCCTTTTTAATTGCCAAATTGCCAAATTACCATATTACCCTTCATGTTTGTATAACTACCAAAATTCCCCTTGCATTGGTTAGATTACCAAATTATCCTTCTATACTTCTTAAATCACCAACTTTACCCCTCATACTTGTTAAGTTACCAATTTACCCTTCTAGTTGGTTAAATTACCGTATTACCCCTTTATACTTATTTAAATTACCAAATTATCCCTTAGGCTTATCAAGCTATCAAATCATCCTTCATACTTATTACATTTATCATATTACCCATTTGATTAGTCAAATTATTAAATTATCCTTCCTACTTATTAGAATTACCATTTTACCCTTTTGGTGAATTAAATTACCAAATTACCCTTCTTAATTATTACAATTACCATTTTATCCCTTTACTTTATAAAATTACCAAAATACCCTTCTCCTTTATTAAATTACCAATTTACCCCCTTTACCTTACAAAATTACCATAATACCCTATCCTTTATACCAAATTACCAAAATAACATTCTCCTTTATTAAATTACCATTATACCCCTTTACTTACAAAATTACCAACATACCCTTTATTTTATGCCAAATTACCAAATTACCCTTCTCCTTTATTAAATTACCACTATACCCCTTTACTTACAAAATTACCGACATACCCTTTCTTTTATGCCATATTACCAATTTACCCTTCTCCTTTATTAAATTACCAAGTTATCCCTTTAATTTACAAAATTACCAACCCACCCTTTCATTTATTTCAAATTACCAATTTACGTCTCCTTTATTGAATTACCAAATTATCCCCCTTTCCTTGTAAAATTACTAAAATGCCCTCCTTACCTATCCATTTACCATTTTACCCCCTTTACTCTTATAATTTACCATTTTGCCCTTATTATACCACTTTTACCAAAATACCCTCACTACATAAAATATTGATATACAAGCTCCATACACATCATCCAACACCACCAACTATTATTGTTTATCATTAATATATATCAGCACCTACTACACATACTTATTTATGCTATGCTTTCATACACGAGAATTTATTAAAATGCCCCTAGGGCTTATATTAATAGTATTTACGCAACAAATGACCATATTAGCATATCATACCATACATATGTATTTAACATTGTCGTTAATAAAAAGGCTCCTTCCCTTAAGCGTTATTTCCACACATGGCATATCAATTATCATGCTTTTCTTTTTTATCAACCAACATATGCCACTAAATACATTATACTTAACAACATATATCATACATATAAACATATTAAAACCCTAATGTGCTATCATACGTATATCCATACATTTTGGTAGGGTATAACGATTACGTTATTTCCAGCAATAATTAAACCTTATCGATACCCCAATTAAAGATTTAAGCTTTGATTATTAAAAATTAATACCTAAAATAATATTAGAGGGTAGAAAATCAAAGGGGATAATTTTATCAGAAACTTTATTAAATATATACCAACATTAACCATTATTATACATCAAAAATTAATCCAAACATGGATCAAATGAATGTAGAACTCATACTGCATAAGCAGTGTGAGCTACATGTAGAAATGAAGGGGAGAGGGGATTGAAGAGGGAGATGTGGAGAGAAGGGAGAGTTTGATTTGGGTTGGGGTTTGGGAGTGGGGTGGAGAGCTTGTGGAGGGAAGTTAGGGTGGAGGCTGGGTGCAGGGATGGAGTAGGGGTGTAGGTGGCAGTTGGGGGTAGATTATTAGTAGCTTAGGGCAGTGGAGGTGGTGGCTGCAGGGCTGGGAAAATAGGGTGGAGGAAGGGTGAAGGAAAAGAAGGAAGGGAAAAGAAGAAGAGAAGGAATGGCTGTAGGGGGAGATTTTGGCCAAAGGGAGAAAAGGTGGTGCTAGGGAAGGTTCCAAGGAGTCGATAGGTGGTTGTGGAGGTGGCGGAAGAGGTAGAATGGTGGCAGACGGTGGTGGTACAGGGTGGAGGCTGAGAAGGAGAGGAAAGAAAAGAGAAGGAGGGAAGGAGGTTGTAGGAGTGTGTGGGGGTGACGAGGTGGTACAAGGGGGTTAGTGGGGTGTCAAGGAGGTGGTGCATGTGATTGTTTGGGTGGCGGCTGTGGCGGTTGAGGATGGCAGAGCAAAAATAAGGGAAGAGGAGAAGAGGGGAAAAAAGGGAGAAAGAAGGCTCGATAGGGAGGTGAGGGAGCTCGAGGCAGGAGAAGAATGAGTAGGAGAGAGAAGAAGAAAAAGAAGAGGGAGAGGAGAAGAGGTAGGCGTGGTCAGCTAGGAGAATGGTTGTAAGTGGCAGGGTGGCGAATCGCAAGGAAAGGGAAGGGAAGAAAAGGGAAGGAAAAGGCATGCAATGGTTGCATTGCAAGGCGTGTGTGGTCCGAAAATGGAAGGAAAGGGACGGGGGAGAAAGTAGGGTGGCAGACTGTAACTGTAGGTGGCAGGGGAGTTAGTGGCAAGCTGACATGGCATGCAGCGCCGATGGTCGAAGAAGAAGAAGAAGAAGAAGAAGAAGAAGAAGAAGAAGAAGAAGGGAAAGAAGGAAAGGCAGGGTGGACAGGGAGAAAGAAAGGGGAGTGAGCCATCCCGCATGCATGAGGGAGATGGAAAGAAAGGAGAGGCATTAGGCTGGCCCAACGAGGGAGAAAGAAGGGAAAGAAAACAAAGGGGGAGATAGGTTGGGGCTCATGCAGGAGAAGGCAGGAGGAAGGGAAAAAAGAGGGCAGATGGCCTACCTCAAGGGGGGAAGGAGAGTAGGTCGGGCGGCCTAGAGAGGAAGAAAAGAAGAAAATGAGGAAAAGAAAATGAAGAAAAAGGAGAAAGAAAAGGAAAAAGGGAGAAGGGAAAAAGGGGAGAAAATAAAATAAAATAATTTTTGAAATAATGGCCTTTAAAATTTTTAATAGATATATTAATTTAATAATTTACTTTATTATAATTTAATATATATATTTGTTTAAAAAGTATAATTTTAGTGAAATATTTGTTTGGAAATTTATTTAAATAAATGAGTATGATAAAATAACAAAGTATTTATTTTAATTTATTAAATATTCATATCCATTTTTACACACTCAAAAATCCACAAAATAATTAAATTAAATTAATTTAAAAGTTAAATTATCCCAAATTAGGGTTATTTATTAAATTCTATGTTTTAAAATGTTGGGGTATTACATACCCAAAACCCTTTTATTTGGGAAAACTACTCTAAGTAAACCAATCACCCCCAACCACATGCATGGATCCATGTAAGCTATACAAATGTAGACAACCACCACCCTTCTCATGGCTTCCTTTGTTTGACACAACCCGTAACCAACAAGCCACCCCAACTCCAAGGACAATTAGCTACCTCAAGTCACCAAAAACTACTATATACTATAACCAATAGAGGTCACTTTTGCTGGTGACACTAAGTATAGAAAAACAAGGGATGGTTGGTTAATTAAAGGCCAGATTTAGGCAAGGATTTGTAGCAACAAAACATAATAATTCCCCTTAATTTTGTGTACTCTTGACAATAGCTCTGAGAATCGAGCATGGTACTGCCTCATGATCATGCCTCCCTGAGTCAACTACATGAACTCCTTTAGCTAATCCTTCTTGAGACTCTCGGGATAAAACTTGTTGTGGATTTCTATCTTGAAGTCCTCCCAAGACATCAGTGGTCCTCCTTGCACACGATGACCTATGCACCAAGTTTTGACTGATCCTTGGAGAAAGAAGGTAGCAATGCTCACTTTCCAAGTAGGTGGGCAATCTACTGCCTCGTATGTTCTGTCCATATACCGGATCCATCCCTCTAGGATAACTAGGTCCTCATCACCAGCATAAAGCGATGGGTGATGTCGTATAACCCTCTGAAGCTAGTCTTCTGTGATACCATCCTATGGGTAATGCAGAAGTGGAGGTGATGGTTGAGGCTAAGGCAGTGGATGCCTGAAAAATTCAATGAACGCCTTGAAAGTTTCCTCAAGCCGACCAACGAGACTGTTAAGCGCCATAATGACTAACTAGTTTCAAGACAGAAATTGTGTTAAGGCCTAAGCCTTAATAGCTAACTTACACATAATGCACATAATTCACATTTCAAGGCCACTTAAGCTACCTATCCTCGGTTCTTCACAAGTTTTGAAAATAAAATGGGCTTTTGTTAAATGTCAAATAGACCATAGAAAGAAGATGAGGGATCGTTGAAAATTGATTTTTGAAAACCAAAATATGGTAATCAAAACCAAAAGCTCTAATATCAACTTGTAAAACCCCAAAATTTACTATTAAAATTAATTATTTTAAGTGGAAGCGTATAATCAAATAGTTAGGTATTACCGCCATAATTAACATAAGTTTGGCTTACCCTACCATCCTTAAGTCAATCACAAGGCAAAAAAATTAGAAAAAAATAAAAGATAATAGTAAGAAATGATACAACTTTTAATAAAATCAAATAAGCATTTGGAGATCCACTCCGATTACAATATAAAAATACAACAAAAAGGGATCCCATAAAACTAAGAGTCCAAAAAGGTATTCGGATAAAACTATCATCCGGATAACATGACTCTACGCCCAAACCCTGATATGAATAATTCACTCATCCACATATATAGCATTAAAGGTTGTGAATTCATCTACCTGGTCCTCATCAATCTACACATAAATATCTAGGTCATCTACTCGTTGGATTGAGAAGCACCCATGAAATGGATGATCAGTATGCTACATACTAAGTAAGGTAACTATACGATCAAGCAGGGTTACAAGAATTCTCATAAGAAAATCATACATGCATATTTCAAAGAATACCATATAGTTATTGATTCTATGCCTTTCATTATATATACCATGTTCTAATATTTTATTTACGTTGAGTTCAGGGACCTCACTATTCTTCAACCAGTGGAACGGTGTGAAATCCCTCTCGAGGACAACACCCCCCAGCCACTATTATTATTAGGTAGAACGGAGCCAACACCTCTCAAAGTAAAATACTCCTGAGCCACTATTATGAAACCGGTGGAATGGTCTGAAGCATCTCTCAGGGAAAACACACCTGAACTACTATTATTATCCGATGGAACAGACTCAATACCTCGGTCATGAATCACATAGTCTTTCACTTTAAATGATTAGGATCTTTCCATTTATCCTTTAGATCTTAATCATATTTTTATTCACGTTGAGTATGGAGCCCCACTATTCTTAATCCGATGGAATGGATTGAAGCAACTCTCGGGGACAACACACCCGAGCCACTATTATCATCCAATAGAACAAACCCATATAAACACTTTGGCTCGAATCAAGTGATCTTTCACTTTAAATGATTAGTACCTTATTCAGAGTTGATTGTATATTATCATACCAAACTCATATAAATGCACAAGACATACAACTGAACCACATAAGTAAAGCCATGTAATTATCCTCAAATGATCATAGTACCCTTAGGGTAATCAACACAATCGTGTTCTCCTAAAGTCTTATGAAACCCAAAACATATAAATTTCCAATGAATATCCAAAGTACATATCCTTAGTTTCCTATAGATATCTTGTATCCAATATTATACCAAAAGACGTACTTACATAATTTCATTACTCTCAAGAATATCATTTCATATCATTTCCATAAATACACTATTCAATACAACATAATCAACACAAAAGCACATATAAATATATATATATATATATATATATATATATATATATATATATATATATATATATATATATATATATATCACATAAATCCTTAGATATGACATGTATTCTTACCAACAAAGACACCGGGCTCTAAGCACGCAAATCCTATACCTCCTCCAAGATCACCGGAAGATCACCTACAAAAATAAGATAAATTACAATTAGGATCAAATCTTAAAGATTGGGAGGGAAGTTAAGGAAGATGAGGGTAAAAATGGAATTAATCAAAGTCAAATGGAAGATTTAATTATATGGATGTATAGAGGAATGTGTGGTACAGCTATGGTTAAATTTTGGTGGTATTTGGACAAAGTTTAGGGGGGAATAGTGGTGTAAGGCTAAAAGAATGAAGGTTCACAGCTGTGCAGCAAGCGATGCAACTTCTGAATGAGAAAAATAAGGTGTACGACCAGGTGGTGCGGAAGTTGCATAGTCGTGTAGGAACAGTGCATAATAGGTCGAGGGAAGAAAAGACACATGACCAGGTGGTGCAAAAATTGCATGGTTGTGCATCATTGGGCCGAGAGAAAAAATGGACTCACGGCCAGACGGTGCAGGAGTTGCAAGGCTGTGTAGCAAGGAATTTGAGCATTACATGGTTGTGCACTCTGCAATGTTGCAACAAATGAGGGGAAGGAGAAGGGAAAAGAGGTGGTCGTCGGTGGTAATAGCCAGCAACGGTGAGGGATAAGGTTGGGGCGACCTTGGTGGTCAGTCCACCGGCCAAAGGGTGGCAAGTGGTGGCTTGGGTGGTTCAAACGCCAAAAACATGGAAAGGAGGAAGAAGAAGAGGAAAGGAGAAGGAAGAAAAGAAGAAGGTCGGGGAGTTAATGGATCAATAAAATGGAGGGATGGAGAGGTATATACATTAGTAAGGTGGCGTACCTTGGAGGAGAAAAATGGCAGGGGAGTGATGACGATGATGATGATGATCTGTAGAGAAGAATAAAATAAAAAGGTGGGGGGGGGGGGAATGGATGGTTCAAATGGATGTAGATCAGGCAGGGGTATGAGGGGGTGATGATGACGATGACACACGAATAAGACGTGCACAAGAGATAAAATTAGGGAGAAGGTGATGGTGATGGTGGCTGACGGTCAAACAAAGTAGTAGCAGAGTGATGGTGAGATGATGATGGTGTGCGAAAGGGAAGAGAAGAAGAAGAAGATATGCATGAGGGATGGTAGGGATGGTGTCATGGTGCATGTGGGAGGGCAAGTGGATGATGGTGGTGTAGAGGAACCCAAGTCCCTCATGCCACAAAATCGGCACAATAGAAGAAGGGAAAAGAAAAGAAAAGAAAAAGGATGGAAAGGAAAGAAAGTAAGAAAAAAATAGGAGAAAGAAAAGGAAAAAGAGAGAAGGGTTAGGGGATTAGGATTAGATTAAGAAATTTTGGATTAGCCAAGATAGTTAGGAGTAGTGGAAATTTTAGCGGATTTTGATTTTTCTTTACAAATTTTGGTTTATCCAAATCAAGGTTTTGGTTTCGATTAAAGTTTTAGGATTAAGAAATTGGTTAAGGCTAAAATAAGATTTCTTGATATAAGAATCAAATTAGGGTGTTAAAACATGAGATTAGGCAAAGTAAATTTTTTGGGTATTACAAGAGGAGTGATCCATTAGGTGTAGGGTGATGCAGAGAAGAGGACAATAGGGTGTGGCGATGATGGCGTAGCCTGGTGGTGGTGGTAGCAACGGTTGTTTAGGCAATGTGCATAAGGGCTAGGGGGATGATTGTTAGAGAAAAGAGAGAAAATTAGGGAGTGGGGACTTATAGGTGTAATGGGTAGGGCAAGTGGACAAGAGAGGGAAGAAGACAAGGAGAGGGGGTTGGTAGCAACCGACAGGCATGTAGGCCATCGTAGCTGTGCAATAGAGGGGACAAGGGTAGGGTTTTCCAAAGGGGAAAGGGGTAGGTGAGGGAATGAGGGCTTGTAGGAGGAAAGGAGATAATGTATGTTCGTACCTACTACATGCCCTATAGGGCCAAATGAGGAAAGGAGGAGGGGAGAGAGGAGCTAAAAAGGTAGCCTTGCATAGCAGTGCTGATCAGGGAAGAAGAAGGAGGCATAAATAGAAGGGAAAAGAAGGAGAAAAGAGAGGGAGAGAAAAGGAAAAGAAAGAAAAATAAAGTTGGGCCAGGAAGGAGGATAGAAAGAAAAGAGGGCGAGGAAGGAAATAGGCCACTGTTGGGCGTAGCACAGCGGTTGAAGAAGGGCGGAGGAAGGAAAAAGAAGGAAAAGGAATAAAAGAAGAAAGAAAAATGAAGAAAAAGGGAAAAGAAAAAAAGGAAAACAGGGTGGAAGGGTGGTTTGGAATTTTTTTAGAGTTTTAGGAATAATAATAATTAGTAGTAGTAATAATAAAATAATTTTTATTGATTTTGAAATTATTATGATTCATTTATAATTTTTTCTTTTTCTTAGGCCAGTAAATAAATTTAGCCTTTACTAAATTGATCCCTACAACATTTTTCTTCTTTTATTGCCATTATTATTATTATTATTATTATTATTATTATTATTATTATTATTATTATTATTTATTAGAAATGATGCATACAATTAAATCTTATCCAATAATTTGTTATTTTATTCTTAAATCCTAGAATAAAGTTTTGGGATATTACATTATCTCCTTCCTATTTTTGGCGGTCACTGCCCATTCCACTAGTAATGTCTTAGCTCAACCCAAATTGTATCTGCCATGCGTCACCTACAAAAACCACATTAAAATACCATAAGTCATACTAATACACTTAGGCTATGCTTGGGATGAGGTAAATGGATTAAGGGAAAATAATTAAGGGGATAATGATTAAGGGGGAAAATTTATCCACATTTCTTGTTTGGTATGTAAGGGTAAATTATTCAAGGGAATATTTTTCTTATGTTTGGTTTGAGAGGAATAACTTATGTTAGAATAATATTTTATTTTACTTTATTCGCATTAAAAATTAATAATATTTTTTATTAGATATAAACAATTATTTATTACATAAATCAAAATTTAATATATTACATTTTTTAATTTAATTTTTATAAATCTAAATAACATATTACAATAACTAAAAAAATAAAAAACTATGAAAGAAACTAATCAAGATATATCGCAACAATATTTGAAACACGACATTTAAAATAAATTCACATACTAAATATCCAATAGCTAAAAAGATAACAATTATCTATTAAAACATAATAAAACTCTACAAACTTCATCTAATAAAAAAAAATTACTCCAATCCATCTAATATATAATAAAAGCATTTTCATAACCTAAAATTCATTCAATAACATCCTAACGTGGAAATAATACATACCTATATTAATTTATATAGAAAACTTAGGAAACATAATTTGGTTTGTTTCTCCTTTTTTTTTAAAAAAAAATTGAAAAATAGTATCTTAACATAAGTTTTCGAACTTGAGAAATGGAAAATGATTTTTTGTAAATTACAAGAAAATTATTTCATCACTTATTTAAAAATAAATAAATGTACCCTGATGTAATGTCTCTATGTGTTCGACTGCGACATTTGCCTAACAAAAAAAAAACAAAATTGCTTTGGTCTTTTATTATATGCTCTACACTACACGAAGTTGGAATGGGATATCCTTCCATTTGTCGCCGTCAAGACTTTGTAGTTTAGCAGCACCATTTATTGATCAAACCAACCGGTCCGAAAGTGTCAGGAGAATGTTTACCCGTGAGTTAAAACGGGAGATTATTCTCCCTCATCCAACATTAAAAGTTTACACTAGAAAAAAAATTACTCATAACAAACACATATAAATGGTGAAATAATTTCTCCTGTATTTTTTTACGGACCTTTACCCTCATTCCAAGCGTATCCTTAGGGTATCAAAATAGATTTATCAAAATAATAATATATAAGTTCATTATCTTCATATATTCTCACTTTCCATATGTTCGATACCACAACATCATAAATTTTTTTTATCAACATGAGATTATCTTCATAATAAAATCAACCATGAGTTTTCATACAAACACCTCCGAAACCACAAGAAAATCACCTAATGAGCAAGGATAATACATCATTAGAACTTAAGAAGAAAAAAAAGGAAAAGATAAGGTAAAGGATGGTGGGAAAAAGGAGAAAAACCAAAGCAAAACAAGTTGTGCAAGGCTCAAGCTAGTTGTGGCAAAATTTGGTGCAACAAGAGGGTTGCAAAATGAGTGAATCACACAGCTAGAGAACTATGTGAGTACCTCGCATTGATGGAGGGGAGAATATGAGAGCTTGATGTTGGTGGGGTGGAGGTGGCATGAAGTGGTGATGCAAAGAAGGCTAAGTTGCTTCTTGTGGTGGTGTGGTTGTAGGATATGTTGCTTGAGGTTTTGGTTTGTTTGGGGGCTGTTGATTGAAGGAGTGGCGCAAGGAGGTGAGGGAATGAATTTGAGGGTGGTGTGTGTGGTAATTTCACGCAAGAAGTGGTGGTGTAGTGTTGAAGTTTAACGTAACTAAGGCATAGTTGTGGAAGGATGAAGGTTGTGTGATGGTTTGGAGTAGCTAAGTTATTTGTTGCATGAAGTGTTTATGTGGATAAAGGGTTTTCACTAAGGGTTGATGATGCAACTAAGGCTAAGTTGTGTAAGGCTGTATAATATACATAAAGCTTCATTGGAAGAAAATGGTGAACCTTGAAATGGACGATGTTGAAAATGGAGGAGGGAGTCAGGGAGTGTTGTGTGAGTTGTAAAATGAATTAAAAAAGGAGATTAGGGGTATTTATAGGAGATTAAGTGAGGGTGGAAGTGAGGAATGTTTGAATGGTGCAGGGTTAGGGAATTTGGTTTTGGGGAGTTCATGCAAGCCATAGAAGGAATGGGATAGTACGTGGCTAGTGTTGATATAGCTTGGGTGGAAAGGCAATGCAACACATATGAAGGGGGAAATGTAGGGGATGGGAAAGGAAATATGGAGCCATGAGAGAGGGAGTGCATGGATTAAAGAGGAAGGGGATACGCTTGTCATTCGGGATATGAGGAGATGGAAAAGGAAAAAAGAAAAAGGAGAAAGAAAAGGGGAAAAGGAAAAAGGAAAAAGGAATTTAGGATTAGGATTAGAATTAGAATTATGTTTAAATTTAAGATTATGGAATTAGGTTAAAATTGATTTATCTGTCTTTTAAGTTTAAGGTTAGGTTAAAATATTAATGATCCGGAATTAGGATTAGGATTAAGATTAAGATTAAAATAAAAATTTAGGTTTAAGGAATTAGGATAAAATAAAAAAATATAATATACCTAGGATTAGGATTAGGTTAAAACATTAATTAATTAGGAATAGGGTTAGATTTATTTAGGGTATTACAATACTAGCTAGTAGTTTTTGCTTGAATTGGCTAATATCATGAAATTCCCCATTTTTGTTTATAATTTAGGGATTTTACTTCTTATTATAGATCATAAATGGATACATGCAAGTAGACTGTATAGATAATATATAAATGGTGTTTAGGACTTTATTAAGATAGTCGTTCAACATTCAAAAGATCCTTTACAGATATTTTATCTATGTGTGGACTGTGGAAATACGATAAGGAGAGGGGTAAATGTGATAAAAGATCATATCATTATCCGTGGAATTGATAAGAGTTATACTAGGTGGATATAGTATGGAGAGTCACTTCTTAATGAACCTAGTATTGTTGACCATGGTGATGTTGAAATTGCCGATGATTTTGCTTATATGGAAGACCTAACAAATAATGTTGAAGAGAATTTTATAGGTCATTTGAAAATGTTTCAATAGTTGGTTATGGATTTGGACACTCCTTTGTATAATGGCTGTACTAAATATATAAAATTATCAGTCATGTTACAATTGTACAACTTGAAGCCGAATAATGGGTGGAATGATAAACTCTTCTCTTCTCTTCTTAGATTCTTGAATGAGATGCTTTTGAATGCAATGTGCTTCCTTCTCAAACTTATGAGGCAAAGAAGATTCCGTACTATATGGGTTTAAATAATGAAAAGATTCATATTTGTCCTAATAATTACATTTTGTACCATAAAGAATATGCATTGTTATATTGTTGTCTTCGGTGTCAAATGTTATAAGGTTCTTGATAAGGTTTTATTGTACTTTCCAATTATACCATGATTTTGACACATGTTTCATAATGAGGTAAATAGGTAAAACATTACATGGCATGCGAAAGAAAGGTATTTTATGAAAAGCTTAGATATCCACCAAATTCTCCTCAGTTGAGGATGATCAATTATGTATACCTTGATTTTGGTGGAAGCTAGAAACCTACGACTTGAACTATGTTCGAACGGAATGAAACATTTTAATGGCAACACCAAATATAGTCTATGACCTGTTATTTTGGTGATCTATATTCTCTCTACCCTATCCCCCATCATTATGCATGAACCACAAATGGATGATGTTATCCTTACTTATATTGGGTCTAAATTAGTCGAGTAATGATATCAATGTATATTTGGCTACCCTTATTAAGCATTTCATTATTATCATATAAATTTTGCTATATATATACTAAGTATTTGATTCCTTAATATTATATCAAGGATTTAATGTGGGACAACAACAAAAGAGGCTTGCTATGAGTCGAGCTACAAATTCCTCAATTGATTGGAAATCTTGGACATAATTTATATGTATGCATGCTACTAATGATAATATCATACCCCTATAACTCTATTATGATGTGATCAGCCTTGTCGAATAAAGTGAGTTCTATACACAGAGAACTTTAGAGGAATTTGAAGTACATAAGAACATATGATTATTAAATTTTTAATATAAGTATCATGTACTAAGATTATAATTCAAACTAACATAATATTTCTATTTAATGTGATAGGATAAGAGCGCTAAGAACATAGTTAATGCATAGAAAAATATTTATGCTCACAAGATGAGGTAGATACGCAACATATGAAAATTTCTATATATATTTCATGAATTAATATTATTACTTAGTATTTTTACTTGATGATATAGGAGAAAAATAAGATGGAAGAAGTAGAGGTAACTCAAACTCTATATGTACCCTAATAGCGAGCCGATGTTGGGATCCATGATGGAGTAAATGAGAAGGGGATGAATGTTAACGAGGCAACTCAATAGATGATTGAGAAAATTTTAAGGCTCAAACTATTTATCTTTAATTAGTTTAATAATGTTCATTATCCCTAACTATTTTTCTTATTTATAATAGGAGTGTTTAAGAAAGGACTCTCCGACTGGTGCTTTTGACAAAGAAGGCCCAAATAGGCTTTTTACTCATGCACTAGGCACTCAAGGACATAATGGATGATGTAAGATGTATAATTATGTATTCAACCTATCTAAGATTTTAGATATATTCCTAGTTCTCACCATACAAAGGAAAAATTAACATGGATGAAAGAAGAATTAACGACATTAAGGGAATCACACAAGGTGATCCTTAGGAGGTTAGATAATATATCATACTCTTCATAGTTACCAATTTCACCCTTGACATTAAGTATTCCAAAACCTTTTTTCAAAAATGAATTAGCTATTATAATACACTATAGTTTAATTTAAAGATATTTTTTTTATATAAAATATAATCGACATTCTACTTTGTGACTATAATAGGGTTTGTGTTCTTTTTATTTGATACATATAGAATATGTGCCTATTATAGCCAATTAAACTACCTTCATTGAGTCAAATTTAGTCCTTTATAATCAACCAGTGGGAGAGAATAAAGTTTGGGTCTTAATTCACAATGTCTTGTAGGATTACACCATGGATCAATACCTCGAGGGTGTAGTGTATAGTTTGAATCCATGGATGTGGACATCCCTCACATTACTTTCTAGTAGGTTAAATTGTTGGATGCCTAAGTAACCTTGTTATTATCAAGGATGAGGTAATCTAAACCTTTTCAATTTTAAATTACATTCTTTTAGTTAATGATAATTTATATACATTCTAATAATTATATTGTTCACTATTTCTTACTTAGGGTGGTAATATTATTACTAGAATCCTTAGCAAGAGGGATAGAAAGGATATAGAGTATAAGAAAGCCCATTAAACCTTGAAAAAAATGGAAACAAAGCATCAAGACCTAAAACCTTAATTTATGATGTATATGGGTGTTGCACTATCTTTAGGTGGAGGCTCTATTTGGTTTATGCTACTGATCAATTTTCACATGAAAATAGTTGATGTGCGAATGTGGATTAGGTTCAAGGATCTCCTACACTTGTTACATGGTGATATATTATAATTTTAACATATAATAACATATGCAAGATAGTTTCAATCATTTCATGATTAACTTTATTTTAATAGCTAGTAGGAAGCACTATTTTGATTTTAAGTATGTAATTTATTATTTCATGGTCATAGGTTATTACATGATTTCATGAATGGGTCTAACGTTTATAGATTTATATGTTCAAACACAACATCCAATGAAAACGATAATTTGGATTGTGCCCTATATATGAGTGATGAAATGAATATGGATCCATTTTGCCACATTTTTTCTCTATGTTTCCTTTAACGTGCATTAGGTACTATTACTATTTCATCCATCTTCAAGGACCACATATTGGTTCGATTCAATTAGCCAATATCCTCATTAAAATTCAAAACTAATTATTGAGAGATATTTATCTATACAAGACATATAAGAAGTATTTATGCATATAAAAATATTCAAATATGGATATTATACTAATTAGTGCATTCAAGATATATTTTAGGCCACAAAAGAATGGTAGGGCACCATCAACCCTTATGATTGGGCACCATAATGATTATCATTTAAGGATCATTGTCATTTAATTTTAAATATTTAGGATGAAACTCATAAGATAATTTTATATACATTTTCATTGTCTATAACAACATGATGAAGTCAATCATAGTTACTACTTAGTGAGATATATAAAAGAAATTATCCACAAACATTAGAAGACACAAAGAGAAGTATGTATTTATTGTGTTTAGTTTGTATATTAATTATGATTAGTTAGATGGATTGGCTTATATAATTTAATAATAACATGATACTTTTCAATTTTTCATAAGTCTATCTCTCTAATGAGCAGGGTAACTATAATCAAACCAAGATTAATGAAGTTAGGAAAGAATGGTTAGATTTTATAATAAACATTTATGATGAACTTGAGTTGGATCATGTATGCTTCCTAAATTCTTGGTTGTGTATACTTAGGCTAATATTTGGTATTTAAAGTGTACTCATGAATGAATAAAAAATTTATATGATAATGAAAGTATAATATTTACATTATTTTGATGAGAACCTTGTGAATCGTGGCTTATTTTGGATGTATAAGTGTTTTCGTAAAGTGGTAATGCTTGTTAAAGTATTATAGAATCATGTGCAAGTTTTTAAGTAGAAAAAAATATAGTTTGATTATAGTGCATTGAGCTCTTTAATAAATAAA
Source organism: Tamarix austromongolica (assembly GCA_039764185.1). NCBI lineage: Eukaryota > Viridiplantae > Streptophyta > Magnoliopsida > Caryophyllales > Tamaricaceae > Tamarix > Tamarix austromongolica. The sequence continues at coordinate 88,751,442 of CM077808.1, forward strand.
AAGAGAGTAGATAGTGGTCATATCATATAATTTTCACGTATATTGATATTACACGGTGGTTCTATAATATAATTGTTGCCTATTGTATATGCAAAAACCATTTTCTAGGTAAAAGATATAATTAGTGGTTGTGAATCAAAATTGTAATGTATAGTGACTTTATAAGGTGGGTTTTTGATTTCACTACCGTATATTTGCATCTTACAACTCCAAAATGCATATATGATTGTATTTTATGTATAACTACAATATATAGTGAATTTATATGGCAAATTTTTACTTCAAACCAACATGTAAAGCTTGGAGACAAAAAATTTTGAACCATTTTTATGACTTTAGATGACAGTGTTTCAACTATCATATATAGTATATATGAAAATTCATTAGGTGGTGGTTTAAAACCGCAGCATATACCCCTATTTTAACCATCATTTATTCCCTTATCTATAGTAGTGTAATTGTGGTGAAATATTATTTTAATAGTAAAAGATATAAACAACTGTAGTAAAATAATGAAGAAACTATGAAAAAATATAAAAAATATTTTGAAACATGAAAAAAAATAGTGGTGAAACACATATATATAGTGATAAAATCATAACACAATAATATTAAAACATGAAGCCAATTATTGGGAAATACGAAAAATTAGTTTTTTTTTTATAGAAAATTTGCAACTAACATTAAAGAAAAATAAAAATCATTATAGTAAAATATTAAAATAAATATGGTGAAACATGAAAGCAAGAGTAGTGAAATATAAGTATAACAATGGTAGAATCACAATGAAACACAAGAATGGTGACACATAACTATAATCACAGTGAATCATATAATTATATTTTATGTAACAATTATTTAAAGTTGAAATTATATTAATATTGGTTTCTAATTGTAAATAAAATTATAAAAAATATAATGACATAATTTTTTTAATAACTCTAATTAGTGAAATAAAAAAATATTTGTATACGAACATAGTATAACGTGTTATATGGTATGCTAATGACCCCATAAAGACGTTGCAAAAATATAAGAGAATTTAAATCTAGAATATATGATATTTATAAAAGTGGACATTTATTATACGCTCAAACTTGGCTATAAAACTTTTTACCAAATGTGCTAAAAGCACACATTTCTATATCAGATGCTAGTATATAATACTTGGCTAATATCTACTTAGACCAACAAAATATAACTTGGATTTTTAGATCAGTACCTACTTAGTTCGGTCACAATCTAACTTGTATTTTGGTGTCAAAATATGAATATAAGTCCACAATGAGAGGAAATGAAATAACTGGCCTCCAAAATTATAATTCACCCACAGTTTGATTACCTACTTTTTATTTACTTGCTTTAAGTTCATATGCGATCCGTGCCTTAATTGAATAATTTAATCTAAAAAATAATACTATACTAATTAATAATAGGGAATAAGTGTTTAGAATAAACAAAATATAGTTGTAGGATGTGAGTGAGAAAGAAAGAGAAAAAAACAAATAAAAAATGGTTGAAGCAGTAATAGGTATGTGGTACAATTGATTATAAAAAACACAAGGTATAGCTGGTTAGCACATTTATATTTTGTTGAATATTTTTTAAAATTTTATTTTAAAAACACAAGGTATAGCTGGTTAGCACATTTATATTTTGTTGTATATTTTTTAATATTTTATTTTATTTTTAATTATAGTCATTAAAAATTTAACATATATATATATATATATATATATATATATATATATATATATATATATATATATATATATATGTATATATATTTGAGAGTTTTTTCTATAATTATATATCAATATTGGTATACTTTTAGCTTAAAAAATATTATATTAAATATAGTCTTGTGTTTTACCATGTTTATAGTTATATTATAATATTGGTGTGATGTTTTATAGTGAAATTGATTTTACTATTGTTATACTTATGTTTCACAACAATTATGCTATGTTTCACCATTATTATACTTACGTTTCACCACTATTTCTTTTATTTTTCACCAATATTACCTCCATGTTTTACCATAACTATTGTTATTCTCCACTTTTGTTATTTGCAATTTTCCTAAGAAAACTAATTTCTCATGTGTTCACCATAATTATCTTCATGTTTTTTTACTATTGTATTATGTTTTTCTATTATGCTTGTGTTTCACCACTATTATTTTCTTTTTTCACCATAGTTAGCTCTATAGCATAGCTATTGTTACTTTTTTACCAATTTTAATTGTGATTTTCCTAAAATAAATGAACCTATCATGTTTTAGTACCTTAATTGTTTTAATGTTTCAGCACTATTATGTTATGCTTCATCGTTGTTATGCTTGTGCATCACCATTGCCATCTTCATGTTTCATTATAATTGTCTTCATGTTTTACCATAGTTGGCTCCATATTTCACCATAGTCACTTCCATGTTTTAGCACAATTACCTCCATGTTTTACTATTAAAATAATGTTTCACTAATATTATTAGTAATGTTTCTTCTTTATAAGTATTGATGTTTCACTATTATTTCACTGACCTTTCCCATTATTTATCTTATTTTTATCCATTGTTATTAACTAATATTTCACCATTGTTTTCTTGATGTTTCACCATTGTCTTATTAATCTTTTACTATATTTGTAGTCATATTTCACCATTAACATACATATATTTCACCATGTTGCTGTTCATATTCACCATACCCACTTTTCACCATTCTTCTACTTATATTTCGCCATAAATTATTTTTAATTGAAGGTATATTAATATGTATTTTCATTGTAATAAACCATCGCAAAAAGCCTTCAACATGTGTTTAAATTTATTTTTACATAAAAGAAAATGGTTTTAGTTTTGGAAAGGGGTTGGAATTTTGGTAAATTTGTGAATTTTGTGGGTACCAGTTGACTAGTTTTTCAAACTGATCAATTAGTACACCCGAGGACTTGTATTTTTATTTTCAAGATAACTGATCGATTAGTTGTCTAACTATATCAACTAATTATACTATACTTCCATATCCTTTTTTGGTTTTACTTTGGTTATCTTGTCAATCTTTATGAAAACTTTTAATTAACATCTCTTTATGCTAACAAGCACATTTTTGGTTCTTTATGATTATCTTCACATAAAGTTATCATTCTATGATTTTATTTACTCATACTATCTTACTTTTCTGTATCTCTCCCTCACTTTCCTTTCTTCTCTGCTAGTTAGGGTTGCATGCAGACCTTCCCTTACACCCCTGACTTGCCTAGCCTCTACATTGGCCTAACTTCACTTTATCTCACCCATGATTCAACATTTCCACTCCTTACAACAAGCCTACCACACTATACCTAAGTCAACTCACCCTATCCTATCCCCCTTTTGTTTTTGTTAAGAAACAACCCCTAGCCTCATTTCTAATCTCAACCCTCTTTTCAACTTGCTCTTATTTTCTCTCTTTACGCTTGGCTCAATGTTTTGCCAAGTGTTGAGACTTTCTTTTCCTTCCTTTTTTCTATTAGAAAACATAGGCATTGCCTCTTGATTTTTCTACCTTTTGATCAGTGTTCCCCCTTATCTCTTCTCCAAATATTAGCCTTAGTCCTCCCTTGTTTTCCTATTAAGCAATGAAGGCTTAAGGTGTAGACAAAGGTTGAAGATCCTAGTCTTTTTCTCCTCTTATCTAACCTTGTTCCTGGGGATGAGGTTGAGTTTTACTTCCTCTATTCTTCTTCTATTTTTCTTTTAAATTCATTTAAAATGAGATTTTTACTAATTTTGATTCTTGATATTTTTTGGAGTAGCTAATCCTTGCTAGAAGATAGTTACTTCAGATAAGACAATCTTATCTATAATATGGTTAAGAGTTTCTTTTTTTTCATTATGCTTTTCTGTTCTTGGTGTGTTCCATTATATGTATGTGTTATTTTGGTCCTTTGATCTTGAGCATCATGCATGAATTATATATTTGAGATGAAGAGCATGCTTTAGTTATTTTGGTTCTTAAACATGAGAATTTGATGTGTTGGCTATCAAGTATGAACCCATGTGTTTTGAAGGGATGATCATGTCTTCATATGCCTTTTTTTCCCATATAGGAGCATGCTAGGATTATTTAGAAGTAGAATGTGACTTTTGGTTAAGTGCAAAAGGTGTGATTTGGGGTTATTTTACCCAAACCAGTCAACTAGTCCTAGGGATCAATTGATGCACATTTAAACTTGTTTCTTTGACATGTTTGAGATGTTTTCTTATAACTTGGAAATGTTACCCAAGTTAAACATACGTTCTTGAAGATTTAGTTAAAAAATGAGGAATCTTACAAATAGGCCATGTTTGTACAACCAAACAAAGCTTTGCTAAGTTAGACAATTGGTTTACCAGTCAAAGGTGATGAAATGATAGTTGCACTAAGTCAAATACAACTATGCCATGTTTATAATGACATCTAGGAAGTCGATTGTAATTAACTAGGGTTTTGGTTGTTAGTAATGATTTAATGTAATAATTTTTGCAACTTACTACTGAAAATTTTTGTTTTAAGTGAAAGCATATAATCAAATATTTGGGTGTTACCACCATAATTGACATAAGTCTGGTTTATCCCACCATCCTTATGTCAATTACAAGGCAAAATGATTAGAAAATTAAAGCATGATTAGAAAGAGAGATGAGACAACTTTTTATACATCAAATAAGTATTTGGAGATTGACTCCAATTACAATATCAAAATATAACAAAAAAGGGATCTCATAGAACTAATTAAGCACATATTGAGTAAGGTAACAACATGGTCCTAACTGACCTGTACATAGACATCTAGGTCGTCTACTTGTTGGATTAAACAACATCCATGAAATGGATGATCAGTATGCTACTTACCGAATAAGGTAACGGTACAGTCAAGTAGGATTACACATAATACAAGGATTCTTATAAGCCAACCATACATGCACAAATAGAAGAAAGCCAGATAACTACTGATTCCAAGCCTTTTATTAGATATGCCATATTATAATCTTTTATTTATATTGATTTCAGCGACCCCACTATTCTTAAACCAGTGGAACGGTATGAAACACCTCTCAGGGACAAGACACCCAAGCCACTATTATTATCTAGTGGAACGAAGCTAATACCTATCAGAGTAAAGTAATCCTGAGCTACTATTTATTAACCGGTGGAATGGTCTGAAGTACCTCTCAAGGACAATACACTCAAGCCACTATTATTATTCGGTCGAACGGATTCAATACCTCAGTTCTGATTTACGTATTCTTTCACTTTAAATGATGAGTATCTTTTCATTTATATTGTAACTCTTAATTATAGTTTCATTCACATTGAGTATAGGGGCCTACTATTCTTAATCCGGTGGAATGGACTGGAGCACCTCTCGGGGACAACACACCCGAGCCACTATTATTATCTGGTGGAATGGAGCCATATAAACACCTCGGCTTGACTCAAGTGATCTTTCTCTTTACATGATTAATATCTTATTCAGAGTTGACTGTGTATTATTATGTCAAACTCAAAACATACAATTAAACACATAAGAATGACCGCGTAATTATCCTCAAAAGACCATAATACCCTCAGGGAAATTAAGACAATCGTATTCTCCCAAATCCTTATAAAACTCAAAGCATATACATTTCCACTTATTATCCGAAGTACATATCCTTAGTTTTTCATAGATATTTTGTAACCAATATTATACCCAAACATGTACATACATAATTTCATTACTCCCAAGAAAATCATCTCATAGTATTTCCATAATAAAATTATTCAATATAACATATTCAATACAAAAGTATACATCAACAATACAAGAAAAATACAAGGAGCACATAAAAACCTAGCTATAATATGTATCCTTACTTTTCCATAGGTATTTTGTATCCAATATTATACCCAAATACGAAGTTGCATAATTTCATTACTCTCAAGAATATCATATCATAGTATTTCCATACTTGAATTATTCAATATAACATGCTCAATAAAAAAGCATATACAAAGATACAAATATCACATAAATCCCTAGCTATGACATGTATCCTTACCGACAAGGACACTAGGCTCTATGCACGTAAATCCTATACCTCATCCAAGATCACCGGAAAAATCACTTATGAAACAAGATAAAATATGATTAGGATTGGAGGTTAAAAATAAAAAGGGAGATTATGGTAGAGAAGGGTAAAAATGAAATTTACCGAATTCAAATGGAATTTGAATTTTATGGAAGTGTAGAAATATATGTGGTGGAGCTATGGTTAAATTTTAGTGGTGTTTGGAGAAGATTTTGGGTGAAAATAAGGTTGCACAACCAAGAAAGAAGTTGCACTGGCAGGCAGTGCAGAAGTTGCAAAACTTTTCACGCCAATCTTTTGGCACAGAGAAGAAGCAAAAAGAAAAGAAAAGAAAAGAAAAGGAAGAGAAGAGAAGAAAGGAAGAAAATAAAAGGAGAAAGAAAAGGAAAAATAAGGAAGGTTAGGGAAATAGGATTAGATTAGGAATTTTGGGATTAGCTAAATAATTTAGATTAGTGGAAATTTTAGCGGTTTTGATTTTTGGTTTACAAATTTTGGTTTAACCGAAACAAGGTTTTGGTTTTTTGTTAAAGTTTCGAGATTAAGAAATCTGGTTAAGGCTAACAATAATGTTTCTTGAGATTTGGGGCTAATGATACGGAATTAGGTTAAGCAAATTTTTCGAGTATTACAATAAGCCCTACTTCTCATGAGTATTAAATGGATGGTTGGCATGGGTTATAGCTTATAAATATGGCTTAACTTCATGGGTTGTATGATGTGTGAAGTTGAGTTGAATTTAAAATGTCTCTTTGTGTATTTTTCATTCTCTTTGTGGGTTTATTTGATCATTGTAGTTTCTTTTGATTATCTTTAATGGGTTATTCTTTATGAGTTCTCATTAAAAAAAATTTGATTACTATCTTTGTGAAGTATCAAAGTTCTATCTTGTGTATGATGATGTGTTACACAGAAGCTAAAGAAGATACATTCAATGGTCTTGAGTTCTTTCAACCCACATCCGCATCATCGATCATATAGTTTATATGAACAGTTAACCAGATTGTTGAACCAATCGACTAGTTAGTTTTGTGCCTATGGGTTTTTTGGACTTAGCCTAAACTGTAACACACGGAGACAATACGACTATGCGGGGGCCACTTGGTAACCACCTAATAACACCTTGGGGTCAAAATGGCTGAGGGGACTATCTTGGAGTACTTTTAGATTGATCAGGTGATCCCACCTTATGTGATGGTTGTGATATCCTAACTTTGTGTTGTTACTGTTATGGTGCAATAACAGTTATTCAAGGTAGAGAAATGAGTGTTTGCTTGAATATCTTAATAATTAGAAAGTATATGATCATTTAATGGAAGGATAATAATCCTTTACTATCATTGTATGAGTTAATATATGTTAGTATCTTTATCTTCATGCCATGATATATTACGAGCATGTTCTCCATTATATCATCATATGACCCCAATGTACAACATAAGCTGTTACTGTGTTTAGGCAGATTATTTTATTAGTACTTCACCATATCAATACTAAATTAGTATATTCATTGTGATGATTTGAATTATGTTCAAGTGAGCAAAGAATGATTCATAGGGTTATGATTATCAGTTAGAGTATGTTGAGGATGATGATATAGGATAATAGTTGGTCAATGCTTGATGTTAGAGGTTTATATATATATATATATATTTAAATTTTGAGTTAGGCTATCCAAAACGATAGTCTATTTTACCCATTGTATTTGGTTAAACTCTTAGCTTTGATTTCTATAATTTTGATTTTGTGTCCCTTCTCTCACATTTATTTCATTGTCATTATTATTATTGTTATTTTTAGTTGTTCCACATTTGTTTGCTTGTCTAGTTTTTTATTTTATCTTGTATTAGTCATGTATTAGGTGATAATCATATGTCTTTCTTGTTTGATGTGGTGGTGATATCTCCTAGTATTATTTTCAGTCGCTTATGTAATGTCTTTAAACTAAATAAATAAAAAAATAGTTCTAAATGTGGGTAAGTTATATTCATTTATTGAGAAGATTTTCAAAAATATTTTGGTATAATTATTTTATTATTTTAGCATCCAAAATTAAGCTATTTAAAAAAAGGATGACATGCAATTACATATATTAGCATCACATTAATATTATACTATATTAAACTTCTACCTATTCACAAAATTGTATGGTGCATCCGGTGGCACGACAGTATTAAGAATGACAAAGTGAAGGGATAAAACAACTATAAAAAAAGACCGTAAATTCTAGAAGAAAAAATATATAGTTTGAGGTTTTCCTTTTATGTATATAAAAAAAGTGACGGATTGTAATAGTGGGGTGAGATTATTGATTAAAGTTGCAAATCCTTTATTAGTATAGAGAAAAAGTAAAACCGCGTTAGCTGTGGAACTAAAATTGCAATAAGATGGTGGGAGATAGAAGGAGGGATAAAAGTATTAAAAAGAATTGTTAGTTAATTGTGTGGTTCTAAGTAAATCAAAAGGTATTAACCTCATATAGAAAATTCATTTACCTATTCTTATTTTATCCTTATACTTTTTTTTTTGTATAAAATATATATTATTGTGAGATAAAAGGAGGGATGAAATTTTAAAATATTTTTTTTATTTTTTGTAAAATACCATATATTATGAAATAAAATTAAAAACCTAACAATCTTTATATTATGAAAATGAATGTACCATTTTTAATCACCATTCATCGATGCTAAATCCTATTTAATATAAATGATATTTTTGGAAGTTTCACACACATTAAAAATAAAATTGAAAATTTGAACAAATTGAATGAAGCAAATGGATGCAAGATTAAATTTTTTTATTTAAAAAAAACCCTTAAATTGTACTTAAAAGATGTTGAGAGTCACTTGTATTGCAACAAACTAAAACTTAACTGGAAAAAAAAAGCATAGAAAGAATGCTTGGTATGGATATTATATATGTTTGAAAGTTAAAATGAAAATTAACACACACACGGAGTTGCCTAGTTGGTATGGAAAATACGTTTGAAAGTTAGAATGAAAAATAATTTATTTTCACATACGCTACATAAAATGTGAAATAGGAATATATATTTCCGACTACTCTCGCAAATTAAGCAGACCAACGTCCTTTAAGTAATAAAAAAAGTCACCGTATTTTGTATTTAATATATATATATATATTTGTGTATGCCCACACGGGCAAACCTTATGTTTAATATTGTTTTGGGATAGATTCGTGTAATTATATGATTGGTCCAAAAAGCTATTTAAAGTTTGGATCCACTACTCATGCCATGCATAAATGATCCATCGTTCTGGTGGTGGCGATTTACAAAAAGCAAAGCTGCTTTTGTAAGAATTATTGTCTAAAAAAAAAAATGCTGCCTGTGTTTCTCACATTTAAAAATCATACGTATCGAAGTTGGTTTGTGATTCACTAATATCCAACTTTTCCCCTCGTAAGTAAATATGATTCGCCACTATCCAGGTACTATATCATAAAAAATACAGTACTAGCCTACTGCTACATCAGAATAGATAATAATAATAATAAATGAAGAAAGGCACCCCCCTCCCCCTACCCTTTTTCCCCCACAACAAAGTAACACACACCCTGCCTTACTGCATCTAAAAGATGGCCGTCATACATACATACATACATACATACATACATACATAGTATAGTATTATTTTAGTAGCAGGCAATTGTACGTACGTAGCACCAGCTTTTTAGGAGGGGCTAACATTTATAATTCAGCCCACTCTTGAAGCTCCACAATGTCATTTTACTTAACTTGTTTCATATTTTCCTTTACAGAAACGACAAACTCACTACTTATGGAATTATTTCTCGGTGTAAAGGTAGAGAAGAGTAACCGGATATGTATGATCTTTCCATGATTCTTATAATTATTTAATCTTCTTTCCCTTCTTTCTTTCCCCTCTCAAAAGGAGAAGATGCTTATCTTCTTAATTTAATGTTACTGCCTTTTACCATTAACTTTTCAAAGGTAAGAAAGAATGTTTGTATGGGTTACGAAATTCCAAGTGAGGCAGGGGAAAAAAAAAAGGTTGATGCTTTTTAGCCAGAAAAACGCATCACATTGCTTTAGCATATATAAAAAGTAGCGCTGAGAACAAACTCTCGATGTGCCGTGCATGCCTGCCAACAAATCTACACATATCATGCATTCCTATTATACCTTATTTACTATAACTGTCCAATAACAGAGATATCTAGATAGTAATTTTAAAAAGAGAATTAGTCAGTATTGTGTCAGAAAATTAAATAAATAAAATAAATTAAGAATAAGAATAAGGAGCACCAGCCGACGATATATAACCCAAAAATAGAGCTTCATTCCAAAGTTATTCAACCATACATTGTGGCATCAACCTCCTGCATAGGCAATAATCGGTCATGGTTTGTCTCATCCACAGCCTCCCTCATTTTTTTTTATGGTTTAACGGTTAACCAATTACACTAGACACAATGAAAATACAACAACTCAACAGTCGACCAACCCACCCAAAAGAAAGAAAATTTTAAAGGAAACTGAGAAGTAGGGCGACAAATATCAAATAAAAGCTAGCATCGGACAGACATTATAATTAATGCACAATATCATCGACCATATAGTCATAAATATGTTGACCGTCTTTTAGTCATAAAGCCATCCTAGTCTTGATCAGCATCAAAATCTAGGTCAGACAGATAATAGTATTATCAAATAATGCTTTATTTCGAAACTTTTAGATAGTTTCAGCTACTACAAAAAATGCCACAACCTAAATTTTACCTTTTCTGTCTTTCCATCTCACTCTTAACCAAACTGAAAATGCCTGATAAGTGTTACCTGACATTACCCAATTATAACCCATTCAACAATAAATATTATACCATAGTCTCTCCGTGGGTGAAGTGTTGGAATAAATGCAATACCATAGCCTCCCGCATTTCCTGAAATATGACCTTAAATTAGTTGCTATTTCTAAACAATGGTCGAATTATTGGGAGTCGCACGGGAGATATTAGATTGGATTTAAAAACTTTTTACGATTTCCAAACAAAGGTAGAACGAAAAGAAAAATCTACTCGCCGACGGTTTTCAAGATTCGAAATATCCGGAATGCTGACGTTACCCGCGGAGGATAATGATTCAATTTCGGATAGATTTAATGGATAATATATATAGACAGCCATCATCATCTACATCAGTCACGCACTTCGTCCACGAGTTGTTATTTGCCGGTTGCTTCCCCTACAAGAACCATTCGCCATCCTAGTACGAGTTTTGCATACCATGATGATCAATCATATGATGTTTTCTACTCGCGCGTTTTCATCATAAGAAGAGAGAGAGAGAGAGAGAAAGAAAAAAAGAAAAAAGAAAGAAAGGAGGGGGACAAATACCTTTGAGCTGCATGTTAGAGTGAAGTTAGGAATTATTCCGAAAGAGAAAAAAAAAACCAAAAAAAAAAGAAGGCTTCATACTTATGATTATGTCACTTGTGGAATCTACTTTCATTTCTAGCTAAAGCACTTTAAAATCTCGAAAGTAAAATTATTTATGCTTTTATAAATACGTTTCTTTTCCTCCCATCATAATACATTTCTGCTCTCTAACTAATCCCAACTCTAATAGTCATCATTATAAATATATAACCACTAATCCGTCCTAGAAATATCACCAATTTGTTAAACAATGGTTACCCATACCAGGTAGAATCACCACCGACCTAAACATAATAATCACCACTCTACTACTATACGTTACAATAATAATCTGAAGAACCACCTAATAATTATAATTGTAATTGTAATTACAGCTATAATTGTCCTAATCAATTAATATACTTATATTTATAAATACGAATTCTTTTTTATACAATGATTATTTGATTTTCATAAAACAATTATTTATATTCTAAAGTGATTATGTTTATTCTTTGGATTAATGATTATTTTAGTTCTAGTTGGTGATAAAACAACTAGTTGGTTTTCCTGTGGTGCTTATTTAGATTTCAAAGTAATACAATAGCCTTCAGGCTAGTAATAAACCAGCATCATAATCATATAATGACTACTCTTTGAAAAAAATAATCATCAATTTATTTTACCTCAGCCACCATACACCGATAATTCCTAAGTTGGACATATTATATTCACCGATAAATTATATCATACAATAATCATTACAGTAATAAAAAAAAATATTTTTTTTTATAAATACATAACCACCGTTCTATGTGATAGGATAATTCTAAATATATTTTATGATCAATATTTGTTATTAAATAATGCTATCAAGCATGTCATTAGAGAGCAATTAGCAAGAATGAATAAAAACAATCAATATATAAGCTTCGCAGTACATTTGCTTCACAAACAACATTCACGGGAGATTAATTTAATAATGTATTAAGATATATATGTGCACGTTGCCCGTTTTTGTAACAATTCATGAAAAGCTTTGTCGGTACTTATATTTATCTTAAAGCTAGACGCGTACTTGAAACTAAAGTTAATTATAAAGAATATCACTAATAACTACACCCCCCAACCTATGCGGCACGTGGATGCATGAGCATGACACATAGCCTTTGGCATAATAGGTGGTGATAATGTTTGGTAATAAATAGGGGGAAGTTAAAGATACTTTAGAATCCGCTTTATATTAAAGACGCGTTCCCCTATTTTGGATGAAAGAGTTAAACAGTATTTTTTAGTCCCTCTAAAATATTAATTTGTCTTAGTTCATCCTCCAAAAAATTCTATTGTGATTCTTTTAAATTATTATTTTTATATATAAATAGGTTTCTAAATATACATTGCGAAATATTATTTTAGTCTTTTTATATGATGACATTAAATAATGACTCAATCACAACAGATATTTATCTTATTTGGGGACCAATTAGAACAATATGATATTATACAATTTCTGGTTTATTTGGAATTACTCATCAAAATTACTTATTCGTGATAATTACTTATTTTAGAAGTTTTTTAGACTAAAAAATTTCTAAAATAAGTAATTATTATGGATAACTAATTTTGATAAGTAACTCCAAACATGAGCTTAATTCGGTATTTAAACAAGAGAATTGTTGGAGTGTAATGCAGACTTATAAATTAAATCAAGCCCATTAGTTAGTTTATTTATTTATTTTTTAAAAAAAGGTTCCTTAATTTTTCATCCTTTTTTTTTAAAAAAAAAAAATTTATAGCAAAACTAAACTAATTAAGAACACATACTCAACGTCCTTCAATCCTTCAATTACTACTTACATCAAGTTATCATTGTTAGCTTGCCATATTAGAGCTTTAGAACAAAGAGGCAATACTACTAGGAAAAAAAGGCTTTAGTGACAACCCTTGATAACCCCTTATTCATCTCCATTAAATCGTCATTCTTAATATTTTGTAGCCAGAAGTTGAAATTGAGAAAATAAAATAGTGGCTGATGATTTGACTTTTAGCAAACAAAATGTTATCTCCAATTACACTATTAGCGACTAATGCGGTCCAAAATATCATTGACCAATTCCAATTTTAAACTTATTAGCAACAACAATTTTTTTAAAATATTTAGAAAAATCTAAATCTTGGTTGAAAAAAGTAAATAAATACGCCTCTTTACCATGACTCATCATCGTTAATACCCTTATTAGCGATGACAATTTGTGACTTTGTTGGGAATATTTAAATCTTAGCTAAATTTTTTTTTAAATAGCCACAACATGCTGTCCTTAATATGCATTTTAGGGACAACTTTTAAAATTTTGTACCTCTACAAAAATAAAAAATTCAACAAATTTATTTAATTCCATAAAATATAAAATATCGTATGAAATAACAACATTAAAATATTTAGAATTGATTAACATACAAGACATTAATACTACAAATATATATAAAAACAACATATAAATATTTATAATGCAATAAATTGTTTGAATAAAATAAATAAATAAAAATGTCCAAAATAAAAAGTATTTATAATAAATCATCTTTGTCTTCTTACAAAGGGAGTTTATGAGAATGATGAATATGGTGTTAGGGATAACCATATAAATGTTGAATCAAGTGTTAGGGCTAACTATAGAGAGGCTAAACCTGAACTGATGATTGAGAACAAAGAAGATCCTTGTGTCTATGTAAGTATCCTATACAATTCATCAATTTTGCATCTACTGAGATCGGATAATGTCATAAATATCTATCAAGAAAAGGGGCAACAAAAGTGGATGATGGTGTACTAGTCTTTGACGATGGAGGACAACTACCAACAGAAGACGATGAAGATCCACATGGTAATATGAACCTAACACCCTTTATAAAGCCCCGTTGATGACTAAGAACAACATCCACTATCTTTGTAATATTCCAAATTGAATGGAGTGTTATAAAGATTGATATGGATACTTATATCAACATGGATACTCCACAGTTAAGTGTGTTGGTCGTGAAGTAATTTTTAGGATGGGCGACCCTCCCGAAAAGTTTCTAAAAATTTCTTAAGAAGCGCATGAGTGAGGACAAAGTGCACAGAAAGGACTCGTGTTGATTTGTAAGGTCAGCTGATCAACCCGAAAACACTCCAGGGTAGCCTCCGCGAGGTCGTATCAACTCAAGGTATTACAATCGTTGTATCATCGATTATCAATGGGTCTATAAAACTAGTGGAGGAGGTCTTGGTCATCCTAACCCCATCTCCCCTATAGTATTGTCCAAGCCTTATAACATAGCATCACCATCTAATACTACAAATATAAAAATATTACGTTAATACTAAAATTTACAAATATAATTTCATAAAATAAAAGATAATATTAGTAATCTTACACAATTTTTTCTCAAAAGGTCTATGAACCACTAGCCAACCCTTATGTGTAGATCCGTATAGGTCTCGATGAGCGATAGCAACTGCTGTGTTTGTTGATCAACAAATCATATTTGGTGAAAATAATGCATTAATAATATTAAAAAGAATTAATTTATTACACACAC
Source organism: Tamarix austromongolica (assembly GCA_039764185.1). NCBI lineage: Eukaryota > Viridiplantae > Streptophyta > Magnoliopsida > Caryophyllales > Tamaricaceae > Tamarix > Tamarix austromongolica. The sequence continues at coordinate 88,766,517 of CM077808.1, forward strand.
ACTCACGCCCGCACATACATACATTTGTACGTTAATAATCTAAAATAGATCTAGACCCAAGGAGACTAGGATCTATCATATTAGACCTATTTTGCTTATTTTTATCATACCTAGCAAAAACACATAAAAAAAAGGTTAATAAATTATTTATAATTTTCAACATTTCTAATAGCAGAGTTAATTTTTTTACATTTTACTCATATAATGTTCAGTAGTCTACACACTTGTTCCAAGCTTCTTAGTCAAAGCTTTCCGACTTCCAGTTATTATCCTTCAACCATTGTGTCTTTGTCTTGTTCTTATTCTTATTCTTATTCTTGTTCTTGTATTGATCCTGAAACAACTTTCTAATACTAAACAAAATCGGACCCCACACGCAATTGTGCCTTCAATAATCAAGAGCAAAATATTGATAGAAAATCATCATATACCATATTAGTAATGTATAAAATAATATAATTCATATATTTAAACCAACAATATAGAAATACCTCAAGTCATGTAATAATATTAGAACTTAAATGTTAAGGAATACCATGATTTATACAATAGTAGAATGAACTCCCCTATGTCATTGCTAGCATAGTGAAAAATTTTGGCTCATATACCCCCATAAGATTATATATACTATCTTTATTAGCAAATTCTATATGTAGTGGGGTTTCTTTTTCTGTTAGCTGGCCACAGATTATATAGATCTAGATCCTTCTATCCGCCTCTTCCCTTCCTCTTTCGCATTGATGGCACTGTAAAATACATTCTAAAATCTATATTAGTACCATTAAATAGTTATTCAAAGACATATATTCAAATGGTGAATACCTTTTCTGTGTATATCTCAATAGACTTGCATAAAGAAGGTGATATATGAGGTCCAGGAGGAGGATCATCCGCTCCGTCTCCATCGTAATATATAGTATCAATGTTGACCATAACTATATCTTGTGGCCAAAAGGTTAAAATAGCAACAAAAAAATATTAGTTTTATCAAATTACTATATCACATGCTACAAAACTATATACATTTGTCTAGTATAAAGATATTAATCAATATAAAAATTACACCAAATACACAATAGTCAGAACAAAAACTAGAATTATCACTATAGTCTTCTTCCATAGTGGCATCCATATCTGAATCCAAATAACCTAATCCTTCATCTTCCTTGTCATATTCTAGTATCTCATCATTGTTAGTGTCATCTATGGTCTAATTGGCATCCATATCTTCAATTTCGATGTTCAGCTAGTGGCGGTTTCTCCGACGATCTAAAATTTTCCCAATTATTCATTAACTAATTATCCAAAAAAAAATAACCAAATTAAATACAACAAATGGGAGGAAATGGTGATGGAGGCATCAATGGCGGTGGTGGTAATTGTGGAAATGCATAAAATCACAAAAAACTAAAGAAAAACTAAATCTATGTCAACTAATAATGATAATACACATCATAAACACAATATATTAATAAAATAAATACAATTTACATACCTTAGATTAGGGAAGTGAGAGGAGAAAAAGATGAAATAAATGAAGGAAAAAATCATGAGGAAGATAATAAGTGATATCCAAGGAAATTGAGGTTTCCTAAGGTTTTATAGAAGTTTTAGTTATGGCATTTGTCGTCACTAATACCCAGATTGTTATATCTAATAATCGGGGGGAATTCAACGTGTAAGGCACATAACCCATTAGTGATGATATTACATTTATTAGTAACAACGTTGACTCAAAAAAAATTCCTCCAATAAACCTTGCCAATTTCTTAGTTGATATATCATCACTAATAGCAATTTAGCAAAAAAAATCAACGAATGGAAATTTGGGGGGGGGGGGGGAATTCCCACCATTTATATAGAAACGACAATATCATCACTCATAATTTTTGGGGATGAAATTTTCCCATGAATTTTAAGGTCTATAGAATTAATTTTGGCAACTACTTGTCGTCACTAATATTTTACTATAAGCGATGATAATATGCCATTGTGAAAATTATCATCACTAATTAACCTTTTTCTTATAGTGGGATACATCAATAAAAAAAATTATTAAACCCCGACACCTAGAAAAGCCACCCTAACCATCATGTAAGAATCAAAGAAAAATTTCCAACCCACTTTGATCATATACACTACACATCCTATCAGGGTTTGTTAATGGAAGGAATAATGCCATTAGTCAAGTGGCATCAAATAGGGATCTTCATCTAGGGGAAATTCCCTCGATCAATCAAGGGTAATGGTTAAAGATCAAATGATGACAGTTTTCTTTAAAATTTTTGTGGCTGAGACTGAAGGAAAAGACATGGGTGAAAGTGGGATGTGATAGAGTGGTTAGTAAATCCTTAATATAAGGGATTTGGTATTATAACCTAAAAGTTGATAGGTTTCAACTCATATAGTCAATCATTAAGTGGAAACTTGTACTATTCTTCCGATTCTAACTAATGTTAGGTAGATAGATGTGCTAAGTCTACCACCCAAATGATGGTTGAGTGATTGACTAAGGATGAAAGAGGGTATAAGAAGGTTATCTGTTGACCACTTTTAAGATAGGGGGAATGCTTTCAAGAACCCAAAATTTATACTCAATAAAAATCTTATATTCTTCCTCCTCTAAATTATCATTCTTTGTGCTTACAATTTAATCTTACATTTCCTCATAATTTTGTCATTAGCCAAAGGGAGAATTTCCCTTAAAAACTAGTTTTAGAGTTGGTTTGTAGTTATGTCACACTGTAAACTAGTCATGGTGATGTTAAACAACATGAATTATCATACATGGAAGAGTAAGATAAAATACTTGCTCTATATGAAAGAGATGGCCAATCCAATTGAGAATGAAGGATTCATGCATGAGATCATGAAATAAAAAGGAGGGTAATGAAAGAAGATCGATAGAAGAGCTTGTAGTTATATTATTCAATCAGTGAATGACAATGTCATTTATTATGTTGAGGAAAAAACCACTACCTATGGAGTGTGTTTAATCTTTATTTGCTTAATGCGAAAAAGATGACTAGAAATAAGGTACAACTTATAAGGAAGATGGTGAGCCCATTGAAACCTGCCTTAATAAGTTCTAAAACATATTCATCTAGTTGAAGAACATGGAGATAGTGTTTGGGGATAAATTTCAAGATTTTTTGGTACTAGGTTCTCTATCGAACAACTGAAAGACTTTTTGTGTGTGTCTCACCAATTCTGCCTCGAGGAAAAAGCTCACAATGACATTAGTGACAACGTTACTTCTTGGAGAAGAGACAACAAAAGAAGGTAGTGTGGCCTTGTTATCAAATCCTAAGTTACTTGTGGTGGGACAAGAGATATACGAGGGTGGGATATAAAGAGTTAGATCTAAGAGTAGACCAAGGAACTTAAATAAGGATAATCCTTGCACTTACTCTATATGACATACTTTTTGAACTGTTTGGAAGACTCTTATGATGTATGATATCATAGATTCGACCAGATAAGCAAAAAAGTGGATAAAGTTTCTCATCTATTGAGGCGCTTTTTTAGAGGTATAAGAGGGTAAAGTTATCTAATGCACTTACTATGTTATGGGTAAGCAAAAATGACCAAAGGTGCTGATAAATGGTCCATAGGAAAATTTGATCGAGTCTTCTTAGATGTATGTGGTTTGATGAAGGTGAAGTCATTACTTATATCATCATACTTTGTGACATTCATCAACGACTTCTTTTAGAAGCTCTAGGTATATCCCATGAATCCTAAGAATCAACTTTTAGTCAAATTCAAGGTATTTCATGCTATAGTTGAGCATGAGATAGGGAGGATGTTGAAATGTATTTGGATGGATGATGAAAGTAAATAGTTTAGTCCCGATGACAAATATTGTAAGGCTCATAGCATCTGACATGAACAAACCATTCCTAAAACCTCTCATCATAATAGGATGGTATAACAAATGAAGCACACAATGATGGAGAGGATAAGGTGCCTAATCTCACATGCCAAGCTTCCAAGATCATTTTGGGAAAAAAGCTTTACATATGTCATGTCCCCTTATCAACTTATCTCCATTAAATCCTTTTAATGGTGATGTGGTTTATGGAGTATGGCTTGGTAGGGACATGAATTGCAACCACTTAAGGGTGTTTGGCTGTCAACTATTTTTTTCGCGTACCAAGGGATGAGAAGGCTCGATGGTGCATGTTCATCAAATATGGTGAAGTGAAGTTTGGCTACAAGATGTGTGACCCATTAGCCAAGAAGGTAATCCAAAGTAGGGATATTGTATTCTTTGAAAACTAGAACATCAAAGACTTTATGAAAGATGGGAGGTTGGAGACCTACATTAGCGATCTTATAGATTCTAGTGATGATTTTGAGGCAAAAGGTTCAAAAAATAATGTGGACCCAAGAAGGCTAGATTAAGCACATTTTGACTCAGATGAAGAGATGTCAAGGAACCAGGTCAAGGTAGTAGAGAGTCGATAGTTTAAGATCGAGCTAATACAACCCCAAGATTCTAACACATATTTATCTCCATAGGAAGTATGAAGATCTACTAGAACACTAAGATTGACTAGCAATTACCCTAAAACTAACTATGTGTTACTCTTGAACAATGAAGAGCCTCTATGCTACATTAATTTCGCCAGTGATGCCTATAAGGAGAAGTAATTGGTTGTAATGCAGGAAGAGATGAGCTCTCTTTAAAAGAACAACACTTACAAGATTGTTTAGAGGCTAAGAGGGAGAAAGTTATTGAAAAAAAAAGTGAATTTTAAAGAGCAAGTATAAGGAGGGAAAAATGGAGTAGAGACACAAGCTAAGTTTGGTGGTCAATAGATTTGGCTAGAGATAAGTGGTTGACTATAGGGATGGTAATAAGTCGAGTTTGTTTCAAGTCTAGCCATACCCAAACCCAAACCCATTTATATTAGCTAGACTCATATCCAACCTAGATTCATCAGGCCTTAAAAATTCAGACCTAGACCCATAGGATCTAACAGATAAATGAATCCTAAATAAGTCCTAAATGGGCCCAATTATTTTTGAATTTTTAAATAATCTTTGTAAATACAAATATGTTTATGTTTTATATATCTTAATATATATTTTTTGTTTAAAAAAAACCTCCAAGTGAAAAAATAAACATTTTGAAATAGTTACTTTAACCTTTTAAATGGTGTTTTAATGCTTTTGAAATAAAATATTATACATATTATTTATAAAGTAAATACATAGAAATAAATAAGGAGTCTAAACAAAATTATGACAATGATGAAAAATATAATATTAGTATGTATTTATTCATGTATATATATACACATACATATATTAAACGGATCTAGCGGATCGAGTCTAGGTTGGGTTTGGGTCAAGTCTGGGTCTTACACTATTTGACTTAGACAAAAACCCATTTAAGTATATATGGACTCGTCGATTCCAAAACTTATAAATCAATGCTTTCTAAAAATGAGGTAGGTCTAGCAAGTCTGGGTTGAGTCTGAGACACATTTTCATCCTTATTTGATTGTGTTAAAAATTTCTCTTCGATGGCAAATATGATATACATTCATGTGATTTTAGGAATAAATTCTACTCTAGATTTAGAGGTGGAGTAACTTGACGTCAAGACAATTTTCTTACACAAAAACCTCAAGGAGGATGTATACATGGAATAGCTGGAGGGGTTCAAGGTGAAGGGTAAAGAAGGTATGGTGTGCAAACTAGTAAAGAGCTTCTAAGAATTGAAGTAGGAGTTAAGGCGTTGGTACATGAAGTTTGAGTCATTCATGGCGCAATAGGGATATAAGAAGACATCAACAGACCACTATGTTTATGAAAAGCTTCGGGTTTGGAAACTTCATCCTTCTACTCATGCAAATAAATGACATACTAACAGTGGATTTCAAAGTTGAAAGAATATTGGGCTAAGTCTTTTAAAATGAAATATGTGGGGTCATACCAAACGGATCATAAGGATACATATCATGCATGACTGAGGTGAGGGTAAATTATGTTATCTCAAGATGAGTATATAGAAAAGATACTCAAGAGATTCGACACAGACCAAGCAAATCTAGTTGGTTGTCCCCTTTCTCCTCAGTGCATGCTAAGTAAGGCATCATGTCTAATGGATAAAAATAGAAAGAATAAGATGTGTAAAATTCCATATGTTTCAGCCATTGTAAGCTTGATGTATGTAATAGTGTGTACAAGGCTTAACATTGTATTTGGCATCTAAGTAGTCAGTTGGTTTATATATACCCCCGACAAAGATCATTGGAAGAAAGTAAAGTAGATATTAAGGTATATGCAAGGGAAGTCCATGATGAGGCTTTATTTCGGTGGGGTTGAGCTAGTTTTGATAGGTTACACTGACTCGGATATGGCAGGATATGTAGATACCAGCAATCAATGTCAAGATTCTTGTTTACCTTTTATGGAAGATCTATCTTATAGCAGTCCAGGTTATAGAAGTATATGGCTCTATCTACGACCAAGGTAGAATGCATAGCCGTTGCCGAGGGGTGCGAGGGGATGTTGTGGATAAAAAGATTTTTTAGAGAGATCGGCTAAAGGTAAGATAAGTCTATGGCATTTAGTGACTAACAGAGTGTCATCTTTGTCACAAGAATGCCAACTTCCACTCAAGATCCAAGCATATCCAGGTCACATGTCACTAGATAAGAGATGTGCTCGATGAGAGGCAACTCTATCTAGAGAAAGTCCATAATGATGAGAATGGGTCAAACATGCTTACAAGGCCCTTTTCTAGAAGTAAGCATGACCTATGTCGCATCAAAGTTGGGTTAAGTAGGGTGCATATCTCCTCTTAATAGAGAATAAAGGAATTCTTCCCATGTTTCGAAAGGGGGAGAACTATCAAGGTTCCTTGACGAGAGGACTAACGTCATTGGCCAAATGGTGGTAGCCAAGGGCAGACAACCATGGGCATCTACTAAGTGACGTCAATCAAGGGCATGAACCAAAGAGTGTCACCCAAGGGCAAGTCCATTGACCAGTTAAGGGTGATGGTCAAAGCTCAAGTGATGGGATTAGTTGGCTAGAAAGGTCTTGTGGTCGAGACTAAGGGAGAAGACGTGAGCAAAAATGGGATATCAAGGAATGGTTAGGAAATCACTTAATATAAGGGATTTAGTACTCATCAACATAATAGCTTATAAGTTCACAGTAGTCAACTCATAGAATCAATTATAAGGTGGTAACTTGTACACTTCTTATTTCAACTAACATTAGGTAGATAGTTGTAGTGAGCCTATCACCTAAATGATGTTTTAGTGTTTGGTTAAAGATGACGGAGTGTATAAAAAGATTACCTACTAACCACTTGTAAGAGAGGGGGGAATACTTGCAAGCTCCCAAAATTTCTCATACTATCCATACTCAATATAAGTCTTATATTCTTCCTCCTATCAATTTTCATTTTTTATGCTTGCAGTTTACTTTACTTTTATATAATTGTGAAGCAAGCCGAGTGAGATTATTGTCCACCTGACTGGCCGAAGGTGTTTTTTTTTTTTCTCCAACTTATCCAACCCACTATGCTACATCACCTCCAGGACAACCATCCGTAGGCAGGTCTATCCAATATAATTAAATCTTGCTAAAACAGAATTTGGGGCATTTCTTCAAATGATTGTATGTACATATATAAGCTAAGTCGCAGGTTTGTTAGTTTCCTTGGAAGTGCTCGCTTCTGCTGGAACAGTTGCGCCAATTTCCATAAACAAATGCACCCGGCCAGACAATAAAAAACTGGCATAAACCGTCAAGAAATGACCAATACGTGTGTTGCGGCGCATTAGATATGAAATAGAAAGCTGACTAGCATGTGAACTACGTACTCCACCTATTTTCAATAACCAATTAAGATTGGAAAGCCACAAGCACGGAAGGGGTACTGGTCATATGGGTAATCCATCTTATTTCCATAATGGCTGAAGATTAACCAAAGTCGTGTCAATTAAAGCTCTTTCGTCTCATCTGTTCATAAAAAGAACGTAATATTGTACTCCCATCACTTTTTACATTCACCGCCCAAGATATAGATCACCCAAAAGAGGCGTATGAGACTCGTGGTTTTCTCAGAAGTCGAAGGCTTTTGAAGTTTACACATACCAAGCATATATGCAAATATATAGATCTAGAAGCAGTATAAGGTATGTATAAGGTGGATAAACTGGTTTCTTGACAGGACGGATCCATGTTTCAAGCAAACAAATATATATGGGAAGACAAAAGTGGAAAATATAAGCTAGTTCCGAGGAGATTTCAGTTGAAAGCAATGAGTTAGATATATCAAATTAAGACACTATCCCCCCCCCCTTTTTCTGTCTTTCTATATATAACTTCACGAGCGATATTATCATGACCACAACTCCTAAATTTTGAACAGCACACATCGGTCGACGGACGCAACAAGCCCAACATTATCAACGGTACTAGAATTATGATCGACCTCCTCTCGATCATCATCAATGGAAATATTCAAATCTAAGGAAAGACTTGGGCTAGCATAATTATTTCTGGTGCTCTCCTCTAAACCATCACATACACAGACACCACCTTTGGTCTGCAGATCCATAATATCGTGTTTCATCTTGAAACAAGGAGAACAACCCCTAGATGTTGGGCTCATAAAACAGTTTTCATAGCTTAGGATGACAATAGCATCACCAAGACCGACTTCTTCGTCATTACGATTCGTCAATTTCCCTCTCTCAATAGCTTTCTTTAGGTCCATTTGAGAACAATAATCAACTTGCTCAACACCCTCGACGAAGAAAACTCTATGCGGATCGCTCAACATCGCTTCTGCAAATCTCTCGATGCAGCTGCTGCAACTCTGCTCATCCCTTAGCCTCTTGCTTCTAGCACTAGGCTTGATAGGAGTACAAGATGAATTGTGATCTTCCATGAAGTCAGAGGTTCTGGTGGACTGCGACGAGAAGCTACTGAGAGGGATGGATACGAACTTGTCTTGTGACCCAAAAACAAGCCTGGCTAATTCCTTTGCTATCTTCACCTTGGCATCCACGTCAAGGCCTTGGAATAGCAACCAAGTTTCTTCCTTTTTATTATGACGATGATGATGATGATTTGGAAGGCCAACATGGTTTGATCCTGATGACCTCCACCTTCCCGTTCCCGACCTACAATGCAAGACTGTACTGGCTATCTCTGGAATAATGTCTTTCTGCCGTGGAACTTTTTCTTCCAGGGCCCTGCATAGGGTGTCAAGGTTGGTGACGTTGTATTTCTTGAACCTAGGGGAAGGAGGGCTGCATTCCATGACGATCATGTCGTTCGAACAAGTTGCTGAGTTTGGAGTTGAGTTGTTCGGGCTTATTGATGAAGAAATGAAACCTCTTTGCCTTTGAACAGCGCCGTCTTGCTGATGAATGTGCATCGTAAGCACGGTCGGCGGCGGATCCGATGATCGGTTGCTGGTAGAAGGAGGCATGTCGTAATTGCTGATGCAAAAGAAGCTGTTGTTGGTGCTAAAGTTGTTGGGTTCTTGGAGGTGCCGGTGTTGATGTTGTAATTTGAAGGAGGGGCGTTGATGATCATATGAGGGAGAGGAATTAAGAGGAGAAATAGAAGAGAAGCTCAGGGTTCTCTCAAAGGATGATTGAGAGGTTGTTGCTTCATGATGGCCGCCACCCCCATTGAATGAGTTCCATCTTTTGCATACTTGTGCGGCTGGAACTGCGGGGTCCTAGAGAGCCGTACGTCCACACATATATAGTGAATATTAATTAATAATACGGTGCTATCAACGGGTAGAAGTACAAAATTAATGAAACTTGATCAATGAATCGGCACCTATGTTACTATTAGGAACCAATCGATGAAATATATATATATATATATATATATATATATATATATATATATTCATTAAAGCTCTAGAAAACTTATGAGGTTATAGTGAATACTAGTATTAGTTAGATACCTGGTTGGCGTTTATAAGACTATTGCTGCCACCCTTGCACTGTTGAAGCCAAGAAGGGAGACGAGGACTAGACGTGGGGGTTTCGGTACTCATAATAGGCGTCGTTGTCATAACCCCATCAAGGAGGCAGTGAGCGCCGACTGACTTTTCTTGATCTCCTCCAATACTACTATTATCGACTAAAGGCCAGCTGCTTCCACCATGATCACCACCTTTCTTGTTCGCCGATGGACTTCGAACGTCGCTGCTGCATATATGAAAGAAAATCGAAGCGCTCTAATTTATAAATTCATATTCATATAAGAAATCAATTAATGACGAAGCTTCAATCGATACTAGCTAGCTAATTCTTTATTATATATCTCCACGAGAATGGTAACATTAATTACGTAAATAGAGATAGCCATACGTACCTGGAGTCAGCTGGGGATAGGCTTAGGGTCAGGCTGCCGGAAGGAATAGTAATAGGATGAAGACCCCAAATGGTCTCAAGCGAAGAATATTGGCCCGACCTTGAAGAGGCAGTCTTGCACCTGTTGTAAGTCTGAAACGTTGCAACTCCAATAAGGCATAGCCTCCCGCTATCGTAATAATCCGAGACCAATCGCCCGAGCTCCGCGATCATATGTTCGACCGGACAATAATTCATATAATTAATCGAAGAATCAGACCTAAAATCAATACACCACTTAAGGTCGCCCAAATACAAAACCACCATTTTATTCTCCTCCGTACATAATTTATTTACCAAGCACTTAAGCTGCAGGATGTGGTGCTCAACTTGTTGCCGTGTCAGGTGTGCAAAAGAGTGGAGAGAAACCGGAACAAACTTTGCCGCACAATAACTCCCTTGATGATGATGATGATCATTTTCATCGTAGGAAGAAGAGGAGGAGGAGGGGGAGGAAAGCGGGCGTGCTCCTTTTTCAAGTTGATCCTTCGCCCCTCGTACTACACCTTCCAAAGTAGCAACGCACTCTCCGACCACTACGTGGCTTCGCTTCGATCTCTCCTTGTTGTTCCTCATCATTAAGCTGTCAATCAAACTTGATATATCTTCTTTTCTAATAATTACTGCTTCATCGTCCGATACCTTTCTCCGTTGTTTGACGGCTTGTTGCTGTATTAGCCCAAACCCTAGTGTGGATGAACCCAGCTCATGATGGTCGTGCTGCTGACGAGACGCCGTATTGTTGCGGTCGTCGTCGTCGATGCTGTTGTTAGTATGATCCACCTTAGGCGGCGGCGGTGGCAGCTTCTTCTTGTTGCTGCTGCTATCGTCATTATCATCCTTATTATTATTATGCACGTCCTTACCGGAACTCACTGGAGCTTGCTCCACCTTATCTTTCACCAAAGGACTGGAGAACCCAGCTTCCTTCATAACTCGACTCACACTAGGATCATCGAGTATTGAAATTATAAGCTGTTGTAGATCTATCTTCACAACTAGGATCGGTTGCTGTTGGTTCTCGACCGAACCGCGCCTTTGATGAGCCTGAGCACGCTTGAAGGCCGCGACGAGGGCGTTCGAGATGGACGGGCGCTGGCTGTGCGAAGAAGGATTTATAGCACTCATCAACATAGGGCTTGTTGAAGATGCGGTGGACGTAGGAAGCCGGTTCAAGGCTACGTTGAAGCAAAGCTCAAGGGCGCGACACTGGAGCGGATGAGAATGGGATTGAAGACAGGCGGTCCTTAGAAGGCCGGAAGAGGAAGAAAGCATAGTGCTGGCCACATGAAGCGGAGTTACTTGTGCATGGCCACGCCGTCTAGCGAGGCTTATGGCTTGGTTTACTACGCTTGCTGCTTCCGTTGTTAGGGCTTGTTGGATTGTGCAACCCCCTGATGATCTCATGATCGCTTTTATGAAATTTAATTCATATACTATCTCGGTCGACGACGACTGAAAGTCTGAAATTAATCGAAGAAAAATATGAGGGCTGGCCGGAGGGCCGACGAGGGGTAATCAGCGGCCAGGGTATACATGTTTGGTTGGATGGATGTGGGTCTAGCTAGCTGCAGGCCGCTTCGTATGTATATATATGTATATAGCTCATTTGTCCGGAATTGAGGAAACAACGAACAGATTTCGGAGTTGAAATTAAGAATCAAATGATTGATTGATATAGAGCTAGCTAGAGAGAGAGAGAGAGTGTGTGTGTGATGTTTTGGTTGAAAATCGATCGCTATATATGAAGTAATTAAGCTAGAAGGCAATCAAAACATATTAATTGTTGGTACGTATCATGCATATATAAGGATATGATGATGATGATGATGATGATGATGATGATGTAGTAGTTTACATGTAGTTGGCGAGAAGTGTAAATTATAAGGGCGGAGAAAGCTGGATGACCAGGAGAGAAGCCTACTGCTTTCTCTTTCTTGTATGTGAGGTGATTTCCTTCCCTTTCTCTCTTAAAGCCGAGTGTATTTTATATAGAGATAGATATGTATGAACATGATCACAATTTTCCTCGATCACATAAGGAGGGGGGAGGGGGGAGAGGAGAGAGGCCAAAGTTTATTTTATAGGGAGAAAAGGGGATGTGCAGTGATAATGGAGGGCCATGAAAGGCATTTCTGTAATAATCATTAAAAAAAAATTGAGAAGGGACCTATTAGGAAACACAGAATATAATTTTCCTTTGCCTGTTTTATAGTATCAGTTTAGTACTAAGAGCATATGACCACTTTCACTGATATACTGGTACTAGCATTAAGTACAACGTATGCTAGTGCCAATTGTTTCTCTCCTTTTTTTTTTTTTTATTGGAGTAAATACTTTTTAGTGAGAAATTTAAGAGGAATTTTATTGTTATAACATATGACTACATTAATACTCAAATGTAAAAAAATGTCGATATAGACTATTCGCTACAGTATAAGCTTTTTTTTTTCCCTCGTATTAAATTTGGAATAAAGCCCTCAAACTTTAGTACCGATATCCATCCAATTTATTACCGGTCCATATATATATATATTAGTGGTAAGTAAAAAAAAAAACATAAAAGCAAAACAAAATATCGAACTACGTGTGCTCACTTTTACTTTGTTCTAGGTCTAAGGGTACATCTTCTCCGTTTGTTTTAAAGTGAGTGATTGTATGGTATTAGGGTAATAGAGGTAAAAAAAAATATTTTTATAATTTATTTAAAATTAAATATTTTTATTTTAATAAATAGTTATTTTAGATCTTAATTTAATATAAAATAGGTATTTCATTATAAATATATTTATTATTATTATTAAATATTTAATATAAAAAAGATAAAATAAGAAAAATTTTTTTTCTATTCCTATTACTTTCATACCAAACAAGCCCTAAATTGGATGACTGATTTTATACTTAGATATTATAACAGAATCAGAAAATATAATATATAGATGTTATAACATATGAAATGGGACATCTAAAATATAATATGTTCTAATATATATTGATACATTATATATAATAGATGTTTGTGCAATAAAATACAGGATAATATATCGAAAACATGAAGATTGTATCGATTTAGATAAATGGATCGTAGATTTTTCCCGATCGTTTCTGTCTAGATTATAGATCTCAAATTTTATTATTTTTTTTTTTTTTCCACAACTAAGGTCCGTCGAGAATGTTGGACGGGCCAATTTACCCAAAGTGGACTGCATGTGATGACAAGCAGTACGAATTTGCTGCACTATTACCAAAGGCATTTCAGCTTTGCTCGATTTCACTCGTTCCCTAACTCTCTCTCTCTCTTTATGTAATAGTAATACTTTATTATCCCCCTTTTCGTTGCAGAATTTGACTATGACGTGATGTATATTTAGAAGTTAGTGGGTCTTTTCTTTTTTATTACGCATCACTATTTAAAGTTCTCACCATAGATGATTTTCCTTCTTCTTTTTTTTTTTCCCTCTTTTCTTTCTCCTTTCGTTCGAAGAGAAAGACCATTATAGATAAATCACTACTCTATTATTGTGAAAGAATGATCGATCTCTGCGTTCTTCGGGCATCAACACGACAACTCCTCCGCTTACTTTATAAGCTTCCAACAAATGTTACGTACGATCCCTCTATTATTATTATTATTATAGGAACAGGAATTATTTAAATGATATTACCGACAAGATAAAGATAAGAAAAAAAAAAGCCCACTATTACTTTGTTTAATTAGAAAGTGTGTATATGATAAATTTATAAAACATGTATGTTGATCGTTTGATAGCTAAATATGTATCTAGCAACCCAAAATATATCACACAAATACATCTTATAAAAAATATCTACTCAAGTGTTATTATCACGTAAGCTTAGATAACACGATGTGTATAATATTTTAAATAAAAAGTAATATGAGCAACTATAATGAAGATCAAATTGAGATTAAAAGGGTATCTTATTCATTCCAATACAAAGTCATTTTAACTTGTTCGTTTAGCTTGTTGTCTTTGAACAGATGTTTCGTAAATTTACACTAGAAATTTTTTCATCACTAGCCAGTATACCTTGCGGAGTACGCTCAAATATATATATATATAGTATGGTAATTACAATGAAAAGGGACAAGTGGCTAGTAAATATCATTAACAAATTTGTAAGTTAATAGTTTGTAATTAGCTAAAATAGTGTCTGACCAAAATTTGATTCTTCAGTCTAGCCCAACTTTATTGAGCCCAAAAGCTTTGCACTTTAGGCTATCCGGAGACTTTGTAAAGGTATCCTTTCAAACCTAATTGACTCAACACATACAATGGAATTAAGGGCTGATATCATGGCTCCAATGTGTAGAATGACTAATTCAAAATCGGTCATTACCTATTCCATTTGAGCATGGCCCCTGATTTTCTAGCTTGACCACCTTCAATGATAGCCTCATCCAACCTTTGATAGGGACACATTATGATCCGCAACCTCCATATATAGCGGAGTCGTGAAGCCCTCAAAGGAGGAATTGATTAATCAATAAAGCAATCACAACTTACCATTCACACTAAGCAATACTTTGCTAAGTTCTCCAACTCTCGGTTGTCTCCACTCACTATAGCCTAAATGACATCACTACATACATCTCCAACAAAGGACCCCCGATCCTTTCATCGTTAGCAGCCACACCTTCATAGCCAAATGACTAAGTCACTCCAACCCCTCCCCCCTCTCTGTCTCCCCTTTTACATTATTTACACACTAGTACACGAATTGGATTAAATGGCGGCCAGTATAAGGCAGTTTCAAACTAAGTCATCATCAAATCTATTGCCTAATTACAAACAACATGGAGGGAGCATTTTTTAAATTTAAGAGGTAAGTATACACGGCATTTGTAAGGTAAAATCGTCGTTTATTCCCTTTTGCACTATTAGCGTATACACGGTGGTTTAAACTTATAACTGCCGTGTATATCCTTTTCCCTTTTTTTTTTTTTACTTTTTCATTTTTTAACCTAGAATCACCTATACATTTTCACTTTACCTCTTGATATCCAAGCACCGTCGTTCGAAGCGACGAAGCTATGCAATCGCTGTTGGCTTTCTCTATTCGCTTCGTCAGGGTTCTTGCTCATTTTTATTCCTTTACAGCTCATCTTTGTTGCCTTTCTCTCTTTCTACTCACAATATGTTCATTATTCTTTGCTTTTCCTCTTCTTTGAAGTTTCAACATTGTGTATAAGTTTCTCTTTATTTCTGAATCTTGCTTGTGTTATTTCTTATTCGAACCTCTATGTTGTGTATTTCATTATTCTTTGTTCATTATACTATATATGATGTTGTGGTGTATATATGTATACTTTATGTTGTTAGTTTTTGTGTTGATATGTTTTGTGAAGATATATTATCAAACTATATATTTCGAAAATAAAGTATAAAGCTTGATAGATAATATACCCTTTAGGAACTGTGGTATTGTTACTAGTGTAAATTTTATTTTGGTGTATATATATTCCGAGTATGTTGCTGGTTTTTTTTTTTTTTGCTTGACTTGGCTAATATTGTTAGATTCCCTTTTTTTATAATTTAGGGGGTTAACTATACTTATTTCTCATTATGGATTGTAAGTGGATATATGCAAGCAGATTGTCTAGAGAATATATAAATGGTGTCAAGACTTTATTAAGTTAGTCATTCAAAATTCAAAAGATCCATTGCGGATATCTTGTCCATGTGTAGATTGTGAAAATATGATAAGAATATGGGTAAATGAGATATGATTTCATCTTATTATCCGGAGAATTGATACGAGTTATACTAGGTGGATATGGCATGGAGAGCCACTTCTTTATAAACCTAGCTTGGCTGACCATGATGATGTTGAAGTTGCAAATGATTTTGCTTACATGGAGGACCTAACGAACAATGTTATTTTAGAGAGCATCCAAAAATTTTTGAAAAGATAGTTGATGATTTAGAGACATCATTTTACAATGGTAGTACTAAATTTATAAAATTATCTACCATGTTACGACTGTAAAATTTGAATGCGAGTAATGGATGGAGCGATAAAAACTTAACTTCTCTTCTTGAGCTCATGAAAGAGATGTTTCCAATGAACAACGTGATTCCTCCCCATACTTATGAAGTTAAGAATATTTTGTGCTCTATGGGTTTGAATTATAAAAAGATTCATGTCTGTCCTAATGATTGTATTTTTTTATGGTAATGAATATAAATCGTTAGATAGTTTTTTTAGTATCAAATGTCATGATACAAGAGTGCTAAGGTTCCTAATAAGGTGTTGTGGTATTTTCCAATTATACCATGATTCTGACACACATTTTGTAATGAGAAAAATGTAGAGAATCTTATATGGCATGTCAAAGGAAGGATTTCTAATGACAAGTTTAGACCTTCGGCAGATTCTCTTCAATGAAAAATGATTAATTCTGTATACCTTAGTTTTGGTAGTAAAGTTAGAAACATATGGGTTGCACTCTATTCGGATAGAATGAACACTTATAATTGAAACACCAACTATAGTTTATGGCTCATTATTCTAGTGATCTATAATCTTCCCTCATCATTATACATGAAGAGAAAATGGTTAATGCTATCCTTATTTATATCGAGTTCAAATCAAAAGGATAATGATATTGGTGTTTATTTAGCTCCCCTTATTGAGAATTTATAGTACATGTGGGATAATAGAGCTGAAGTAGTTGATACACAGAGTCAATAGTCTTTTAACTTGAGAGCGATATTATTTTATACTATAAATAATTTTTTTGGTTATGCTAACCTTTTCAGTTATAGTGTACATGGATACTATACATGTCCTATTTGTGAATATAACACAAACATTTTCTGCCACCAAAGAGTAGGAAGATTGTTTATTTTGGACATCGTAGATTCTTGTATAGGAATCATCATTATCGTAGGTAAAGAAAAGCTATTAATGGAAAAGTCAAAGAAGCAAAATCTCTGAATTCTCTCATAGGATTTCAAGTATTCAAAAAAGTAAAAGACTTGAATGTGTCTTTCAAAAAAATAAATAATAAAATAGTCCCTTCAAGTGGGTGGAAGAAGATACCAATCTTCTTTAACCTTCCATATTTGAAGAAGTTACATATACGACATTATCTTGATGTGATGCGAATTGAGAAAAATGTACTTGATTGTTTAATTGGCATGCTTCTAAATGTGCCCCCCCAAAAAGGACAAAGGATGGCATCATATCTTAGTTGGAATTGGTTGACATGGGTTTAAGAAGAGAATTACATCTGCAAAAGGTGGGAAATAGAACTTTTTTTTATCTCCTGCATGTTATGCTATTTCCAAAACAGATAATTTCTCTTTCTATGAGTGTTTAAATAGAGTGAAGGTTCCCAAAGGATATTAATGAAATGGTAAGAAACTTGTTTCAATGAAAGATTTGAAGTTAGTGAGTATGAAATCTCATGATCATCATATTCTCATTCAAAACTTGTTGTTAATTGTTGTACGTTCTATCTTACCAAATCCTTACCTAATTTTATTTCTTTTTCAAGGGACTATATAGTAATGTTGTTGACCCTGTAAGGTTTTATAAATTTTAGAGTGAGATTGTGAAAATATTATGCCAGCTTGAGATGTATTTTCCTACATCATTCTTTATAACCATGATTCATTTAACGGTTCACTTTGTTAGGGAGGTTGGATTATATGGGTCAGTTCATTTGTATTGGATGTATCCATGTGAAAGGTATATGAAATTATTAAAAGGATATGTGAGGAATCCGAACAAGTCTGAAGGTTGCATTGCTGAGAGTTATCTAGTGGAGGAGGCGACATAATTTTGTAGTGAGTTCTTACCAAATGTTAATACAATAAGCCTTCCTAAACCATGAAATTTAGGTACAGAAAAATAAGGGAAAAGGTACAAAGGATTTCACATTGTCATCATGGATAATGATTAAAGGTTTCCCCAAGCTTACCTCTATGTCCTTTACAATAGAGATGATGTTTAGCCATATGTAGATCAACACATGAATAATTTGAGGGCTTCAAATCCATCTAGGAGTGAGAAATGAATATTAGACAAACACAATAGCTCCTTTTTGGAGTGGTTTTCATCTCAATCATTTCAATCTAATACTAATTTGTATCGGTTGTTACGCCCTCCTTAGAGGAAGTGATTTCATACAACTCATATATTATCAATTATTGTACTTTCTACGTAAATGAGCAGGATAGTGGTGTGAGTGTAATATCAGAAGCTTTGCATATATCAAGTGCTAGAGATAAAAACCTTGTTTATGCATCAATGAAATACTATTAGGCATAGAGCAAATATGGTTTTTAGATTCACCACTTTTAGAGTTCCTCTATTCGGGTGAAAATGGATTAATAATAAATGGGATTTGTACTAAGGAATATGGATCTACAAAGGTGGATATTTCAAGGATTAGTCATAGGTAAGACCCATTTATATTATCCTCACAAGCAAAATAGGTATGTTATGTTATTAATCCAGCTGATAAATGGTGGTACATTGTATTGAATGCAAAAAAATGGAAAGATGACATATAAAGGGAGAATGTTTTAACTATTAACTTACTTTTCTCATCTAACCATGATGACGTTACCGATTACCTCTATGAGCGAGATGATCATGAATAAGGGTTATATGTACTTGAGTCAGAGTTTGTGTGTAAAGAGACACTTGTCATAGATTAAAGCATTATAGATGAAAGGTTTAATTACTTCATATGTATTGTTTTATTGTATGTTGTGCATAAAGGTTTTTTTATATATCGACTATATTACATCACATATTAATTACTTCCTAATATATAATTTTTGTTTGTTTTTTTCAGTTATGGATCTACTTGAAGATACACATGCTCAAGAGGTTGGAAAAACACAAAGAAGGAGAGAATCAAATTGGCATAAATTGCTAGAAACAAAGCAAGGGGCATTGTACTTAATGTTGATTTTGACGAATCATGATATACAATGGGAGATAATAGAGAATTTTTCATTGATTATTGCAACTCTAGGGCTCGTGCACACATCCCCATCACTTATCAAACTTAGAGGGATGTCCTAATAAAGTTGAACATAGGGTGTGGGATGACACTATGATATTTAATAGATATCATTTTTATTATTACTGTATGATAATTTAGTTATATGCATACTAACTATTTGATTTCTATGATTATATCAAGGATTTAATGTTGGACAACAACATAAAAAACTTATTATAAGTTGAGCGGCAAAGTCTTGGATGGATTAGAAGTTGTGGATGGCCAAAAACCATATGTATGCAGTTGATCGTACTATCATGTCCAGGCCCCAAGATATCTATAGGGATGTGATCACCCTTGACTAATGGAGGGAGTTCTATTTATAAAGAACATTAGAGCAATATGGAATATGAAGAATGTACGATTATATTATTATTATTATTAATTTTTTTAATATAACTAAAGTGTACTAAGGTTACAATTCAAACTAATATCATCTATATATTTTTTTGTGATAGGCAAAAAGCGATAAAAAAAATAAAGCCAATGCAAAGAAAAACATTTACACTCACAAAGATAGGGCATAGAGGTAATAAGGTAGCTAGAGAAGCATTGGTATAAAAATAAATATTTTTATGATCTAATATTATTGCTAATTATTTTTACTTGATGCTAATATTTTATGATATAATACTATTACTAAATATTTTGACTTGATTCAATAGGAGAAACAATTGATGGAGGAAGCAGAGTTAACCCAAACCTCATATGTACCTCCATAGTGAGTTGATGTTTGGATATGTGCTAGGATAAAGAATGGAAATCCTACTAATGAACCAACTCAACAGATGGTTGAGAAAATTGTAAGGCACACAATATTTATCTTTACTTGGTTTAATATGATTACTTATCCCTAAATATTTTTTTTACTTTAAATAGTCAGGTTTGAGAAAGGACGATCTGACCAATGCTTTTGATAAAGAAGGTGCAAATGACATTTTTACACACACTTTAAGCACTCAAGAGTATGGTGGCCGATGTAGGATATATAGTTACGTATTTAACCTATTTAAGGTATTTGGGTGTTACCCTAGTTACCCCCTTCAAAGGATAAATATGAATAGATATAGAAACAAATTACGGCGTTAAAGGAATCACAAGAGCTAATCCTTAGAAGGTTGGATAGTACATCCTTATATTCATAATTTCTAGTTCAACCCTTCATATCTAGTGTCTCTAGACACTTTTTAAAAATTAATGAGGTAATATACTACACTACACTCTATATACTTGAATATATTTTTTTTTCCATAACTTGAATCTTTTGACTATTAATTATAGGGTTGGTATCCTTATGACTTGCAAATCATAGAGGATGGGTCTATTGTAGCAAATTCTACATCATTTATTGAGTCTCACTCAACCATTTATACTCTGCCATTGGAGTTGATAAATTTTGGGTCTCAATTCATAATATCCTCAAGACATATTTAATGGAGCTAGTTCCACTTAATGTGGCATATAATCGCGAAGAAGAGGATATGTTCGTATTATGCTTACTAGTTGGGCAATCCATTAGATGGCCGAGTAATCTTGTAATTATCAAGGATAAGGTAATCTAAACATTTTCAATTTTAGATCACTCCTATTACTTAAGTGATAATATACAATCTAATAATTATGTCATCCACTTTTTCTTACTTAGTAATTCTATTAGGATTCCTCTTCCAACTAATTTGCATATGAAATCAGAAGATGTGAATATTTGAATTGGAGCAGAGGACATCCTACATTTGTTATAAGGTGAAATGTTACAATGCTAACATATAATTGCATATATGAGGAAATTTAAATCCTTTTACATTTGACCTTATTTTAAGTCACTTCAAATCCTCTCCCCCTTCTTTTACATTGTTTACATCCTTCATTATTGACTTAAGCGTCGAAGTATTCTCAGGTCAAAACTACATTAGTGCCCCTCTGATACTCAAAAAGTTCTTCTTTGTCTTTCTTGCATGAGAATTAGTAGTGTCCCACCCAACTTCAATCCACATAGCTATTAAGGATTATGAGCATTTGCAAATAGCCTTCTACATTTTAAGCTTAATATCCTTTTTATAGAGATTCATTTTTCATGTATCATCTCATACATTTTGGCTGATTCGATACCTAGTTTCATTACATAATGCTAATAAACTTATCCAATTTTAATTGTTAGGTTTTAAGCTCTCAATTACAAGATCTTTATAAATATAGATCATATCTAATGAGGATTTACCTTTCAAATGAGAACTAAGAATATCAACCATTCAATTAAGATAGAATTGTGGAGATTGATGTATATAATTATAGCAATACACATAATTAAATGGCACTCTTATCAACTAAAGTAAATTACTTCCAAACAACTATTTTCTGTTAGGGGTTTTTTGGTTGCTATTTGTCCAAGTTTTGTAGGTTGAGGGCTCTAAACAAATTTCTTGAAAGAAAAAAATTCAAGACATATAAAACTCTACCCAACATGGCTAATAAATTTTTTACATTTTGCTATAATTATTCTTTTTATTTTAATTATTGTACCACCACATTATGTACAAGCATTGTTCTTATTCTGCCTTGATTTTTTTTAATTTGTAATAAAACTATTTATTTTAGTTTATAAAACTATTCTAGATTTTATTTATGAAACTATTTGATATGTGTATCATGAATTTACTCAATTAAATTTTGTTATTTTAATAATGTTTTTTTTTGGAAAAGAGTATGCCATTATAGGAGATCAAACACAGAACATTCACATTACACCCTTGGTGTAGATATGAATAGGGCTAAGAAATGTCATGCTTATTATATTTAAACTACCAACTACTTATTTCTTTTAATGAAAATATTGTAAGTTTTTTTATGAAACAACTAAAATAAATAGTTTCATAAGAAATTTAAAGTGGTTTGGAAAATGAAATATGTAGTTCATGGGAAATTTATAGTACTTTTTGTAAACAAAAATTATTAGTTTCATTAGAAAAGTAGAATAGTTTCATTAGTTGAAATTATCATATAATAAAATGAGTAATTTCAAATAATAAATCAAGTAGTTTCCTATAGTACAATGATTAGTTTTATACAATGAAACACAAGTGGTTTTAACATAAATTTAGAATAGTTTCATATAGTCAAACAAGTATTTTTCATATAGCTAGACAAGTAGTTTCATCCATGGAATGAGTAGTATTATTAGAAATCTAAAGTACTTAAGAAATTTAGGAAAGTTTCATATAAAATTTAGCTTAGCTTTATATAAATAAATGAGTATACTGAAACTTTATATAAAATTTATGATTCATATAATGAAAGAACTGATTTTGTATAATGAAACACAAGTAGTCTTAATAAGAATTTAGAATAGGTGTATACAATAAAATGAGTATTCCATCTAATGGAGCAACTAGTTGCATTTGAAATTCAATGTCTTTTTTTATATCAAATTTAGAATAGTTTGATATACCAAAATGAGTAGTTTCACACATCAAAACAACTAGTTTCATGCAAAATTAGTGTAACTTCATAAATTGGAAAGAATAGTTTTGCAAAAAAGTTAAAACATGTTCATATGTTAAATTTTAAATAAGTAATTTCATTATAAACTTAGCATAGTTTTATAAATAAAAATAAGTAGTTCATTAAAATATTTAAAACCAAGAAGTAGAGTAGTTTTATGAATCAACTAGTCACACTATTGCTTTATGAAACTACTCTAATTATTTCAAAAAATCACCATAGTTGTTTTATAAAAATATTGTAAATCATTTAATAAAATCAAATGGTTCTAGGTTCTCATTATAACCGGTAATCATTCAATTAGGGATGACAATGGAGCGGGTAGGGGACGGGGACCCCATCCCCATCTCCGAACTTAATAAGGAAAATAATCCCTGAACCTGACCCAATCTCTAAATTTTTTTATCGGGGATTCCTCGACTTGATCTCCGATTTATTCTCTGATATTGAAACCCGACACGATCCACGAAACCTGACTTTATACCCGATCCCTGATCCCATCCCCAATCCTCCTTTTTTTTTATATGAATAATGTATTAAAATTTAATTTTTATTTAAATATTATTAATTTATTCTCTAAATACACCACTATTCGGATGCATAAGAGAATTATCTGAAATTGTCGGCTACGTATTAGCTTATCAGCTAGTGTAACCTTAAATTTATGAAGCTGCAGCATCCAGCCTGACCGTACGAGGGAGGGAGGTTGGGAGGTAAAAAAGGGAGTGCGCGAGGGATCACTTTTGGTCCAAAGCAGCAACTTCAAGGACCTGGAAAGAGAAGTGGGGGAATTGTCCGTCATAAAGGAATAGGGAACTGTGTACGATTTTGTTCCAAACTCAAAGACAGCTTAGATAAAAGCGCCCTCCATCCCCCACAATGTTGAGTAAAGCAGTTTAGCAACAGCCTACTAGCGATCAATTACTACCATATGCGCTCGACGCCTCTTTGAATGCTTTTTATTTGCATCGGGATTACCGATATTCATTCATGAACCAGCAAACCCCGGCCCCTTCCATAAGAGAAAAGGGCCAAATCGAGAAAGATAACAATCAGCAAGGACACATACTTGTCAATCACTCATCCTCTTCATCACTCCTGTTCCACTTCCACCACCAGTATCCTTACTTGGCCATAAAGTATATAGCTTTTGGAATCTCCCGTTTTCATTCAAAATTTGAACAGAGCAAATCATCGGGCAAAAAGGATGATAAACGATGAACCTGCTAGCGTATCATAAACACGAAGTAAACAAGTCCTTCGCTTCCATTATCTCCTCCATATCTCCCCTTCATCTGCATTATCTCCTCTCCATATCAGAGGCTCAGACCTGGCAAGAATGAAGTACTACTCTCAAATATACTCATGCAATGAACCGAAAGAACACTGTCAGTATATCGCCATAAACAGGAACAAAAAGAAGAGGGAATTAAAAAAAAACGCCAATTAATTAACAAAGTACCAACATCCTCAAGTCTCTGACATTTATTTAAACTCCATTTGGTTTATGAAAAGTTATAAAAAAAAGAAAAAAATAAAGAAAAAAAATATTTAATTATAGCCGCCACGAACCGATATATGGATATCGATAAACGTGATCGCTTATTCTCCATAATTTCTTACAAAAAGTTAACTATATATTGTTATTAAATTTTAATTTTTTTTTTGTTTTTTTAGTTGTGGTCGGTGTTGCAATTATGAACTGGATTGAGGTGATTGTTTTTGGATTGAATCTTATATAATGACAACCAATCTGATGCTCATTAAATAAATAAATAATTTACCGAAGAAAGTAACGGAAAATAAGTAGTAAATATTACTTCTAGTAATATTTTCTTTATATATATATATATATATATATATTGACCCTCAATTTTTATTGAAATAAGTAACTAAATATATTTATCTATTGTCCCTTATTTTACACACACATACCAAATTCTATACAACCAAAAATTACATTGATAAAAACATACCGTAATGTTATACCTCATCATGAACTTATTTTGAAGAGCGTTCTATTTAACTGATACGATGCATTTATTTATCTATAAACTTAGAACTATTTATATTTTATATTAGGATTATGATTAGACGCTTTCTAGCTTATCGGATATTAAAAAATTAATATAATATTTTAATTTTAATCAAATATATAAAAGTATTTAAACAATAATAATCAACTTTCCTCAAAATTTTCTTTCTGTAAAAACAAACATCAAAAATACTTTTCAAGAATTATATTTTCCACAAAAGTTTTTCAACAACCAAATGAGTAAAAGAAATTTGATTTCTCTTATTTTCTTTCCTTCATTTTTATTTCCTTTTTCATTTTCCTTTCCTTCATATTTTTCACAAACCAAACAAACCCTTAGAGTAAATAGTTTGAATAACTTGAATTTTGAAAAGTTTGTATATTTGTATTATGAATGTTAGAGTAATTCATATTTTTAGAGTTTCAATAATTTAAATTGTGTGGCTCATTTGGATTTGTAGGAGATGGATTTCTATATATATATATATTTTTTTTTTTCAAAAAATCATTAGAATCCATTATAAAATGATAGATAATATGAATAAATAAATAAATGTGTATTATATGTGAATGATAGTTGTTTTGGAGAAATATTTAAGATGGGGAAAATTTTAGAAAGGTAACATGAAATTTGAAGAAAATGATATGCAATATTCATAGATGAAAAAAAAATTAACCATTCTTGGCAATAAATATTGTTGTTTGAGTTATACTAACCATTGATGTTGTAACAATTTAGTCTGTTGGCTTTCCCCTAAAAAAATGACTATTGATTGGTCAATATTTGTTTTTATGAGGATCATTTGTGACAGTATAGTTGTCTCTCCTTCTCTTCTTTGTTGTTGTCCTATCCAAGCAAGCCTCAACAACAAATATTGTGGCATTTACCAATGCAGCTAGCCAACAACCAAATTTTTTTACTCTATAGGGCTCGTGCATTACATGTGTTGATCTAATGTGCACAAGCATAATGCATGAGTCGGATAGAGTCAAAAAACTTAGTTGTGATAGGCTGCACTCATTAAACCCACATCATTCCTTTAGCATGTAACTCACATCTCTCAAGTACAATAAAAACACTACATTTAGTTGAGGGAGGGGGTTAGTTGTGAGGATTTTATATGCAAAACTGCCCTAGTTAAGAGCAAGTTAGTTGTTAGAATACAAATATTTTCTTATAATTAGTTAGGATAGTTAGTTAGCACTAATTCTATTAGAATATCCTAAGTTAACTTGTATAAATAAGGACTCATTCCTCATTCAATAAAGTGAGTTCATTTTCTACAAATCTAACATGGTATCAAAGCACAATTTCTCTTTATTAAACTCCTCCATTCGCTCATTTATTTTCGTGCTTCACATGTTTTCCATTTTAGTCTTTCTCTATTGATTTTTTCCCTGAGTTATTACGCTTTCTCAATCATCTTCTCTATGATTATTGGATCGTCACTAGTCAATGGCTTCTTTTGATTAAGCATCTTATGTTTCTTCAATCGTGG
Source organism: Tamarix austromongolica (assembly GCA_039764185.1). NCBI lineage: Eukaryota > Viridiplantae > Streptophyta > Magnoliopsida > Caryophyllales > Tamaricaceae > Tamarix > Tamarix austromongolica. Next base: position 88,793,004 of record CM077808.1, read on the forward strand.
TGACTTCCATAATTTCTCCAAGTCACAATTTCTCCAATCCATATTTCATACACTCTAATGATAATCCTTCAAATAATAGTGTTACAGCTATACTTGATGGATCAAATTATTATGGATGGGGGCAAGCAATGACTATAGTAATTGAAAAGAAGAACAAATTAGGGTTTATCGATGGTACCATTTTGAAACCTAGCAATTTTGATTCTTATTTTACTCACTAAAATTATGCAACAACCTGATTCGATCTTATATCAACCATTATATGACACTAGAAATCACAACTAGCGTAATTTGGCTAATTCAGGTTTCTAATGTGAGGAACGCACTTCACTATCGATTCTCTCAACGTGACTATGTACGAATTCTACAACTACATAGCAATCTTTATTCTCTTAAATAGGGTGATCTCTTAGTCATGAATTACTTCACCAAGGTCAAGCTCCTATGGCACAAAGTATGTAATTCTAGACATATAGCTTCATGCGATCCTTCACCATTTGGTTATTGCAAGTCAGTGATCACTATATAGAAATATCGTGACACTAATAGTGTACTGTGTTTTCTTCAAGGTATTAATGATCCTTATAATCAAGCTCAATCTCAAATTCTTATTCTTGATCCTATACCTTCTATGGACAAGATTTGCTCCATCATTATACACTAAGAACATCATATGAATTTGGCAATCCTTCCTACTACTCCTACTGTGTTCACTATCTAGTCAACACCTTCCTTTCATTATGCTTCTTCATCTTAAGTTCGTGGAAGAGTTTACTCTAAAAATGGATAGGCTCAACACTGCACACATTATGGCAGAAACAGACACACAGGAGACAATTGTTTTGCCAAGCATAGTTTCCCTTCTGGTTGGAAATCAAAGAAAACTGTTGTTAATCAGATTTCTACTTCTCCATTTTTATCTAAAGAAAATGATTCTGATTTTATTTTTGAATCCCTTTCTAGTCTCATCAAAGATCAAATTATTAGTTTGATTGCTCTACTTCCCAATGCATAGTCTACTGCCACTACTATGAGATCTATTAACTTGGTCCATTCTCACAACATCTCCTCTCACCCATCTTTAGGCACAACCCCTTAGCTCTTAGATTCAATAGCTACAAACCATTTTACTTATTCTTTACACTATTTTTCTTCATTTCATTCCATTAAGCCAATTCTTGTTTCTCTACCTAATGGTAAAACTGTTGTGGCTCTATATAAAGGCACCATCATTCTAACCGAGTCCTTGATATTACACAATGCTCTTTATGTTGAACACTTTTTTTTTAATATCATTTCTGTGACCAAACTCACCAAAGCTCTTGATTGTAAAGCTCTATTCACACATAATCTGTGTTTTCTATAGTTGAACACATGCCTGAAGATGATTGGTACTACTCAAGAATTTAAAGGTATTTACTATTTGATTCTTCCTAAACATATTCATTCTGAGTTAGTTTCTTAATTATACAATGCAAATACCAAAACTAGTCCTATTTCCATCCATGATGTGTGGCATTATATACTAGGTCATCCTTCTTCATTGTGGTACAAAAGTCTCCAGCAGCTTCATTATAACACTCCCACTTACATCAATAAACCATGTGACGCTTATTATTTGTCTAAACATAGACATTTATCCTTTACTTCTAGCACAACATGATTGAATCTATATTTGATTCAATACATGTTGATATTTGGGGGCCTTATGCCACTCCTATTCAAGGTCACAAATACTTTCTTAATATAGTTTATAAGAAATCTAAATACACTCGGCTTAAACTCATGAAAAACAAAGCTGAAATTCGACAACATCTTATTGATTTTATTTTTTTAATTGAAAATTAATTTCATAAAGTGATTAAAATCATTATAAGTGATAATGGTCTTGATTTTTCCATGCTTTCATTTTTTAAAACCAAAGGCATCATTCACCAAAAATCTTGTGTTGAGACACCTTAACAAAATGGTGTGGTTGAAAGAAACCATCAACACATCCTCAATATTGCTAGATCCTTAATGTTTCAATCTCATTTACCATTATTCTTTTGGTCCTTCTCTATCACACATGTTGTCCAAATCCTTAATATGTTACCTGCTCTACTTTTACACAATAATAATTTCCCTCATTTTCATGTTTACAATACCCATCCTGACTTAAGTACTCTACAATCTTTGGCACACTATATTTTGCTTCAACTCTTCAAGCTCATATGACCAAGTTTCAACCTATAGCCAAGAAGTGCATATATCTTGGTTATTCTTTTGGTACTAAAGGTTTTTTGCTCTTTGATTTGCATACCGGAGAGCTCTTTGTGTCTCGACATGTTATTTTCTATGAGACTACTTTTCGTTATCATGACAACACATCCTCCCTTTCTGTTGATTCTATTTTTCCACTCAATCTCCCTATTATTGGCATCAATTATGATGCTATCAATAATTGTATTCCATCTTCCAATATTTTATTGCCCAAGTCTGATTCTTCTAGTATAGAGGCACCCATTGTTATATCATCCACCATTGATGATAACTCTATAGTTGTCTCTTCCAATTCTTCTCCTTCCCTTTCTATTTTAGCCAATACATCTATTAATTCTATAGTTCCAGCTGTAGTCCCTATTGTTTCTACAAATCCTTTTGTTCCTACAACTCCTCTTCCAACTAGATGTTCCACTAAACCCAAAACTTCACCCAAATATCTTAATGAATGCAAATGTAATACACTTAATTCTATGAGCAATGCAAGTCATACTTTAGATAAATTTTATCCTCTTACTAATTTTACCTCTTTTAAACATTTATCTTCTCCTCATGTTACTTACTTAGTTACTTTGTCAAATGTCCCTGAGCTATGGAGAGTAATAAACATGGATTCTTACGGATTTGCCTTTTGGTAAGAAGCTTATTGGTTCTAAATGGGCTTACAAGATCAAGAGTAAAACATATGGAAGTATAGAGAGGTACATGGCTTGTTTGGTTGCCAAGGGCTACACACAAATGAAAGTGTTGATTATAGTAAGACTTTTTCTTCAGTGATTAAACTTAGAACTGTCCAGTTGGTTCGTGCCTTGGAAGCAGCTAAAAATTAGTTTTTACATCAACATGATGTAAGTAACACCTTTTTACATGGTGATTTATTTGAATATGTTTTTATGAAGTCTCACACGGCTTTAAAACTCCTAAAGAAGGTTTAGTGTGCAAGCTTAAAAAATCCCTTTACAGTTTGAAGCAAGCAAGTAGATAGTGGAAATGCCAAGCTTATGCCTTCACTTTTGTTTTTAGGTTACCACCAATCTTCCTCTGATCACTCCGTATTTTTTAAGACCTAAGAGAAGTTTATTACTATTCTCTTGGTGTATATGGATGACATAGTCTTAACTGGGAACAATATAGATGAAATCAAGGTTGCCAAAGCTTAATTAGATTAAAAATTCAAAATTAAGTATCTAGGATCTCTCAAATTCTTCTTAGGCTTAGAGGTGGCTCGGTTTAAATCATGCATAGAGTTGTCCAAAAGAAAATATGCACAGGAGCTATTGGACGATGCTGGTCTTTTGGGATGCAAACCCGCCTTAGTTCCTATGGTTTTTAATTTCAAACCTGAGATTTTTGCTACCTCATTGCTTCCTAATCCTACAATCTATAGGAGACTCATTTGTCTTAGCAACACTTGGGCATATTTGTGCCTTGTTGTGCATAAACTTAGCCAATACCTTGCTACTCTTCATCAATCTCACTGTGATGTTACACTTCATATAGTTAGGTTTGTTAAGGGTTGTCTAGGGAAAGGCATTTTCTTTTCTTATAACGATGATCTCAAGCTCACAGCCTTCAGTGATTCGGATTAGATAGCTTGTCCAGACACCTGGAAATCCATAATCAGTTTCTATGTATTCCTTGGTCCTTCATTGATTTCCAAGAAGTCCAAGAAGCAACCTACAATTTCAAGAAGTTCTTTTGAAGCTAAGTATAGAGCACTCAAAAATAATGCATGTGAAGTTTATTGGTTGCAATATCTCCTCACTTATTTGCACCAGCTTGTATCTCTCCCAATTTACTTGTATTGTGACTATCAATCTGCCATCATAATTGCTCAAAATCCAACCTTTCATGAAAGGAAAAAACACATAGAGATTGATTGTCATCTTATTCGAGAGAAAGTTCAAAATGGAACCATCCATCTCATGCCTATTTCTCCAAAGGACCAATTGGCTAATATTCACATCAAGGCTCTTCCATTTCCTAGCTTTTCTATTCTTCTTTCTAAGCTGAATATGGATGATATTCATGATCTAGCTTAACGGGGACATTAGAATAGCCAATATTTTATTGTAATTAATTTGGCTAGTTAGTTAGCACTAATTCTCTTAGAATAGCCTAAGTTGACTTGTATAAATAGGGACTCATCCCTCGTTTAATAAATTGAGTTTATTTTCTACAAATCTAACAATAGTAGTGAGGACTTTAAATGTAAAAACTGGCCTAGGTGAGAGGGAGTTAGTTGGTTTACTTGAGTTTGGATATAGATTAGGCTGTACGTACATAGATTCAATCTTTTTATTCCAGAAATCCCTCCGCGCTAATTAAGCAAATTACTCTACTTGGAAAGATCTCATAAACAAAGCTTAGGCGTTCATCCAATGGGAATCCTCGGGGAAGATTGTGTGGGAAGTGATTTAATGCGGGTGCGGTATGGACCAGTATCGGGTTGCTGGTCATATTCCACAGCATGCCATGCACTGCATAGAAAGGAGAGCTGCACTACGATGCATTAACCAAGTAAGTAGCTAGGGCGCGAGGGTAAAAAACCAAGAACACCACACTGCAGGACAGGAGAACGATGTTTTTGGGAATGTCATAAATTAATAAGCTTATTCCGTCACACAGATAACGAGAGATCTCCCTCAACTTTCATTCCACAATCATCTTCAACCTTTACTCCTTTATTCTATCCAGTCCCTATGAAAAATGTACGTTTCGCTGATAATTCTTACTACTTTCCACGACTAAATGTCTTCGACCCTTCGTGAAAAGCAGAGCTAAAGAAGCCAAGTAAAAATTGTTGCATCAGACGCTAGGGCCATAAACGAAAAATGCTGGTTCGTTTATTTAGACTTAACTCATTAAAGGACCCGCTTCAGTTCATTTATTTAGTTTAAAAAGTCTAAAATAAGGCTAGAACTTGGTTCGTTTAATAAATGATGCCAGCTTGAATATGAAATTTTTTGGCTTAAGCATGAAAATTTTGGGCTTGAACTCATTTATAATACAAAAATTCGTAAGCTCGGCTCATTTATAAATAAGCAGAATTCAAATCACATTTTTAGACTATTTTTTAAACAAACTGAATTTAACGACAGCTTATCCTGATCGGTCGCCAAAAGTGCTGAATTTTATTTGCTGAACAACACATTCAATTACTATAATATGTTGTGATATATGTATTTATTCCTACGTCCTACAAGTATCTTTTTGGATAGAGAAACAAGAAGCGTAACCCAGAAATTCACACACAAACAAATTTATAAACAAATTAAGGATTCTAAAACTTGATGCTTAATTACTTTTCCCTCAAATAATTTCAAAAAATAAAGAACACTCAACTCTTTTTTTCTCTCTCTCCGATTAATCAAAAGAGGCCCTTATAATTAATTCACTCAATCAATAACCCCTTTTAGTTCAACTTTTTCCAAATCTAAGTTTTAGATCTGAATCATAAGAATTTTCCAAAAAAAAAAAAAGAAAATCCCACAAGAGATGACCCCGGGAATTCTATTCCGAATACTTGATATCAATACTTCCCGTAATGGTGATCCCGCATTCTATCCTCTCCCGGGTTCCGGGATTGAGAACCTCTCTATAACACTTTTGCTCTCTCATACACCGACTCACGTCATGGATCCCATCCCCCCCTCCCTTCCTAGAGTTACATTTTGATGGTTTAATGGCCAATATTAATCATTTTTTTTATTGTCCTCCATTCTACATCATTCTAAGCCTTTTTGCACATGGGCTTAATCTCAACGATAATTTAGTAAGGGTTAAACCTAAAAGGAAAGATGGAAATCTGCGGATGGGAAAAGGATACTCAAACGAAAACCAAATAATAGGTTCCCATACCTAGCTAACTTCACAGGGAACAAGTCCATTAAGCCAGCCACAAAGGGTCCCTGACATTGTGAAGAGAAAAGCAACCCCCCTGTAATAGCTCAACCCTGTCGAAAATCAATGTCGGTCCAGGCGGTCGTCAATCTTCGTAGCGATCTAAAATCTGCAGTGGCTAATCACCGAATTAACAAGCATGCATTTTCAGGATCGGTATGCTGCCCCTACCGCCTCAGGCCCGTGCGTTCGCGTACCTACTGACGTCGTAGCAGCAGCATCCCAACAATCTATATCACAAAATCTGTCGTACGATAGATCAACATCCTATATGCACCTAGACCACTATGTCAAAGGCAAGATGGAGACATCATCCATGTCTTAATTATGACATCTAGGATTAATAAATTAAGCATGAACCCTCTGCAGCTCAATCACAACTTAACTGCATCACACACACAGGCGCGCACATATACACGTCACACACCCACCCACACACATACCAAGATGGGCACTAGTACGAAACCTTCTACTGAGGCATTATATCATAGTATCCTTTCTCATCATTCAGCCCCGTCACAGGCAACAAGGTTATACATGACAGGACTAATATCCTAATACCCAACCAAAAATATATATGCTGGGAAATAAAGTACGATATATTGTAGGCTTGAAGCTGTACTATCCCTTACTCCGCGACAGTCTTAATCCTAGGAGTCCATTCTCTGGATCGGGATTCTTGGTCCTCAGTCAAAAAAGCCTCATCTTTGTTGGCCTAAAAAGACATACAGCGCAGGGCACCAAGTGATTTGAACTCAATGAAAGCATAATGCAAAGCCAGAAAAGGCAAGTTTGAATGGAAATGAAAAGGAATGGAAAATACACAGTGACTTTGGAAAGAGGCCTGAAACCCTCTTCTTCTTTTTTAAGTATCCCCCCTCCCTCTCTCTCTGTCTCTCTCTCGGTTAAACTTGTTAAATACGGATACATCATTTGGTGAGAAAACAAACAAATGTCACCCATACTCTTTGGCTGCTGATTTCTGTGAATGGACATCAGCATCATGAAATGTGTGTTAAAGTGAAAGGATAAATTATGGTCTCACTATCTCTTCCCTTCTTTCAGCATCAAGCCTTTTACGATAATTAATAGCATTAGTTACTTTTATGAGAACACACAGCATTAAGAGTCCTTCCCAATTATCTTCCATCCCTCCTTTTTGTTAAAGCAAGCACTCTCCCACACAAAAAAAAAAAAATAAATAAATAAAAAGCAATATTAAAAGCAAAATATGGCATTATCTACTCAAAAGAGCCGCTCATTTTATGCTTTTAAGCTGCAAATAAGCATCTTCGGTCGATACTTGGCCATGTGGGCGGAAGCAATATCCAAAAGCAAGGAACTAAGCAAAGAGAAAAGTGGAGAAAGAAAGAATACTCAACAGTACGTAGCTGGCTAGACAAAATTTAAAGGTTACTAGTAGGAAAAAGTTGCTCTAATTTTGACATGACAGCTTTGTTAATGTAAAGATGATGGAATTACGTACCACACACTCCTTTTCCTAAAAGTTCCTCATTATTTTATTATCTTTGTGTTGGTTTCCTATTAAACAATACAAAGTGTTTGATTGTTAAACTAAAGCAAACATCATGAGAATATAAATGGTTGGTTGGTTCAGTTCATTATCCTCGGTTATCTGCTTGGGAAAATTATTGCAGATACGCATTAACTTTTTTGAATGGTCGTCGTGTCCCACAGGATTCCACATGCAAAATCCCAGTTTGCACCTATATTTTCTGGGATCAATGGGCCGGGAACCTACACGGCTACCGCTACACTGTTTTTCTGCTTATGGGCTTGCACGAACTGGCGAAGCCTCGATGGAGGTACACCATGTATGCAAAAATGCAGAGCAGAGTTATTAGAGAGATGCCAGGCTTTTCACCCAAAAGAGAGAGAGAGAGATGCCAGGCTTTCGGCGTTATTAATTTGTTTGCGTCATCAAGCCGGGAATCAAAGAGTTCCACAAATGTCTAGCCGATAGATAGGCAAATTTTTAGAGCCCTAAATAAATCGAGTCAAATTATTATTTATTGAAGTTTAATTTATTTAATAAATAAATCATGTCAAGCCAGCTCGTCTATTAAATTAGTTTCATATTGATGTTTAATCTCAGCTTGTATATTAAATTAGCCAAGTTGAGTTGACTTAGGAGGTAACTCAAGTATTTAAAACAAGTTAAGTCATGTCAATTACTGACTTGACCTTTATGCAAGATTTGTTAGACATAAGAATATATTAGAAAGATTCAACTTTTAAGTCAACTATACTCGACTTATTTACGTATTACCATAATAGTTAGTTGAATTGAATGTTATAAACAAGTTCATAACACTTCTCATAAATAATGTGATGCTTAAAAATAGGCATTGAATTGTGTTTATAAATAAGTCAAGTTATGAACAAACAAATTAATCCTATCATAGCTCGAATCTGACAAATTTGATAGGAATGCTTAGAAATAAGGCATGATTTTAGGCTGTCTAACTATATAAATGAGTTGAGTTGAGTCAAACTTTTATTGAGTCGAATCAAGTTAGTTTGTAAGTAGGATTACCTCATTTATAACCCTACAAATTTCTAATACAATGACAAACATTATCCATACTCCAACCAATAGCTTATGTGTCAAATAAGGGTGTGTATAAAATGGTTAAAACTATTAACCAAACCGCCCCAATTAGAAATTTAAAGCTTTGATTTGTCTAATGGTTGAAAATTTATAATAAAAAAATCAAAATAGTTTAGTTAACAATCCATACCACAAAATTATGGTCAACTCCTCCTAGGTATATTTTTTATAGGTACTGTTTGGTACGATGAGAAAATATAACTTCCCAACAAATGTCACGATTGATTGGTATGTAGGTACTAAAAAGCAAGTAAAATATCATTTTGGCTTCTTATCTATAAATTTTATGAAAGACTGCCCACTAAGAGGCCCCTTTCAACAACCAGGAACGGAGATTCTCATTCTTCCCAAAAAAATTAAAAATAACTTGTTGGTCAAAAACAAACTCGTTAATCTGAATCGGCATGCAAAGACAATATCCTTGAGGGGAAAATTTATAAGAAACGCCAATTTACCGTCCCACATGTATTGAAATGACGCACATAAAGTCTCCAAATACGGTGGTAAATTGCAATGAATAGCATGAGGCGAAGCCAGCCATAGAAACGTAACAATTTCAGGTTTTTCACTGACGTCCACTATCTTGACGTTCCCGGGATTTTTAAAAGAATAAAATCATAAGACTACAACTTTGGTCTTTTATAGCTAATATTGATCGTGCAGTTCCAATTCCTAGAATTAGAAGTTTACGGGTAACAACTCAATGCAGACAGAAATAAGCAGCGAGTGGATGAGCAGTGAAGTTTCACCTCTGCCAGTGATATAATATAATTGACTGGCAATGGACGATATATATATATATATTTATACAGAAAGTATGGATATGAAGGTAAAAAATTATGCATTAGAAACAGCTACTATCGCTCTCGAGACAAAATTTTACTGACCTCAACTCTCTGATACATTTCCAATATAATTATCATAAAGGAATGGCGCAAGTACACTCTCAACAGATGATCTCTGCTTACGAGTTTCTTCATTGATCAACAGGCGAGCAGCTTCACACGCATCTGCATCAGAGAAACCAAGAATCCACCTACCATCTGCCCCCTGATTTGAAGAATTGACTGGGATTCTACTACCCGCATGCTTGGGATTGAATTCCCTTATCCGGAGATGCAACCATGTTGGATGGCTCTCGTCTATTTTGGGCTGATAAGAACAAATGGAGGTACTTTGTTAACAACTCTGCAACCCTAGTGCACTGAAACAACAGATTTTCATGAATGCAGCTAGATCTATTGCTGCTCCTACACATCCAAGACTGTTTGCTATGATAAATAATCATTGGTATATATAAAGGTGAATGGATTGGAAAACCCAGATTTTACAAGTTGCGGTTGCATCAAAGTGGTCAGCCAATTCAGCCACATAAACAATGTTTCAAGGCTGAGGACATTCTTTCAATGCCTGGAAGAGTCCTGCTTCTGTTTCAATGATGTCTAAGAGTTATCCCAGTTTGATGAGCCGATAAAATGAGGCATATGTTATCAGGCTGCAATCTGGCAGGAGACCGAATAATTAAGAACGTTCACGCAAGAATATGAAGTTGCAGAAAAGCCAATGATGATAGCAGCAGTAGTATCAGAAAAAGAAATCATGGGCCAAGACTCTGGAGTTCAAAAGCAGTATGGCTGCATAGCAAAAGTAATGCTGAACAGGAGCCACGCTTCTGTAGCAGAAAACTGCTGCTACCTGGACAAGAATAATTAATAGGCCCAGTAGTTGGCAAGGACCAGGAAGGATAAAGGTCAAGGGAATATTTTGAATGATGGACCAACAACTGAGCTTCAAGGTAAGTTTCCATAATCATATGTAACAGCTATGCAGAGACGCAAGAAATAACACGTTGGGGAAAGCAAGCAGTAATAGCAAGTCCAGATGACTATGAGGAAATGAAAACTCCACATATCAGAACCCCAATCACATCTGTCTACCTCTCTCCACACTGCAAATCTCCGCCCCTAAAAGAATGCTTCTATAGAAATCAGAATCAGGCTCTTCAACTGAGTAAAGACGCACCAATTTTCCTAACCTTTAGGTCGAGTCACAGAGGCATCAATGTTCACCCCCCCCCCCCCTTTTTCTCCCAACCTCATGCCATTCCGCTCAGGAACATAATAGAATTATCTTCTCTGTTTGGGATGAACAAAGTTATCTAATGCCTATATGCACCAACTACATTCATTTGCTTTCACATTTTTAATCATCTGCTTATTATTGAAAAAGTGAAGAGTACTCCCTGGTACTCATGATTTAATCTTGGGGTAGGATCCCAAGGTTGGATTGACAACTCATCTACAGGATTATATGTTACTATAGCACAACTCAACAATAAATTTACACGATTATTATATGAAGAGTCATCTCTTAACTCTCTTAGGCATCAGTGTAGATAGGGTTATAGTTTCACCACTTATCATACAAACTTATTTTCATTCCAGGTCAACAGAAATACTTAGGCATTGAAAAATGAAGAAAATATCTATCCTTGATGTTGCAGCCAACTCAAGAACAAAGAATAAGGATAAGCTCGCAACGAAGCCTAACAACAATTTTGATTTTTGAGTAAGGTTCAAGAGAGGATTAAAACAAAGAACTGCTGCCTTAACTGGAGGCACCCACAAGTCTCAGGCCCTCAGCTGGCATATCACGGAAAATACTTGTTTGCATTAACATCTGTTTAAATTAACTGGTATCAGTAAACTAAATTGATACTTCATAGCAGGAATTCAAAATTAACATGCCAAGAACTGGACAAGTCAAAAGGGGGTAATGAAGGACAGTGATTGTATAACAAAAATGTTGGGTTGGAGCTGTCTACAAATTTACCCTGAAGTGAACCAAACCTGTTTACTAGCAACCATGACTGAGATGATCCCTTTATCATTGAGTACAGACAAACATTTCAGAAAAATAAAAATAATAACAAAAAAAAAAGAATTAAATGAATCAGGCCAATATGTAAATTGATAAATCCAACTTGAACCAAAATCTTTTGCATGCACAGAATACAGTAAAAAATGTTCGAACTTTTTCATCAGCCTTGGTACATGTTGTAACCAAGTACAAGTTTATACATATCAATATACTCTCTCCGTCCCACAAAGATGGGCCTCGATTCCATTTTCACATAGGTTAAGAAATTTGATTTAATGTCATTGGAAAATTACATATATACACTTTCCCAATTATATCCTTAGCATACTGCTTTAGTTAGCAACCGAGTTACATTATATGATGTATTAAATGAGGGTATACTAGAAACTTAATATTAATTTCACCATTTCCAAAGAAATAGGACAATAATTTGGGACAAAAAAAGCCATCTTTGTGAGATGGAGAGAATATGTACATGTGATCTCAAGGAAGAAGAGACTAAATTACAGTATGTGCCCAACTTCAAAAAATAAATTTTACAAAGTATGCAAGAGACACAAAGAGATATGCAACCCTCAAAATTTAAGTACCAGTAAGAGGACATACTCTCAATCCAGCCAACGGAGCCATAGCAATGACAGTTCCACATCTAGAATGGAAGGGATGTCCCTCCAGAAGAAGCAATTTCCCACATATACCTCTTGCAACCGGAATCATATAGATGTCTCTTACCCCAACTTTAGAAAAAGCAATTTTGCAAGGGACGCCAGAACCTGTGACAGTGCATTAAAATGAGTATTCTAAGCTAATTCAAAAATAAATGAACAACACACTGATGTCGGAAAAACACCACAACCTAGTGGCACCTCTGAACCAAAACTGGCAGATGAAGCATCTGAATTATGTGTTTTTCTAGGGCTCGCAACAGATTTACTTTGTAAATTTATCACAGGGTCATCAGGGGGGCGTCCTTGCAGAATATATGCCCTCAGATGCTGATGAAGAACAAATACCTAAATCACAAGAAAGGTAGATGAAAGCTACAAATCAGTATGCATAACATAAGAAAAGCAGCAGCAGGGTAACATGTACTTTTGAGAATAAGACTAAAACTGAAACCACAGAGCAATCAACCTCGCATTCCAATGCAATTTTCTATATTAGGAGTATGTTTGGCAGTCTGAAAACTAAAAAGTTATAAGTAACTTTTTAAAAACTATTTTGTATCAAGTGTTGCCTGATAAAGTGAATTTTTCCAATAATTTTACCCCTCTTTACCTTCGCGTTGGGACTTCATTTAATCTCTTTTACATATTTTGCTATGGTTTTGGTCTATTATTTGCACTACCGCTTTCTTGAGTTTTGTGTTGCAGGATTTCCCGCAAAACACCAATTCTGAGAAAGAATTGCTTATTTTTAGAGCGAAGGACCTAGCAAGGAAAGCTTGGGAGGAGAGTACATCGATCCAACATGCTTATGGAAGTATATTGAAGCTATGAGAGCCAAAAGATGTGCCAAGATATCCCTAAGAAGACTGAAAAGGGAGCTGTACGGTCGGCCGCACACCTAGTTGTACAGTCGTGCAGCACTCCCCTGTGATTATGGAAGAAAATAGAATCGCACGGCCAGGCAGTGCAAGGTTGCACGGTTGTGCGAAATTCTAAACTAAAAAGTCGAGGCTAAAAATATTGCATAGCCGTGCAAGGTCGGAAATTCCAAATTGCCAAGAGTTGAGAAACTGCACGGCCAGCGGTCTTCCCCCCAATCTACATGCGTGACATGGCCGGCGTGATGGGGATTTTCCTAGCACGCCTCAGGGACTTCTTAAGGAGAGAGAGAGAGAGAGGAGGTTTTAGGGCTTTCTTAGACCCCTCATTACCGGGCTGAGCTTCATGTAATTGTTTGTTCCTTTTGTTTTAATTTTTTCGGAGATTCAATTGTGTAATTCATGTACAGTCGGCTCGAAATCAACATCGCACTCTTCCGGATTGCGGTTATTTCAATCTAATTCTTCTTTATATCTTTGCATTGTTATTATGATCATCATGCTATTTATATCGTTAATTTCAATTGAAAATATGAGTGAGTAGTCTCCTTTCTAGGATTGGACTTAGGTACCGTTTTAGTAATCAATATGATGAATTAAAGTATTATGTCGTATGATTGATTTGTTTGTACTGTTATATATGCTACATTTAATTTTTTGAAAAGTGGATTTGACGAAATCCGACCTCCTTAAATGTAATCTACAACTAAAAGGCTGAAATTAGTATCGGAAACTAGCATATGTACGGGAATTTAAGCAATCACGAAAGTAGATATTTAATTCTTAAGGACTCTATAATTGGTGACGCTTAATGGGTTTAGTTTAATTTGTGAGTCACGAAAGTAGTTGGCAAATTATAATAAATACGTTCTTAGACCTTGAAAGAGGCTAATGAATATAATTTGACCAAATTTCCACAGTTAGCAAATTAATCTACGGCATAAGCGTTGTTTCATTATTGATTATTAATCCAGAGACTGAAGTTCGATCCTAGGTTTCACTCTTATTGTTTAGTATCTGCAAGTTAGAAAGCTTTTCGTAATTATTCTTTTTATCCGAACACAAACCTCCGTTTTTTATAGATTTAGATAGTTAAAATAGTAAAGAAGTGTAATCAATTATGAAGTCCCTGTGGGATACGACCTTCAAATGCTATAACGAATCCGTACGCTTGCGGAAATTGCACAACATTGCCAAACACTTCTTTTTTCTGGCCAAACAACATCAAGTCATTAGAAAGCTACTTATCAAACAAAGCTCTTTTCTGTAAAAGCTAGCTTATAAGCTATTTTGTCTTGCCAAACACACGCTAATTATATAAAAACACATGCAGACAAACAACATGATCATAAAACCTATAGTCATCTATTGTCTAAGCAGTGGGAGAGGAACTTTGGACCCACAAAATGTACCGAGCGTTGTCATTATTCTCTGCAGGTCTTTCTGAAACAGTCCCTTTATTAGCTTTAGGAAACAACATACATCAAGATCTCCCAAGACTCCATCAAATATGGGATGTATACTGGGCATTACTTTTACATTGATGTCTCAGGATCATGTTCAAGAGAAGATGAACTTCAAGACACTTTACAGTTGTCAATTGAACATAGCATCATTCATTTTACCAAAAATTAGCATCCGTTGTAAATTATTACCATCATATTCTCAATGAAGAGCATGAATCGTAAGTTACAGCGGAAGATTAACTATTTCCTCAGTAAAACTGACCTTAACCACATCAACCATCCCTTGCCAAGCATCAAGATCAATCCCTGAAAACCAAATAGAACATCAAAGGGCAAGCAAAAGTTTAGCCCCCAAAGATTTCCAGCTTCTCCACAAAATCACAGCTTCAGAAACACATGGGAACTCTTCCAGGACATGGTCATGTACTCATGTGGTATAGGAAATTAAACTGCTTCTCAAAAAGAAAAACTAGATTACCTTGAGCAAGTTGCTTCATAGAAGCCAACTCCAAAATGAAAATGGGATCCTTGTTTCGTGATGACTCCTCTAAAGCTGCATCCAGCATCCACAAATTGCAGAAGTTTCAAAGCAAATCAGAGCAATGTAGAAGTGAATAAATAATTAAGCAAACTGGAGATAATTTCATCTATAATCAGAGCAATGTAACAGTGAAATTTTTCTATAATGGAACACTGGAATAATGTAACGGTGAATAAATAATTAAGCAGACTATAAGGCTATATAGATGGATTATTTTCTATTTGATGATTGAAATTGATCGACATATTGATTAAACAACAAAACTGATACCTTTTTTGCAATTTTTCCATTCCTTTTTAAAAGTATCAGGAATATAATCAAACCAGTAACCATTGAGTTCACTAAGAAGATGCTCACGAGATTGGTGAAATGATGCCTGAAGAAGAAAACAAAAGAAGAAAAGCTAATATAAGTTTGTTATAATAGCTAACAAATTTTTCAACCAAAAAGAAAAATCTTAGGAATCCAAAGGAATTCACTCATAAGTCACAACATTCTAATTTATGTACAAACTGTAGCAATCTATGCTATGTAAAACGTGATTGCATCCGGTAATCACAAAGGACTAAAGCCTCCCAATAAACCAGGTTGTGATATCATGATAATTAACATGAAAAAGTGATGTTGGATTAGGCAGAAAAGAAAATATTGAACCTCTCTCCTATCAATGACTTTATCACCTTTTCTTTTTCTTGCATGTGCTATAAATGCTTCCCTATTCACCCTGAAAATTAACTAGTTATTGCACCAAATCAATATCAGGTTCTCATTCATTGAACATTCAAATTATACAGATCAAAGAATAAAGTTCAAATTTTAAGCTTACGAGAGGAGAGAGGAGAGGAATTTCAGTAGTAATTCCAAAGGATATACAAAGAGTACTTGAACAAATAGGAAATTAAAGCACAACATGGTACACCATTTCATACAAGCTCTTTGGGCTTGTTACTCCAACTTAACCGCACCAACAAATTTCATCTACATTTCTCCAACTTGCTAGGGTGAGACTTAATTTCTTCATGATTCAATTCAAAATTGCATCTACAATTCCAGTTAATTGTTCCCACAAATACAAGAGCACTGTGCTCAACCGTGAAATGAAAAAATCCATGTATAACAGCATCAGATAGCTAATGACATTTCACAATTTCAAAAGTTTTGAAAATTTAAGCCAGTGAATTCAACAGCAAGCACAAATTTAGTGAAAATGAGAGGCAAAACCCTCACATACATTCAGCTGAATTCTTATGTTGAAAATGTGCAACTCATGGTGGCTGAGTACTGCTTTCTGTGAGACAAGAAGTTTTTGCAGGAAATATCCAGCATGCCACTGTAACAGTACTGGAGAAGCAGGTGTACTTCCTAAAATCTTAAGCAATGAGTTCAAAATCTGTAAAGGTATATAAGAGATAAAAATCAGCATGTGAGTATAGATGAAGACTGATTATATCACAAAGGTAAAATCATCCGACTCAGAAGCTGTACGAAAAATACAACTAAAGAATTGTGCTCAACAAGAAACATACCTGAGGCATAAACCTCATAAAAATACTTCTCTCCAAAAGCTTCGATGATGAAGCATCATCAC
The DNA here is from genome assembly GCA_039764185.1 of Tamarix austromongolica. Classification (NCBI taxonomy): domain Eukaryota; kingdom Viridiplantae; phylum Streptophyta; class Magnoliopsida; order Caryophyllales; family Tamaricaceae; genus Tamarix; species Tamarix austromongolica. Next base: position 88,809,822 of record CM077808.1, read on the forward strand.
CCTGCAAGCCATAAAACCCACCATTTCACGGTAGCTAAAATTGTCAGACTCCAAAACTACCTATTTATGCCTCCCGGATGAACTTCTGGATACCGACTATGATTGGAAAAGCATATCACATGCACACTTAAAGCAGTAAATGAAAAAGAAATGGAGAACAAATATTGATGAACAATTAACAACAAAAGAATGAGTTCAATGTAAGGCACCAAAATTTAACTTATTACATAGAATTCCTAGAACTCAAAATAAGAGTTATTCTACAATGATGATGAAATATGAAGAGAAGATTTTTCCAGTAGCCTGCTAATGTGAAGCCATAACACACCTCAGGCTTTGTTTGAGGGAATCCAATGACTGACAACAGCGAGTGATCAAGCTCTGCACCAACAAGTAAGTCAGCAATAAAATCGTCAACGAAATGAGATATTAGACACCATAATTATCATCTACAGCCTGTCAATCAAGCATACCTTTACTCTCAGCTAAAACAAGCAACAGCATCAACGATGCTAGAAGTTGGTGTTCGTTTTCAGAAAGAAGACATGAGATTACTCCAGCCCTGCACAATAACGGATTTGAAGTATGATAGGAATAATACCATGTATATATACAGAATAAATCAGCAGATACAATGCTTCAGCAGAAGTGGTCTGCATATTAGATTTATTTTCTCACAATCATAGGCAAAGAAGTAAGCAAACGCTAAGATTAAGTCACATTATGACCCAGAGGGAATAGATATTGAGCAGTCAGCTTACCTTTCCTTTTGAATACCATTCCACGACTGGCCACCAAAGTAATGATCAGACGAAATCTGCTCTGCATTATGATTTTGGTTTGGTTCTTCAGACTCAAGATTGTATGATAAAATTTCTTCAATTTTGTTCATTTGGTCAGAAGAAGAATCAGCTTCATCGCTGCTAAGACTAGTGTCTGCTTCAACAGCATCTCCAGTAGTTGCCACATGAGGATACAGGACAAGGGTGGCCACAGAGTTTACCATATCTTTTTTGTCAACAACTTGAACAAGACGACAAAGTACATACATAGAAGTGATGATAGACATCCCCACAGCCTGAATAAAGAAAAAGAGAATAAGCACTCTATTTTATTGTAACAGCCACATGGTCCATTCTAATACATAATTGGCATCCAATCATTGGAGAATTTTATAGTTTTTAATATAATCACAATAATATTTTGCTTTGAAAAGAAAAGGAATTCAGTTTAAAAACCTAACAGCATTTCTTTCTGAAACTCAAATAAAGTTATATAATTCTGACAAAATTCCAAGCACAAATGAAGATCACTAATTATAAAATGAACCGGAAAAAAAATAGCGTGATACGACTTGAGAATTTACTTATTGCTCAAGAACAAGCTATTAGCTATTAGCATCAACAGCTTGTAAGCATAACTATTAGGTGGCGTATATGCAAGCAAGGAGGAAGACTACTTACCTTATTATTGTCTGACTGCATTAATGGAATCATTATGGGCACCACCAACAACCCAAGAAATTTTCGGGTTACCAAATTACTCAGAGGAGACTCCCCAACACAAAGCAGGTCCTTGATATAGTACAAATCATCTAAGAACTTATCAATTATAGAAGCTAATTTGCATTTCTTTTCATTAATGCAGTTGTTCCTGTGAAACAAACCAACTTTGCCAAATTAGACGTATATTTCTTAACCACTACAAGAATAAATGTGTTCTTGAACATTATTCAACCAAAATAAAAGAAAATAAAAAAAGGTTTAACAAGCATACATCATTGCCTGTACAGCTGCATCTAGATGAAGGCACTGCTCCCTCAAGCTAACAACCAAATCCGAAAAATATTCAGAGATTGGAGGAGTTATCAGAAATTGGCAGACCATGTCATCGCTAACTGCACAACCAAAAGGACTCTGTTGCAAGATGTTAAACACTCCGCTTATATGATATTAGCCATATTCCAAAAGGAGTGGAAAAAGATCACACTTCTGTACCATTATGTATATTCAGAGTAAGAGAACGTATGGCTGTTTGAATCATCTTTTCTTCATTATGAGCAAATTTGAGTGCCTCCCTATAAAGTGGAAATGAGATCACTTTATCCTGCCAGTTAAAGTCAAATGAGGTCCAAGCATGTCAGCCAAACAGAGCATCGCCCGTAACATTGATAGTTAAATTTATGAGACCAGCCCAGTGCTGGCCACATGAATAACAGATCATCAGAATCAGCCATGAGTGTGCAGATAAATGGGTCCAAGATAAAATCATGTAAGGAAGAAATGAAGAAAGAATGCAACAAGAAACATAACTATTTGTGGCATCAAAAGCTAAGATTTAAGTCCATAGTAACAACAAAGCAGCAAATCTTAGGCATGGATAAAGAGCGATAATCATATCGTCACTCGTAAAAATATCCAGGGAGAAGCAAGACAGTCATTCTCTAGATTAACACCCATGACATTTCAAGAATGGTTGCTGATCAATTATCAACCTTTGATGTTATCCTTGCAGTCACATTGATAGTTTACATTTCTTTTCTTAAACTAAAGTTTTTAGATAGTCCATAAACCTTTCTTTTAGCAGGATATGCATTAAATCATTACATTTTCGACGTATATGAACTGGTATCAGTAGAACTAAGATAATAAAGCAACTGATGCCGGAAGCTTCCGCCCAACAACACCAGCAGACAACAATAAAAGGAAAAGATGCCACATCCTAATCAATAATGGATGGACTAGACTGAAAAATATCAATATCATATCAGGCTACTCACCTCTTTAACTTTTACAAGAAGACAAAGAGTGTCTCTATTAACTTTGCTGCTAATTGCCCTGATACAACAACCAAAGTAAAAAAGAAAGCAATCAGTCAAATCCATACTGAAAATTACAAATGTGATCTCCAGCAAGGAATAAAATCAGGAAGATCCATCAACATTAACTAAATGGCAAGTTCAGCATTGGATATTAACTGGCTGGTGAAAAGAAAAGAATCAGAATGTGTGTACCTTAAAAATGACACGTAGTAATGAGCTAGATCACCACCCTCAAAATCAAAATGATGAGTGATAATATTGTTTATATATTCATTGCTAAAACAATAGTCTGCAGATAAAGGCCAGTAATATGATCAATATCAGGCTGATAATGCAGAAACCTACAGAGACAGAGCTGAAAGCACAAGTACAGGAGCAAATGTGCATGATCACAGAATGTTGGCGAAATATAAAACTTAAGACTGGTAGACTTGGGAAACATATATTCACAGTATTAAGTTTCTTACAAATTGCCTGTTCACTCTGCAAATTCTGAATCATTATGCTTAAATACTGAAGCAATGGTGCCTCAATCCTTGAGTTCTTGCTGATTTTCAGTATTCGAAGAAATTCAGCCATAAGTTGATGCTCCATAAAGCACCTACAAAAGATTATATTAAGTACTGAGTCTAATAAAATTCGTAACAAAATAGCCATGAAATGTGTTTATCAAACAGTGAGAAGAGAGTCATACTCAAAGATCATGGGATCATGCCTATCGCCATAAGTAACTATCTCGACTATTGACTGTAAAATGTCTACGACCTCATCCTGAAAGAAAAAATGGTTATAAGAAGAGAAAAACAGATTATCAAAAAAAGTGTTTAGTTCGTAAGTTAATGAGATAGTCAAAACTGTCATAAATATTTAATACCCTGTTAAAATTGTTCACAACTTTGACTCCCCGTAATTCATTAACCATGCACCTGTAAAACACAAAGTTAAACAATCCCAACAAAACCCATATCAGATGTTCATGTTCCCCAAAGGTAACAAGACCTCAAGCACATAGAATTTAGCAGGTAAATAGATTCTTGATCAAAAGCTCCAAAATACGAAATGAATAAGGTAAATTCAAATGCTAGCCAAACAATTTCGCATATAATACGTTCACTATTGGAAAACCATTTCTACGATTTTCACTGGAAGGGTTCATCTATCCCGGCAAAACCCGTAAGTGTCGCCCATGGTAATGTGCCTCCTCATCCTCATTTCCGAAACCCTATAATTTCCGGCCGTCTTCCAATAATTCAAGTAACTATTAGATAATGTTCTTGAATTACATGTTTCCCTCTCTGTGCAAAAGCACAGTAAAACCAAGTACGCAGCACGATTTCTACACGATCCTCCAAAGACTAACTTACAATCTCTACTCAGCAGCTCAAACAACAACCGCGGCGTTCTTTTCCTGATTTGTCTATGCTTAAAGTTACACTACCACTCTACAACTTCAAATTAAAACCGAACTATGAAACAATGCACAAAACAAAAGAATACCCCACCAATTAATGCATTCCGATTAATGCCCATCATACATTCCAAATTGATTGAAAGGTCGATAAGAGCACAAAACAAATCAAGGTAAGCAAGGATGAACTTACTGGAAGTAAGGGAGGGAGAAGCGATCAGAAGGTCGCCACAGAGATCGCCACATAAGGATGATACCTTTAAGATCGACAAGAGCAAGAAAAAGATACAAGCAAGAAATTAACAGAGATATCTCGAACTGATATGGTTTTCGGGCGAATTGTGTTCTTGAGTGCGTGCTGGAGAAGGAAAGAATCGGGATGCGGTGCTCAGAGTTGAGAAAGAGTGGAGAGCTGGGTCTGGCTGTTTGGTGGGAGTAGAGCAGGGGCTGGCCGGCAACGCAACAAACGGTCAGCGCAAGTCATTTGAAGCGCCTGACTTTGATTCGGGATGCATAGTTACTTTTTTACAAATGCAAAATTCTAAGGGGACGTCTAGTATGGGGTAAGAGGGGTTGGAATTTTTTTTAAAATATTTTGTGATCTTTATATTAATTTTTTTTAAATAATAATAATATTTATGTAGGTATAGTTTTATTTTATCATCCATTCTCTCATCACACATCATCCCTATCTTCATTATGGCCATTGTTTGATTTCCTTCAAAGCGTTTCAGTTGGCTTTCAATTGGAGTCAATCGGTGAGAACTCATCTTCTCTAAGCTCGGTGATTAGGATGCTTTAATGAGAAATTTATGTTCATGATATATATCTATTATTTCTTCATCTTCTCGCCCCTACTTCTTCATTGTTTAGCTTTCTCGACTTTATTAACTTATTGTGTTGACATCACAATCGTTACATTATTTGTTGAAGCATTCTCTTATAAAATTCCTTTGGCTTGTTTTATATTTATTTTGTATGGTAGGTATGGAAGGGGAGAATCATGTTCGAGAGCCTAAATTGCAAGAATCAAAAATTGAGTGAAGAGAATAAGCTTAATCTAGAAAGAATTTTTGATACTGAAAACAAGTGAGCCTAGGGATGGGAAAAAATAGCATTATGTTGTTATTATAAGGTGGTTCTTTCATTAGTAATTCGCATTATGAAACAACAAATTTGAAAAAACATCTTGAAAAATGTGTGGTATCTCAACAATGTGGCAAGAGGGGGGAAATGGTTATGCACAAAATATTTATAGAGATTTATTAGAAAGGGCCATCATAAAACATTGATATGCCTTCTCTTGGGTAGAACACAAAGGTAATAGGGCAATTCATACATATCTAAACAATCATGTTAGAAGTATATTTCAAAATACTGTAAAATTGGATGTATTAAAATTACAAGCCAATTTTATAGTTGAAATTAAGAATTGCCTTTGTAATGTCCCTAGTCGTATTTGTCTAACTTCTTATATGTGGACTTCTTGTCAAACCAAGGGTTATATGTGTTTGACTGCACACTATGTGGATGTAAATTGGAGGCTAAATAGTAGAGTCTTGAATTTTTGTCACATAGAAACACCACATACGAGACAGATCTTATATAATGTTGTATTAAGATTACTTCAATATTGGGGTATTGAAGATAAAGTTTTCTATCATAGTAGACAATGTTTCCAGCAATGATAAGAAGCAAGATCGATTGAGAAATACACTATGATCAAAAAAATTGTTGCATGATGGCTTTTATTTGTATATTCAATGGGGTGCTCATGTGTCAAATATAATTGTTAAGGATGGGTTTAAGGTGATAAAAGATATAGTTATTAATATTAGCGATGATGTAAAATATATCAAGTGTTCAGTAACAAGGATGAATACATTTTGAAACTTTGTAAAATTAAATAAAATATCATAAACTAAAGCACTATGGCTTGATGTTCCTATAAGGTGGAACTCAATTTCTATGATGATTGATAGAGTTATTTTATATCACGATAGATTTAAGGATATGGTTATTATGACCCTTTGTATAAGAGTTTTCCAAAACCTCAAGAGTGGGACTTGCTTAAGAAATTTTGTGTTATCTTAGAAGCCTTTTATAATATTACTGAGTTGTTCTCTAGTAGTGAGTATTTACCACAATTTTATATTTTGAGAATGTATGGAAGATTGAAATGTGTTTAAACAATTTGACATATAGTGATGATGAAGTTTTAAGGAAAATGGTTGTAGGAATCAAAATTAAGTTTGATAAGTATTAGGCTAGCTCAAATGGGAATGAATATGGTACATTATTTATTTTTGTTGTGATTCTTGATCCTTATTGTAACTTGAATTTTTAAGGTATTGCTACCATAAGTTGCTTAAGGATGGAGGAAAGGATTCTTTGAAAGTTAATGATGTGCGGTTTAAGTTAGGGATGCTCCTACTAGAGTATCATTCGATCATTGGAAATGCTACATGAAATAACTTTGTTGGAACATCATCAACATCAAACACACGATGTACTCAAAAGTGCAAATTTTCCTTTTCTATAGTAAGTTTGAATTTCTTTCCATTCCTTCACTTTTTTTGCTTTCAAATTTTTTGAATTTGTTAATAGTCTCAATATTCACTTGAGAATTATGTGTCATTCTTATTATTTTTGCTTTGTGTTATATATATATATATATATTCATGTATTGTTGTAATTTATTAGGGTTTTGATGAAGATGTGGCTGCACACACTTATAATGAAAATACAAAGTTGGATAAATATTTGAATGAACCTATAGTTGATTAGAAAATGAAGCTAAACATTCTTGAATTTTGGAAAGAAAACGAGTCTCAATATGGAGATCTTTCACATCTCTATAGGGATATCTTAAGTGTTCCCCTCATAACTATTGCTTCATAATCTACCATTAGCATTAGAGGTAGGGTTTTTAATAAATAGAGAAGCTCATAATTGTTGAAAAATGTAGAGGCATTGATAACTACTCTTATTTGGTTATATGGTTTTGAAGGTAGGGGTTTTAAGGCTTTTATTAACTTATTTATTTCTACATTATAGTAAATTTCTTATGTTTTGTTATTGTTTGTCTAGCGATGGAGGAAGATGAATTTGTTGGTTGCAATATGGGTCGAGATGGAACTAACCCTCCTAGTAAACTCCCCTATTAACTGGCATAAATGAATTTTTAATTATTTATATGATTGATTGTTAAGGATGTAGCTTCAACTTGTACCCAAATGGATTGTATTTGACTATTTTCTCTCTCATTGTACGGAGGATTGTACTGATATTTTTAATCAGCTTGTAGGAGTTTTGAGTGCTTCAAGTTTTGTATGTTTCATTTATCAATGTTTATAGGTGAAATTGTACTTCATTATATGTTGTTGTGAGAAGGTTTTTAGTGTTACATGTTTTGTAAAAAAAAAAAGAAAAAAAGAAAGAAAACACCTCTAAATTTTTGATGTGGCTACTCTATAATTGATCTTCTAGAAAATGTGTTGTTGTTGGTTGTTGTTGTCTTGTTACTTTTGTATCAACCAGAGATTTCCATAACAAATAAGGGGTTTGGGCCTATTTTGGAGTGTTCACAATAATTAGGTGATGTTTCCTTCTATTTCTGGTATAATTGTTATGCAAACCTCATATTAGGGCGTGTGAATGTTTGTGTAACAATAGATATGATGCTAGTTAGTATGGGTATTTCTATTGAGATTATAACCCATCATCAGGTATCATTTTTTCTAGAGGAGGTTATGATGACACTTGATTGTAAATTTCCAACATTTTAGTTAGACTTTTTTTTGCTACTTAGAGATTTACTATTGTTTTATTAAAGACAATCCAGACATTATTACTCCCATGAGAGGGTTGTGCTCAGGTTGTTGATGTAGCTACTAATATTAATGCACTACTAAGTTACTTTGACAAAGATTGTCGATGCTAATTGCTTGACTACTATAAACCACACTATAGAGAAGGTGGCTGGTAAAATAGGCACTCACCAAGGGAAGGGTGTTTGTAACTTCATTATTTTTTTATTGTTGACAATAGATGATTAATAGTGTTTCTAGGTTTATAACAATAGTATTTAAAGATGATTATTGTTGTCTACCATGGTAAAACCTCAATCAAGCTAAGCAGTTGTTAACCCCGTAAATGTTAGCTTTTAGTTTGGACTTGCTTGACATGGCTATGTTATTGTGCAAGAATTTTAGAATTGCTATTTTTTTTCTTCTTCTTTTTTGTAATTATCTAATATAGATGCAACAATGATATATTTTGTACATCTTTTTTTTTATATAATTTATTGTTATGGTTAAGATATATTCTAGTGATGGTAATTAATATTTATATGTTATAATGAAATCCGATTTTAATTTTCTAAAAAGAAAAAAATTCAAATCATATTAAACATATTATTACAAGCTTTATGAGCTTAATTTTATCAAGTTAGTTTTTATATTTTAATTGAGATAGCAACAATCAAACATGAAATAACAATGGTTCATAATAAAATAGATCAAATCACATATTCAAACTATAAATTAATACAACTTACTTATTCAAAAATATCATCATATGCCCTCAATGTTTGAGTTGGGGTCTCTTTATGTTTAATTTCATGTCGGGTCATGTTTGGATGAGAGATTGGGTTAGGTTGGATTTAGGTGAGAGATCAGGTTAGTTCGATTTTGGGTTAGAGTTTGGTTCAGTTAAGGTTTAGGTTTGAGTTGGGTTTGTTGGGTTTAGGTAGTGTTCAATTTGGGTTATTATCATTTTGGGTTGCTTCAGTTTGAATCAATTTGGATACAGGTTGTTGTTGAGTTAGATTGATTTTACATCGTTTTAGATTTGGGTTGGGTTGTTTTAGATTTGGGATCAATGTTGGTTCCTTATTATCAGGTCAACATTGGCTATGGATATGGGTTATTTAGATTGGATCATTTGGTTTGGGTAAGTTTTGACGGGTCTACATATAACCTTATGTTTTAACAGTTACATACTAGATAACCTTCTATACACTTTAGAGATTGATTTCATATAACATTGAGTGTTTAAATGAAAGGTTATTTGGTGCATAAAAGTGTACACTTAGTTTTATATTGTATATTAAGTCTAAACCCAGGGTTATATTATGTGTTTTTAAAAACTCAAAGTTATATTGTATATTACACTTAAACTTAGAGTTATATGGTGCATTATCTCTAAGAAAATAATATTCATAGTCTCAATTGAATAAGGAATGATTTGTGAAAACATTTATGTTATTTTAAACAAAGACTTTGATGAATAAAACAAAAAATTAGAACTCTTTTTCCATTCTACCCTTATATACCAATCATTCACATTTAATTTATCTCATTCATTTGCCTATCGTGACCTCTCTCTTCTCCTTTCTAGCTTCCTTCTTTCTCATTTCTATCTTCTTATGTATTCATCTTAATCATCCTACAATATGGTGCAAAGTCTCACAATATTTGAACTCTAAGAAATTTTGTATTTCATTTTTTTTTTGGTATATATCCAATTCATACATAGATTAAAGTAAGATATGATAATTTGCACTTGCAATGGTTAGATCTAGTAGATTTGAAAATTAAAATCAATTTTATATCAAAATTGAACAAAATGGTGTGTCCACTTGCTTAGTGCTTGCACACACTTCCATGTGCCAAACCGGGGCTATGTTTGCATGTAGTTGTGTTTATGATTAATAATTCATGAAATATAGATTAATTGTGTTAATGTAAATATATAATAATACTAGTTTTTTACCCATGCCATATATGAAATCTTTTTCCTTTTGTTAAGAATATATTAATTAAAATTATTGTTTTAAGGCTAATATCCATGTGTACACTACTAATGGCAACAGTTGTTCAAAGCTATATAGACAGACAATCTAACTTCTATGGTTTCCAGCCGAGCCAACACTTAATTTCTTTCCCTATAAGTGTGTCTGCCTTAAAAATAAGTAATTTTGTCTATTTCTTAGCCAATCATCTAGATACTTCAATTTAAATACATTGAGATGTATGTTCATGTGCCAAAAAATAAGATAAGCGAATTAATTTGGTTAACTATTTGGTCTATTAAGTATTTGTGAAAAATTAATTTATGACATGGATATGGATGTTATGTAGTTAGTTCAAAATACATTTTAGGCAAAATAACACCTTCTAATTTTTGTATGCCTACCAAAGTGTCATTTAGGAAAGTTCTTCCTCACTAAATTAAAGAAACTAATAGATCATGTGTACAAAAATAGCCATCAACAGTGGTAACCAGTAGTTGGGTAGGCTACAATTGTTTATACAATAAACAACCATTCAAAACACAACCATCCACGATGAAATAAAAATATAACTAGCATTTAAAAATTCTGAAGGAATAGATGATGGCTATAATTTAGAATCGCCCTCTAAAATTCACTATAGATGACAATAACAAACTAAAATCATCATTTATTCCTTCAACATTAAAAAAAAAACTTCACTTTGAGGTATATACGATGATTATAAATTAAAATTATCATCTATATCCTAAGAAAATATTGCTTTCAAACTTCCCTCTTAGATATAAATGGTGAATATATGTTAGAATCATTGTTTATGGCCTTTTTTAAAAAATCAAACAGTACATATTACCATCATTACATACAAAACCTACATACATATGCTCAAAATTGATACATAAATATCAAAGTTGTGTATCTCTCATACATACATACACATATATATAACTTAAAATTTTATAAAAAAAATAATCAATTATATACATTAGCAAACATAAAAATAAAAACACTCTTTCATTCCTCAAAATAGTTAAGTATACTTGATCATATATATAAAATTAATACACAAGAAAAAATGTTGTATGTATCCCATTGATCAACACATAACAACATCAATGAAGGACATGGAATCCTATAAATAATAAAGCATACATAAAAACTCTTCACATTAATTTAAAAAGTACCTACAACTAAAGTCTTTAGATGGCTAGTTCAAAAACAAAATCTAGTCACTATTTTCTAACATCATTAATGTGGCTATCCAAAAATCTTATGTTATCATTTTGATATACTTAAGGGGAAAAAAGGGTTACTATGTCATGGTTATAAGTATTTGATTGAAGAAAAAGTATTAATAAGTATATATATATATATATATATTGAATTCTTGGGTCTTAAAAAATAACTGTGATGGTAATCCAACTTCTATGATCAAATCTTAATTATGCAAGACCTCATTAAAAAAACATCATTATCCTATTGGGAAATGTTTGATAGTTGATAGGTTGTGCGTTATGTTGTACACAATGCCTTTCTTGCCTCTTCTAATGCCTTCTTTCATTACTACTTAAGACTTAGCTTCCTCCATAAAATTTTACCATCCTAGTCAAAACTAAGAAAAAGAGGTAAATAGATAATAAGTTAATTAATTAAACTCTAGCTATTAATAGTAGTATAGTGCCCTTGAAGATAAATAAATAGCATTGCCATCCTAATGACTCCCCTCTGAAGCATAAGAGATCATGATTGTCATCTTTCAAGAAGGTCAACTTTAAGAGAGCAAATACATTGTAGATATTGTTAAGTCACTCAAGTTGTATCAAGATCTAATAATATCTTTCAAATACATGAGTTGTTCCTTGGGCAACAATAGTCCCTCCCACTATTATCTTGAGATTTCATGTATATTCACCCTATATTCAAGAGTTTTATTAGTTTCATGTTTCTCAACTACATATATACTTTAAGTAAGAAAATAATTAAAAGTAAAGTATATTGCCTTAGGTGCTTTGAGGATAGGTCTAATACTAGAGGTAATAGGTGTAGAAGTGGGAACAATCATGTCAATTTCTAAGTTGGATGTCCTTTTATTCATGAACTTTAGCATTTCCTACTCAATCTTTTGTTGGTTGGTAATTAATTGTGTTTGGTGTGCTCTTAAAGTATCAACTCCAATACTTAGACAATAAACCACTTTATAAGGAGTGTGAGAACTAGGATGTCATCCAAAAATAATTCACAATGTGACACCATGTGGCAACCCTCAGACTCAATCACCATGTTCCTTAGTCCCAAAAGCTTGAGTGATGACATCATTTTGACTACTCATTGGCGCTCTTGTTACCCAAACCTCTTTTTGTTAGAGAAATAATTATAGGTAGGGATAAGAATGATATGCAAATAATATTGAGAAGAATATAATGCCAAATTATTACAATATTATCAAAGATTTATTAGGTTGGTTCATTTATAGCCTTCTCTATTTTATTATCCACCCTAACACTCACCCAGATATCCACTCTTGTAAGAGGTGCATATGGAATACTTTCCTTTTTTGTGAAATCCTTTACCTTGTTATCCTTTAAAATCAATTTATTTATTATCATTTGAAATTGATAATAATAAATGTATATTGACCTAATTTGTTTCCTTACTAGCTCCTTTCTTTCGACATTATTATCGTTACATGAATTCTTATGAGGGTAAGCATTTTTCTTTTGCCTTTTGGATTTTTTCTATCACCAAAAGCATAAAAGTTATATATAAAATCAATATATATATATATGATTATAATTATTAATGTATAATATGAGTCATTACACTCCTTAGCTTCTTCTATATTTTTCAACTCGACAAACTCAGTCGATTGTTTGGGATGTGATCATGCCTTAATAATTTGTTGGTGGTTATGATAGATAAGTTCCATCTTCAACAACCATGTAAAGACATGCCAAACCAAACTTAAAAGTCTTTCCAAGATATAACACACATTTAAATAATAACCTTCTTATAGTGTTTAGGTACATAAAAACCATTATATATTATGAGAGAAATAAATATTATTAGTATATTATTTAAATGATAATATAATATTGGTATATAAATGCTTATTATAATTGTATGTCATCCCATAGTTTCTCTTTCATCTCATTAGGTACTTTTTTCCAATTAAGAATCATAATGGGAATCATTTCATGAGCTTTAGCGTTCATATATCTTATACAATATCTCATTCTCTCTGGTTAGTACCCCTTCTTTAATAACTTCATCAATTATATATCTAATTCCCTTGTACCTTAATAAATAAATTATTCATCCCCATCCCCCTCTCTTTATATTAATACCCTTCCATATTTAATCATCTAGAGATACCATGATAGTTGCATGAAATTAACCATTAAAGAAATTTTTTTTATTATTTTTTATGAGGGATTGATTAGTTTTTTTTTCATGTTCACACATTTAAGCAAGAAAAATTCCAAAACCTAAATTATCTTGCCATATTTTAACATGTCAACACGCACCAAGCTATTATTACATAAAACATTATAAAATTTCACAAAATCATTCTTGATCAATTGACCACATAACAAGGAAAATGAAAACATTGTAAAATTCTACAACTACATGACTGACGATAACACTCTAATCAGTAGCAACAATGTAATAGAGCATATAACTAACCAACTAGTAGTATCCAATATTTTTTCCTGCTTACTAATAAAATAGCAACAACCAACCAAATAATATAGCATGTAAATTATGTATACCACAAAAAAAAGAAAACAAAAAATAAAAAAATTCTAAAACCATAGGATAGTAAATAACACTTCAAGCATCACTTAAAATAAGTTTTAAAGGATATATACCATATTAAAGAGCAACATTGAGAAATTATATTTTAAGAAAACAACACTATTTAAGCATGGATAACTCAAGGTTCTATGCAAAAAGGGGAAAATGCATACCTAAAGTATGAAGAATAATGGTGACGGTGAAAAGGAAAAGAAAAAGATGAAAATGGTGATCAGAGAATAAGTTTTAAGGCGGTAGAAATAATGGAGGTTTCTTTACACCGCTAGAAGTTCTCTATTAATTTTGTGCTTAAGTAAATGTGTGAAAGTAAAATCATTCTCGGTTAAAGTCAATGAAGAATAAAAAAAATGGATTATTGCATAAACGTTAATTTTAGATGATAACCATTGTTTATACCTCATTACAATATATAATCTTTGTAAAGTTTCCTTTATGATATATTATAGACAAGTAATATTATATTAAAATTATCGTTTATACTCTAAATTGTTTTAATCAACATAAGAGACAAACAAAGATGATCTTAGATCATACAAATTCATAAGGTGATAGGTATAGCTTAATTGATAGGGCATGGAATTGTTAAAGCCTTTGGAGATTCTTTATTATAGTACAAGATTCAAAGAGTACATGTTGATATAGATTTTAATATAAAATGAAGTTTAGATATTTTAATTAGTATTATTATTAATTAATTTTGTTTAATTTAATTAATTATTGGTTAGTTAACTAAATTAAATGTTTAGGTGATGTGTAAATTTGTGACTTGGGGAATTGAGGGTTTGCATGCACATGGATGAAAAGCTATCAAGGAGGCATGTACTTCTATCTCATAATGTGTAGAGACATGATATAACAAATAAAGCAAAGGAAAAGGTAAACATAACTAACTCTGTGTTTGAATCATAAGAAGCAAAGCTTCTTTAGCTTTGTCCACAATTAATTTTAGAAATTTGATTAGTGCACCAATGAATAGTTTAATTTAATTATCCAACTCTTGTGTTAGTTGATTGGTATAATTTAGAAAGAATGGACATGAATTTTTTTTGTACATGATTTTTGAAATAATCACAAATACATCTATATATATATATATATATATCCCTTTATAGTACCAAAAAGTGATTAAAATTTTTAGAAATTTAAAGCTTTGTTTTTATTATTTTCTCTTTTATTACAAGATATGTGGGCGAATAATAGCATAACATTGAGTTTGCCGGAGTCCTACTAGATTAAAGTATTACTTTTACTAGGAATGATAACCTGTTATATCTTAAAAGACACTTGTTCACAACCTTAGGCACTGTACAATAAAATAAAATTATTTTAAGGACATTTCATGAATTCAATAAGCTTGGATATATTATTTTGGTCTTCTACTTTCAACTTTTGTTATTATTTCAATTAATAAGTTATGCCTATTAATATATTATTATTATTACTACTACTACTACTACTACTACTAATACTACTACTACTACTACTTATTAATAGTAAATCTATTTATTTATCTAATACCATATAATTCTATTCTATATATATTTAATATTCCTCCAACAATATGAAGATAAATTTGCTATTTGTGATCCTATTTGTTACAATATAGAATTTATTATTTGGTTGATAAATAGATCTCCTTGTCTTCTTATATTCATTTCTTAGTTGTCGATATTCTATTTTCATAATAAGAATAGATTTATTTGCAAACATTGTTGCAAATCAAATAAATAATGTGGATGTTGGTAAGAAAACAACAATGTTTAATGTGTTAGATTATAAACATTGGTAATAGAAAATGTTTTTCTATCTTACTACATTAAATTTGGCTAAGTATATTAATTAGAACCTTCCTAAACTTAATGAAGATGACACTATTATAGTCAACATGGCTAGGGTGGATAAATGGAATCATTCAAATTTCCTATGTAAGAATTGCATTCTAAACATATTCGATGACACGTTATATAATGTATACTCAAGTACTAAGACATTAAAGAAATTTTGGGATTCTTTGGATACCAAGTACTAAGACATTAAAGAAACTTTGGGATTATTTGGATACCAAGTATATGAGAGAGGATGCCGAGATATTGAAATTTGTCATCAGTCATTGTCTAGATTATAAAGTGATAACGAATACGTTATGTGCTAAGTGGAAGAACTTAAAGTAATCATACACGATATTCTTGATGATGGTAAGTCTCTTAGTGAATTATTTCAAGTGGCTCCAATAATTAAAAATTTTCCACCATCTTGGAAAGATTTTAAGAACTACCTAAAGCATAAGTGTAAGGAAATGAAACTTTAGGATCCTATAAATTTTTATGAATGAGGGAAGATGACTATAAGTTTGGAGGCTTAAACCCAATAGTACCTAGAGCTAGCATGATGGAAAATGGATCAAAGAAAATAAGAAATGGAAGCATGGTGGATATGGTTATAATGCAAGACCTAATGTTTCCAAGAAGTTCAATGGGAAGTACTACTACTATGGCAAA
The DNA here is from genome assembly GCA_039764185.1 of Tamarix austromongolica. Classification (NCBI taxonomy): domain Eukaryota; kingdom Viridiplantae; phylum Streptophyta; class Magnoliopsida; order Caryophyllales; family Tamaricaceae; genus Tamarix; species Tamarix austromongolica. The sequence goes on from CM077808.1 coordinate 88,826,159, forward strand.
CAGGGACACCGTGCAAATAATTGTTGCAATCCAAAGAGTCTAAATAAGAGTAACACTCAAGAAAATGTCACAGATGTAGACAAGTTGTCTGAATATCTCAATGTTTTCAATTTATCTATAATAGTGTCACAATAAGACCTTATTAGTAATACTAAGAAATGGTGGATAGACACTAAAGTTTCTCATCACATATATGCTAACAAGTGGATTTTTACTGAGTATCACTCAATTTAAAAAAATAAAGAACCATTCTTCATAGGAAATGCTTCATCTTCAAAGGTGATTGATTATGAAAATGTGATGCTCAAATTGATAAGTAAGAATAATCTTATGTTTAAAGATGTACTCCATGTACCAAATATCTAAAAGAATTTAGGTTCAAAATCCCTATTAAATAATAATGATTTTAAGTTGATATTTGTATCCGATCAATTTATGCTCACAAATAATGAAATATTTGTAGAAAAAGGCTATCTTAGTGATGAACACTTTAAGATGAATGTTATGGCTATTGTACCCAAAGTAATTAATTAATTTATTATTATTATTATTATTATTATTATTATTATTATTATTATTATTATTATTATTATTATAAGTTTGGTTCTTTTTATCTTCTTTAGTCTTTTAACATTTGGTATGAACAATTAGGGCACACTAATTATGATACTATTTGTAGATTAATTAATTTGGATTATTTACCTTGATGTAATTTAATCATCATTATAAATGTGAGGTATGTGTTCAGGCTAAAATGATAATAAAACTCTTTCATTTTATTAAAAGGAATTTGGAAACTATATATTTAATTCAAAATGATGTGTGTGATTTAATGTTTGTGCAAACTAAAGGTGGTAATAGGTATTTTATTGTTGTTACATATGATTGCACACACTATTGCTAGAATTATTTATTACAAAGCAAGGAGAAGATAATAAAATTATTTAAAAACTTAAAAGCAAGTTGAGAATCAACTTGGTAGAAAGAGTAAGGTTATAAGAAGAAATAGAGGAGATGAATACGAATACCCCCTTCAAAAATTTATTTTGAAACATGATATTATTCACCAAAATACCACTCCTTACATGCCACAATCTAATGGAATTATAGAACACAAGAATAGAACCTTGAAGGACATAATGAATTCCATGTTAATTAGTTATAGATTGTCACATAACTTGTGAGGGAAGCCCTATTATTTGTAAATCATATTCTAAGTAAGATACCTGATGAGAAAACTCAAAATATGAAAATGTCACAAGCCTAACTATAAATACTTAAAAGTGTGGGGGTTCTTGAAAAAAGTAGCAGGTCTTAAGCTAAATAGGGTCAAGTTAGGATAAAAAACCATTAATTACATATTCATTGGTTATGCACATAATAATAGTGCATATTGATGCATATTCCAAAAATCTAATGTTTCTGAGATTCATATAAACATCATTATTGTCAACATCATTATAGAATCAAGGGATTCTATAAAATTCAAATTATGTTTGCATACAAAATAAATAGTAAATTAGTTTTACTAAAATGTCCTAGAAATTCTATTGATAATGAGAGCACATATGTTGATCCAAGTAAACCTAGACAAAGTAAGAGGGCTAACAATTCAAAATCATTTGGGCCTAATTATTTAACATATGTGTAAAAAAAAAGCCTAAAGCTTTTAAAGAATGAATTTCCCCCCTAAATCTATTTATCGGAAATAAGCATTAAATAGTAAAATTGATTCCATCATGCAAAACCGCACATAATAAGTTGTGAACTTGCCTTTGGGGAATCAACCCATATGATTTAAGTGGATATTTAAGAAGAAATTAAAAGTGGATGGTTAAATTGAGAAGTATAAAGAAAAAATTGTCATTAAGGCCTATAAGCAAGGAGAAGATGTTGATTTTTTCAACACATAATCACCTTTTACAATAACTACATCTATATGTATATTTTTAGCAATAACAACTATAAAAGGTTTAGAAGTGTATTAAATGGATGTAAAAACAATAGTCTTGAATGATAAACAAGAGGAATAGATCTATATGGAAAAACCTAAGGGGTCCATTGTTCTCGTTTAGGAGAGAAAGGTTTGTCACCTTATTAAATCCTTGTATAGATTAAAATAAGTGCCCAGGAAATGACATGAGAGTTTTGATAGTGTAATGTTATTAGATGGATTCAAAATAAATGAGATAAAAAAAATTATGTTAAGGATGCTCATAGAGGCTAAATTATAGGGTGTATGTATGTAGATTATATATTCATAATGGGTAGTTATAATAATATCATCAACACTACCAAAAATATGTCCACCAAGAGTTTTGATATGAAAAATAAGGGTCTTGTAGATTTTATATTAAGATTTAGGATTTAGCTAGTGAGATAATGTTATCTCATTCTCACTACATTGATGAAACACTTTATCAATTCAATGAGTATAATATTAACCTAGTTAAAACACCATTAATGGTGAATATTCATTCTATGAAAAATAGCAGTGCTAGTATTTCACAATTGTAATATTCACATATAATATGAAATATCATGTATCTCATGACGTGCTCACGACATGGAATTGATAATATAGTTAACATGATAAGTTGTTACACCAATAACCCTATTAGGGAACATTCGAAGATGATCATTCAAGTTCTAGGATATCTAAAGCACAACAAGAACTTTGGATTTTACTATAAAATATATCCAACAGTGGTAGAAGGCTTCACTAATGTGAACTAGATATCATATTCCAAGGACTCTAAGTCCACTTGTGGATATGTATTAACACTTGGAAGTGGTGTAGTATCTTATAAGTCATCAAAACAAACATGTATCTCAAGACCGACAATTAAGTATGACTTTTTTTTTCTGTAGACAAAGTCGAGTAAGAAATTGAATGACTTAGAGAATTCCTCGAATATATCCCATGTTGAGAAAAAAACATTTTCCACCTATGTGTATCCATTATGATCGCCAATCTACAATCAATAGAGCACAAAGTAAGATGTATAATGGTAAGTTTAGAAAAATTTATCATACACATAATACCATTAGAAGGATGCTTTCTAGTGGAATTATCTCAATTTACTATGTGAAGTTAAAAGATAATGACATGGATCTACTTAAAAATGCATTAATTAGAGAGAAAGTGGAAAAATCATCAAGGGGAATGAGTCTAAAGTATATGGATATATAGAGATGTTATGATGGTGACCCAACCTAGTTGACTAGAGATCTCAAGGTATAGGTTCAATAGGACAACTAGAATATGGATGACATAATGCTACACTTAGAAACTTATTTCCATCTACCCATTCTTGTGATGAAACAATGCAAATAAGATTATAAAGTTAAGTTATGTTTTTAATGATCCCTATGACTTGATAAATTAAATTAGATTATTTAAATGATAAAATAAGTAAGTGATCGGCTATATTCATGAAAAAGGGTCACTCAAGTGAGGATTTTGTAAGGTTGAATTCTCTAAAGCAATCATGAAGTTAGGTGGTGTTTATGGATTAAACAAAAAAAAAGGTGAGAAATGACTATATTCAAATGATGTATTGTATTTTCTATTATCTTGGTTTACACTAGATGCCTAATTGTTCAAGGTAGACTCATCCACTAGTTAGCTACTAAACCTAGTAGAAATTCATTATAAAAATTTCAAAGTCTCAAGCTCCTTATCTTGATGCATTTTTCTTCACTTATACTTAACTAGTTTGGTTATGGAATGAACATTAGTTTTATCTTTCATATGGGAAATAAACAAATTCCAAGAAATATATTATCACCTTATGATAAGGTAATGGGAGATGTTCAATTTAAATTTTATGTTGTTCATGCTTAATGAGCTTGTAAAATATCACAATCTTATAGGGGATTGTTAACATAGATTTTAATATGAAAGAAGCATTAATTATTTTAATGTTTTAATTAGTATTATTGCTAATTTCTTATATTTAATTTAATTAATTATTAGTTAGTTAATTAAATTGAATTGTTAGGTATTATTTATAAATAATGCATACATATGTGACCAAGTGAAAAGAGGATTCACATGCACATGTACGAAAAGCTGCCTAGGCGTCATGTACTTCTATCTCCTAATGTGCACATAAATGATGGGACAAGGCAAATATAGAAAAGAAAAAAAGGAAACATATCAAAATTTTTGTTTTAATGATAAAGAAACATTACTCCTTTGGTTTTTCCCACTATATGCATGTTCTCCAAGTAAAAAATGCACACATTTTGTTAACACTTAAAGTTTATTAAGAAGCTTAATTAACTTCTCCAACTCTTACACATGTTGATAGGTATGGTCCAGATAGAAAAGACATGACTTTTGTTTCGTACTTGAGTTTTGGAGTAGTCATAAATATATCTATAAATAGCCCCCACAATACCAGAAAGATATTTAGAATTTTAGAAACTTAGGGTTTTCTTTTGAGTATCTTATCTCTCTTTACTCTTCTATTCCAAGACATCTCATTAGAGTGCTACTTTTAACATGAACAAAATTTTTTCTAAGGATACCCTAATGTACCCGAACTAAATTTAAAATAAAAATATAAAATATATTTTTCTACTCTCTCTCTCTCTCTCAACCCTCTGCCATTTGTAGTCCCTTCCTCCTAAACACTCTCCCTGTCTCCCTCATTTTCTAACTTCACTCAACCCACCCTCTGCCTTATATACATATACACGCTACACACATTCCCGCATCACTCTACCCAACCTTTTCCCCCTCTGTTCCTTTTCAACAGCCATCTTCCCCCAAAAAAACAGCTCCCTATCCCCGCTACATTTTTTTTCCTTCAACCACACTTAACCAAACAACACCCTACATTATACATATACACACATGCACCAACATATCATATCTCCCCGACCTTCTCCATTTCCCCCTGTATCTTCTCAACACCTCGCCCCCACTCCTTTTCTCTGCCCCTTTGATCCCCAACATAGCCACGACTTTCCCCAACTCACCCTTCCCTTCTCGGCTCCATTTGGGTTCTAGCCATCACCACCCTGCCACTCCCATCACCAATCAGCCCACACCGACCATGCAAGCCCAGTAGCCACTGACTACCCTCCCTTCTCCCCCTTCTTCCTCTTCTTCCTGTGTAGCTTGTTGCCCAGCCCTACATCAATTGCCTACCACTGTCGACTACCAGCCAACCCAGCCTACCGAGCCATCCGTGCGCAACCAAACTCCACCCTCCTCTCACGGCACCACAACACCCAACCACCACCCAACCACTACCTTCTTCCTCTTCTCCCTTCTCTCCTACGTCGCATGCAGCACCACATCACCACCCCCGCAGCTCCAGCCCACCACCATTCTCCTCCTCCTGCGTCGCCCAGCTTCTGCGCCATCACCCTCAACCCAACAACACCCGAACACATCACCACTCCCTCACTAAACCAACCAACAACGCAACCTCCCAACAGCCGACCACCATCCCACCATCTCCACCACCTACAACCAATTCCCTTCTTGCGTTGTTAACCCCAACCGAGCCACCACTACCGCCTACCATCGCTGACAGAGCCACCCCATCACCACCACCGTAGCCAGCATCCCCTTCCCTCCTCTTCTCCGTACCTCCCCCTTATAGCCCTCCCCTAGTTCGTGTACTGCTCACGCTGCGCGCATGCAGCATGAGTGAGTGTGTTTGATTTTACTAATGTTTTGGTATATATATATATATATTAAATGTAAGGGTATTTTAGTAATTTTTAAAAAATAAATATTTTATTATTATAATTATTATTTTACTTTATAGATATTAATTTGGTAATTGTAGTATTATTTTGAGGTACAAAAGGTTGATTAGCGGGATCTGATAACTTTAGTAGGATACTGCTATTTTTGTACTTTTGCTGGAATTCAGATAACTGTTATACCCTTCTAAAATTATAAATATTACGTGATAGTACATTAGGGTTTCAGTGTATGCAATATAGTAAATATGATTTGTTACATTATACATATGTGTTAATTAAATATGATTTGTTACATTATACATATGTGTTAATTATTATTATCATGAAAATGGGTAAAACGATAATGTTATCTGATGTAAATTATGTCAGGTATAAAAGTATGATTAAAATGATTCTAATGAAAACAAAAACATTTGTATGATAATTATGTATAAAATAATAAGTTGGTCATGCTTAGATATAATTATAGAATAATTATTATGGATGTTTGCCCTATGGGCCATTTAGTCATTTTTGTGTATTATGATATTTATCCTGAAAATCATATATAATATGTATTAGTTGTTATTAAGTATGTGAGTGTGTGTTTTGGATGGATTAAAGGTGCGAAAAAGGATTTTATGTGCAAAATTATGTATAAGGGAAAAATGGTCATTTAACATATCTGATAATTTAAATCATGTAATAAATAATTTATTTATGATGTTTTAGCCTTTTTATGGAAATGAATAAATCAAATGGGATTAGTATTTAAATAGATGATAATCTGAAAATTTTGGTCTTAAGGGTATTTTGGTCTTTTTTGGCCTAAAGTGTCCAGATGTGAATAATTGAGCCTAGGATGACCTTAGCATGTTTTAATGTTGGCCTTGATATTGACATTGATTATGGTTGTCTTTGATGAATGGAAATATAAAAAAATAGTTAAATATGAAAATCGGCTTTATCTATATTGTATGCGATTTTGTGGTCACTTTAATAAAAATATTAATACTTAAAATGGATCTCGAGATTGGTAATGGTGGCTCCTCAGGGGTCTCTACCATAAGGATGTGGTTTAACCCACGGTTGATATTATGATTTTTGCTGATGTGCCTTAGTACCCTAGTCATGCCCTACATCTTACTTTATTCTATTATGCAAACTAATAGGGGGTATGCATACTTATGGATTAGGTGTCTTTGTCGGTAGGGTATTGTATTACCTTCATGTACCACTGCAACCAGGGTACCTTTACGTCCTTGGGTTGATAGTCAGTAGGATACTGTGTTACTTTGGTGCACCGGTATTGTAACACCCCCAAATTTACTACTAAAAAATTTTGTTTAAATCGAAGGGTTTAGCGGAAGCGAAAGAATTAAAACTGTAAACTTGGGGGTATTACCGCCACACTTAGTACCGGACCGGCTCACACCTACCGTCCCGACACTAAGTGCTAAGGCTAAATCAACAATCGTTAAGTAAGAACCAGCAGAAACATAAGTTCATAGTCATCATAAGTCATTCATGAAAACAAGAGTCGACCACAGTCAGAATATCGTTTAAGATTACAACTTAAGAGTTACACTCCAAAATACGAACATAATACAAATACGGCTAACTCATGATAAATGAAGACAAGGATAGTAAAAGAGTCCGGCCGGCTCGCTCTTGGCCCCAACCAAGATAGGCTCAACACTCGGCCCCACCCGATGCCTCGTAGGTATCGTAGGCATCGAAAACATGATCTCCTACCTGCACAAGGTCAGATGGGTCTTCTGCTCATGGGAATGAGCAGCACCCATGAAACGGGTGATCAGTACGCTACGTACTGAGTAAGGTAACAGACGAGCTAAGGCCAACACATAGAACACATGATACAAGTATAAGCACATAGGTAACATACGATAACACACATGATAAGGCCTAGTTACTTTCCCGGTGACTTATTCTTTATTCTCAATAATAATAGGTCCATTCCACACGTATTCTTTAGTAGTCCATGTGAGTGCGAGAACCCCACTATTACAGTCGGTAGACCAAAAAGTATACACTCAGGGCAGAACGCTCCTGACCACTATTATTTGCCGGTGGACCGGTCTCCAGGACAAGATGCTCCTGGCCACTATTATTTGCCGGTGGACCGGTCTGGCCCCGACTCACATGGTGTTTCACTGTAAGTACTTAGTGTATTTTCCATGGTTTAACTTACTTACTTTGGTTTGTCGAGCATGAAATCCCCCACTATTATAGCCGATGGACCGAAAGGTATACATTCAGGGCAGAACGCTCCTGACCACTATTATTTGCCGGTGGACCGGTCTCCAGGGCACCCCGGCTCCTGGCCACTATTATTTGCCGGTGGACTGGTCTGGGCTCGGCTCAACAATATTTCGCTTTACATGATTAGTGTCTTATCCGTATCTTATTGAATCGCATTCCACCCTTAACATGCATACCAACAATATACTACTGCTTGCCTCTCAAGCGGGCCCGTCTCATATGTTGAGACTCTTTCCCCCCTTTATCACCCCGTCTTCCTTTCCCCTATACTCACACCTAATAAAAGGCCAACTCCTAAGAGTATAAGTCAAACCTAACACCCTATGACGTTGACCTCGCCTATTCTCAACCTCTAGGGTTTTCGAACCTTAGTTAGACCTACGTGGCCCAACTTCTTCTCACTTACCTCACCATTACTTGTTCTTCACCCCACATCTCACCCTTATTAGGTCAAATCCCAAGGCATATCACTTTACTCCTCGATCTCGCATGTGACCGGCAAAACCCTAGTAGGCCACCTCAAACCCTAGCACCTTACTTCTTCCACAAGTAACCTCTCTCTTTTCATTCCCAAGTCTCTTCATTCACATGGAAACCCATACTCATCATTTATATAATAGAATTCTCACTCTCAACCCATACTCCGCCCTTCCTTAGTCATTCTTACTTTCACACTTCCCAAATTTCCACTTTCTCCCTGAAAACCCTAATCGGGTCCCTTATACACCCTTGCACTAACCTCGTACTATTTTTCATCCCAAGTCTCCAATCACTCCACAGTTCCCCTATTCTCTTATTTACACCCAAATTCAACTTTTCTCACGTAAGATTCACCCCCATGCAAGATTTAGCCATCTCATGCAAACACCCCAAGTCACCATGTAGATTTTAAGGTCCCCATGCATGGTTCCCAACTTTCATTTATTTTAGACATTCTTTCCACTTAAAACTTCTCTCATGGATTATGAGGTACTTTGGTCAACCCCATATCCCCCTTAATGGTCTCACTTCCCGTTCCCCATCTCATCATTCTTTTAGTCTCATTTCATAATACCAAAACCCTAGCATGCATGTCCTAGAGGGCCGTATCAACACATCATAAATATCACACATAAAACATGCCATGTTCATGTCATAGAAAGTACACACGACGTACCTCAAATTCCAAGCTGCGCTACACATGAGACAAGTTATCCGTAAGTCATATAATGCACATTAGCATGGTACACACAACAATCAACACATCACATCACACATAGCACAAGGCCATAGCTTCGTCCTTACCTAAAGTGGCACCGGGCTTGGAGCACGCTCCTCTAACTCCTTAGGGATTTGGTCGGGGTTACCTATAAAAGGGGAAAATGCTAAGTATTAGTTTCCCTCAAAGTACCGTTATCCCTTATTCTAGTTTAGGATTAGGGTTTATATTACTAAAGTGGGTATTATACAAAAACTAGGGTTTTTATCTTAAAGTTAGTGTATTAGCCATTACTAGTCAAAATGTATTTATTTTTGATACTAATTGTTACCCTTATATTGTTAAACCCATTAGTTCTAATCTTGTAGTAATAGGGTTTATGCTAACTATAGGAAAATAGTGATAGTAGTAGTAATAGTAAGAGCTAATAATAGTACCCTAGTGATGAGGTTTAGGGTTAAAAGCATTAGGGGTAATATTAAGTGATATGATAATAAGGCTCAAGTGTCCTTCTTAGTTAACAACCACATGATATTTACTAACTTTTAGTTAAGTCACATGGATAAGACAAAAGTAGTTTTATTGTTAACCTAAAGGATGAGGTATTAAGTAGAATAATAATAATGACAATAGTAGTAATAATAGTAATATTACTAATAATGATGGTAATATTAGTCATAATAACAATAATAACCCTAGCAGTAATAATAACAATAACAACAACCCAGTATGGTAAGGTATTAATAATAATAACCTTAGTAAGATAATAGAGATAATAATAATAATAATAATAATAATAATAATAATAATAATAATAATAATAATAGGGTTGTTAATATTAACACTTATAAAAATAAAACTAAAGTTGAGTGTAATAGAAGTTAGGGTTCCAAGGGATGTTAGTATGGTAAAAATGATAACTTTAATATCAGAAGTCACAATATTAGAAATGATAATAATAATAAGAGTAATAATAATAATAATAATAATAATAATAATAATAATAATAATAATAATAGAATAATAATAATAATAATAATAATAATAAGCATAATGGCATCAATATTAGTTAACTTAATAGTAATTGTATGGAAATAAAGTTTAAGGCTTAGGATGAGTGGAAGACCACCTAAGGTCGGTGGTGGTCTAGCGGCGGCGCGTGGCGGCGGCGATGGGGGAGGAGAAGAGAGGAAAAGATGGAGGTGGTGGTTAGATGGGAGGAGAAGAGGGGGAGGAGACAGTAGGGAGAGGGGAGTGGAATGAGGGTGGTGGTGTGAGAAAGGTGGCGGCGCGCGGTGGTAGACGCGGCGGCCGAAAATGGAGGAGGGTGGTGGAAGATGGTGGAGGTTTGTGGAGAAGGAGGCAGGGAGTAAGGATGGTATGGGCAGGTAGGGGAGGACCTGCTGGTCACTTTGGGAGGTGGAGAGGAGGTTGGTCACGGCGGAGGTGGCGGCAGAAGGTGGCGCGAGGTGGCGGGGGTGGTTTTTGGGCAAGGGATTTCGCACGGTTGTGGCGGCACGTGCAGGGTAGGAACGGGGGTAGCGACGGTTTGGTTGCGTGGAGGGTGGTGCAAGGAAGGTTTTGGTGCGTGGCGGTGGTCGCGGCGGTTGCTAGAGGCGGCGGAAAGGGTGTCTATTCTGGCGGCGGCGAGGCAGGGTTTCGGCAAGGTCCAGAGGGGAGGACTTGCCTTGGCCATTCGGGGAGGGGTATTTATAGGCAATTGAGGAGGGGAAAACGACGAAGGGAAGAAGGACGACACACGGGGGCAGGTGCGGCAGGCCGCCGTCCGGTGGTGGTAGCCGATCGCAGGTATGTGGTTTGGCGGGCTTGTCTGTGGTTTGGCGGTGTGCGGAAAAAGGAAAGGAAATCAGGACGCGTGAGGGGCAGGACGATTATGCTGGGTTGACTTGGGAAAGAAAGGGACGGGAATGGCAGGGGAAGGAGGGTCGGACGGTAGGCGGCAGGCAACAGGTTGCAGGCCTGCGCGGGAGGGGGGAAGAAGATGACCCCTGAACCGGCGATCCAGGAGAAAAGAAAAAATGGGGATACCAGCCGGTTTGGCAACGGTTATAAGATCCGTAAGTCAAACACGGCGTATTGGGGTTTATGGGAGGAAAACGCAACGTCGCGTCGAAGGCTGGCAACGGTCAAAATGACACTTAACGCGACGCGGCGTTTCGGCGTCTTCGGGGGTTAAATGCTGCGTTGCAGGCGTACGAGGGCCAGCGGACGACGCTGGGTCGGGGAAGGAGAAGGAAGGAAGGGATTGGGCCGAGAGAGGCCCAATTCCGGCGGAAGAAGGGAAAAAAAGAAAAAAAGGAAGAGAAAGAAAAAGGAAAAAGGGGGAAAGAGATTTCTTTAGGGTTTTAAATTTTGCACAATTTATTTAGGATGTTTTTGGGTTATTATACATTTATTTATATGTTTATTTATTTTCTTAAATATTTAAAAATTATTCAAATAATAATTTTAATTCCCTTTTTAGATTATTTTGGCTATTTTGGTTAATTTTCCTCCACTTTTATTTTAATTAGTAAAATGCCCAGAATTCTCTAAGTAATTTATTTATTACTTTCGCTTTATTTTTCTCAATTATTTTTCTCTTTAGTTAATAAAGTAATTTATTTTATAAGTTTTCCTTAATAAATCGTTATTGGCCAAAATTCCTAAATTAGGGTTTTGGGGTATTTCAAGTATTGTAACACCCCCAAATTTACTACTGAAAAATTTTATTTTAACGGAAGCATATAATCAAATATTTAGGTATTACCACCGTAATTGACATAAGTCTGGCTTACACCACCATCCTTACATCAATTACAAAGCAAAATAATTAGAAATTTTAAAACATGATTAGAAAGAGATGAGACAAATTTTAATAACATCAAATAAGTGTTCGGAGATCAACTCCAATTATAATATCAAAATATAACAAAAAGGAATCCCATGGAACTAAGAGTCCAAAAAGGTATCCGGGTAAAACTATCATCCAGATAACATGGCTCTACACCCAAATCCTGATATGAAATAATCACTCCTCCACATATATCGCATCAAAGGCTGCGAAACCATCCACCTAGTCCTCATCGACCTGCACATAAACATATGGGTCATCTACTCATTGAATTGAGTAGCACCCATGAAACAGATGATCAATACGCTACGTACTGAGTAAGGTAATGGTACAGTTAAACAGGGTTACACATAATACAAGAATTATCCTAAGAAATTCATACATGCCCAAATCTAAGAATTCAAGATAATTACTAATTCCAAGTCTTTCAATAGATATACCATATTCTAATATTTTATTTATGTTGATTTTAGGGACCCCACTATTCTTAAACCGTTAGAACAGTTTAAAATACCTCTTGGGGACAATACACTAGAGCCACTATTATTATCAGATGGAACAGAGGCAACACCTCTTAGAATAAAATACTCCTAAGCTAGTATTTATTAAATCAGTAGAACAATTTGAAGCACCTCTCGAGGACAACACAACCGTGCCACTATTATTACCCAATGGAACTAACTTAACACCTTGGTCCTGACTCACATAGTCTTTCACTTTAAATGATTAGTATCTTTCCATTTATACTTTAACTTTTAATTGTATTTTCATTCACATTGAGTATGGGGCTCCACTATTCTTAATCCAGTGGAACAAACTGAAGCACCTCTTAGGGACAACACACCCAAGCCACTATTATTATCTAATGGAATGGAGTCATATAAACACATTGGCCCAACTCAAGTGATCTTTCACTTTACATGATTAGTATCTTATTCAGAGTTGATTGTGTATTATCATGCCGAACTTAAGACATATAATTAAACACATAAGTACGACCATATAATTATCCTCAATTGACCATAATACCCTTAGGGTAGGCAAGACAATCGTATTCTTCCAAAGCCTTATAAAACCCAAAGTACATTTCTAATCATTATTTAAAGTACATATCCTTAGTTTCCCATATATATCTTGTATCCAATATTATACCCAAATATAATTTCATTACTCTCAATAATATCATTTCATAGCATTTTTATAATTAAATTATTCACTATAACATACTCAACACAAAAGCATATACAAAGATACAAGTATCATATAAATACCTAACTATGACATGTATCCTTACCGACAAGGACACCAGGCTCTATGCACGTAAATCCTATACCTCCCCCGAGATCACCTATGAAAACAAGACAAAACACAATTAGGATCAGAGGTTAAAAATTAATAGGGAATTTATGGTAGAGAAGGGTAAAAATATAATTTACCGAAATCAAATGGAAGATTAAATTATATGGAAGTGTAGAAGAATGTGTAGTGGAGCTATGGTTAAATTTTTGTGGTGTTTGGACAAGATTTAGGGTGAAAATAGGCTTTCACGGCTAAAAAGGAAGTTGCATGGCTGTGTAGCAATAGTGAACAACAGGTCGAAGAAGAAAAGACGTACGATCAGGCGGTGCAAGAATTGCACAGCTGTGCAGCACTGAGCTGAGAGAAAATAAAATGCATGACTAGACGGTGCAAGAGTTATACGGCTGTGCAGTAGGGTATTTGAGCATTACACGGCCGTGCACAAGTCGTGCACTCTGAAACTCTACAACAAACGAGGGGAAGGAGAAGGGAAAAGAGGCTGCGATTGATTCACCAGCCAAAGGGTGGCTAGTGGTGGCTTGGGTGGTGCTTGGTGATGGATTGGTTGGTGCGGATGCTAACAATAGAGAAGGAGGAAGAAGAAGGAGAAAGGAGAAGGACGAAGAGAAGAAGGTCAGGGAGCTGATGGATGACAATAAAATGGAGGGATGGAGGGGTATATATACTAGTAAGGCAGTGTGTCTTGGAGGCAAAAAATGGTAGGGGTGATGACGACGACGATGATGATCTTCCCAGAAGAAGGAAGAAAGAAGAAAGGAAAGGATAGGGGGATGGTGACGGCTGAGATGGATGGGAGTCAGGCAGAGGCACAAGGGGGTGATGAAGAAGAAGAAAACGTGCACGGGAGGAGAAGGCAGGGAATGATGGTGATGGTGGTTGCGTAATAGAGCAGCAGCAGGGAGAAGAAGAAAGAAGAAGGAAGAAGAAGGGTGACAAGGGAGTGATGGTTGTGCGTAGAGGAGGAGGAGGAGGAGAAGAAGGTAGCACGAGGGATGATGATGATGGTCTGTGAGGGTGGCAGGGTGATGGTGAGAGAAAGCATGTGGGAGGGCAAGTGGGTGGTGCATGGTGCAAAGGAAGCAAAACTCCTCACACCACAAAATCGGCGCAGGAGAAGAAGGGAAAAGAAAAGAAAACGAAAGAAAAGAGAAGAAAGTAAGAAAAGAAAAGGAGAAAGAAAAGAAAAAGAGATAAGTGTTAGGGAATTAGGATTAGATTAGGAAATTTTAGATTAACCAAATAATTTGGATTAGTAAAAATTTTAGCAGATTTTGGTTTTGGTTTAAAATTTTTAATTTATCCAAATCAAGGTTTCAGTTTCAGTTAAAGTTTTGGGATTAAAAAATTTGGTTAAGGCTAACAATAAGATTCCTTGATATTAGAATTAAATTAGGGTGATAATGATGTGGGATTAGGCTAAGTAAATTTTCAAGGTAATACAGGTATGACTTGAGTACCTTTGCGTCTCTAAGTTGATTGATTCCCCCTCGAAAAAGTAAAAAAATGGAAATGATATGATTTGATTGAAATAATGATTATTAGATTATTGGATTGTTGGTAAAAGCCTTTGTGCCTACCTGTGGTTTTGGTAGCAGCCTTCGTACCTACTTCATACCTACCTGTAGTTTTTTGTGGTTTCGGTAGCAGCCTTCATGCCTACCTGTAGTTTTCTATGGTTTCAGTAGCAGCCTTTATGCCTACCTGTGATTTCAATAGTAGTCTTCGTCCCTACCTGTGTTGGTATTATGTTTGTGAGCATGCCTTTGATGTCATGGATTTTATTATGTTGTACCTATAAGTATACATGTGATGTTATGGATCTTATTACGCTATGCCTATAAGTATACCTGTGATGTTATTGATTTTATTATGTTTTACCTATAAGTATACTTGAGATGATATGGATCTTAGTATATTATACCTATGAACATACCTTTGATGTATGTAATTGATTGGGGTTTATACTCATCCATGAATTATGTTGTGAAAGTTAAAGTTGTAGTATAGAGTTGGGTTTTAATTATTGCTTCAAAGAGTATCTCTAGGATGTTCATTAGTAAGTTTAGTTATTTCAAATGAATTAATATGAGTAGTACGTGACCTTGATGGAATTTGATTATCTAAATGATTCTTGTATTTCAGTCATCGTATTTATATGTATATGTCTCATACCATGTTAGTTGTATGCCTTACACGTGTTCCATACTATTTTATCATATTAGTTTGGTATAAAGGGTTGCTTAGTACCATAGTACTGAACGGTTCATTCTCGTGGGCCCCTTCCTATTTAATGGGCAGTGGACTTTGTAGATCAGTCTCTAAGTTCAATCAAATGTTGGTAGTTTGGATTTGAGAGCGTAGGGCTATCCAGTGTCTTTATTGTTATCTTATTTTTCGGTTGTATTTGGACCCTTATAGCCTCCTGTAATTTCTCTCTTGAATTTTATAAACTACTAATATTGTTTTTAATTAGCACGATATTTATCTAACATTCTCTCTATTCTAATTTTTGTAATCATGTTATTAATTTAAGCAGAGTAATGATTTCAACCTTAGCACTTGGTATGAGAATGGTAGAGGAAACTAGACTTGTACTAAGTGTGGTGGTAACACTCTTCATTTTTATTGTTTTAGCTTCCACGCTTAACTCTACAAAGAAAATTTTTCAGTAATAAATTTGGGGGTGTTACATATACACCAGTGGACCTCCTTTTATGAAGGTCTCCACCATAATCAAAGTCTACTAACCCAACCAGCGCATCACCCGATCTCCCATTCTCTTAAAAGTTGATGGCATTCCCTTCAAGTACCTAAAGATCTACTTCACTACTTGTCAGTGAGCCTTTCTCATATTCGTCATATATCGGCTCACAAAAATAAAAACTTGAGTGATATCAAGCTAGGTACACACCATAGCATACATAATATAACCAACAATATTAGAATAGGGAACAATAGCCATGAGTTACTCTTCCTTTTGGATTTAGGGTAATCCAAAGCTGATAATCTAAAATGAGTAGCCAAATAAGTTCTAGCGAGTTGGCATCCATCATATGAAACCTCTTAAGTACCTTGCTCACATAAGACTCTTGTGATAAGTGCAAAATCTTCCACTCATTATCTTTTGTGATCTATATGCCAAGGATCTACTTTATAGCTCCAAGATATTTCATCTCAAACTCACCATTCAACAT
Organism: Tamarix austromongolica; assembly: GCA_039764185.1. Taxonomy (NCBI): domain Eukaryota; kingdom Viridiplantae; phylum Streptophyta; class Magnoliopsida; order Caryophyllales; family Tamaricaceae; genus Tamarix; species Tamarix austromongolica. The sequence continues at coordinate 88,842,717 of CM077808.1, forward strand.
TGTCTTCAATTTATCGATATTAGATATACCTTTTGCTACCACAAGCACGTCATAAACATATAGCAGAAGATACACAAGTGAGTCCCCCTCCATCTCCTTCGAGTATACACATCCATCATTTTCAATCTTAGAGAAACCATGCTCTAGCATAAACTAATCAAACCATTTATACCACTATCTAGGAGACTACAAACCATATAGTGACTTCTTCAATAGGTACACATGATCATTCATCCCTTAAACAACAAACCCATTAGGTTGGCACATGTGAATCTCCTATTTTTACCATGTAAAAATTTAATTTTAACATCTAACTGCTCTAGCTCTAAATAATTCATAACTGCAAGCATAAGTAAAGTAGGAATAGAAGTATGTCTAACCACACGAGAAAATCACCTTGTTATAGTACACGCCTAGATTATGATTGAATCTACACGCTAATAAATAAAATTTGTACCTTAGTCTCTTGACCATTGGGGGTTCTTATTAAAACTTATACATCTACTTGCAATCAACTATATTATTCTTCATGGATGAATTCACAAGTTTCCATATCCAATCCTTCACTAAAGATTATATCTCCTTCTCTATAGCAATACACCACTCAATAGACTCAAAACTTACTATAGCCTCTAAGAATGATGTCGACTCATGCACATCAACAATTATCTTTGCACTAGATAAGGCATGACCATCTAATTATTCAAAATCATACTTGACAAGATGCTTAAAAATCCACTATTCTCTATCTGGAGCAACACCCCTTTGTACCATCTACCGCTTGGATGCACCCACTTCAAGAATAGTGGGTCTATCAAAAGGGTTTCTGTCATCCAAATCAACCTCAACCTCTTTCTAACCCAAATCACTATTTTCTCCACCTTTTTAGACACACCATCACTAGATCAATCTTTTGGACAAACATAAATTCATTGAAGGTAACAACCCTGCAAGTTAAGAACTTATATGCAACTAGGTCTTATAACTAATATCCCTTCACTTTAGATGTAAAGCTAATAAAAATACACTTCTTGGCTCTAGGGTCAAGTTTGCCATAATTCACATAAGCATAAGCAAGGCAACTAAAGATATGTAAATCAAAGTAATCGGTTAGCTTACCATAACTCCTCAAGTATCTTCAACTCAATGGACTAGTTGGGTGGTATGTTCACCAAGTATGTCGTCGTGTGAACTACCTCAACCCAAAAATCTCTACCTAGCCTTCACTATGATAACATACAATGAGCCTTCTCTAATAGTGTCATGTTCATATTCTAAGCAACCCTATTATGTTGTAGCCTCCCAACACAAGTGTGGTGTCTCGTAATCCCATGGTCTTGATAGAAACTATGCTCATCAACTCAAGACCGGTATCTTAAATCTGCAAGTGTATGAATGTCGTAGTAGAAAAATAAGGTTGTATCCTCAAGGAATTCGATGTTACCTACTTATTTTCAATGCTTTTGACTACCTAAAAACACTAATTAGAAATTTATGGATTATAGACATAGGTAAATAAAATAACAAAAATTATGGAAACTACTAATTATGAATTCAATTGATTGGAAATAAGCCTAGGATCAGATTTTAGTTCCAATTCCAATGTAATTTAATCTATATTGTGTTGGATTTATTCAATACATTAGGAATAATTAGCGAAAATTAACCATTAATATCTTTCACCAACTAAAATTCATGTTCAATTAAATCTAATGGCCTATTTTCATGGATATAGATCTAATTAAACTCATTAAAAATAAGTTAAATCAATTAATTCCCAAGAATCACTAATCTATTTTCAAAAGTCATTAATTCCCATTCAATTGCTAAGTTTCATTGCTAATTATAATCTTTCAATTCTAATTAACAATTTAATTAGATTAAAATAATGATATATTGCTCTAACCCTAATTAATTAATTACTAGAAATTTAATACCACAATTCAAACAATCCCAACAACAATTCAATCAATTTATCAAATTAATAATGGAATTAAACCTAATTAGATCCTAGAATAATTAATGACTCATGCATAATTGAAATTATAAAGCACAATAATGAAATCAAACACATAATAGTAGAAGAGAAAACAAAAGAATGTAATAGATAAAATTATAGAGATGGAGTTCAACGAGGTGCTTCAATTCTCTAGAATTGATATTACAAATTGAAACTAAAGGATTTAATCTAATGGGTTTCTATATGAAATAGAGATGAAATTAAAGAGAAATTATAGAAAGAGAAGGAAGGCTATCCCCCAATGTATGCCCTAAGTCATCCTCAAATAGGTATTTAAATATCCTCTACTGAATATAACTATCTGATCCTTTAAAATCATGCCGAGAAAAAAAAAATCTAATACATAATGCGGATAGGTTGGATTGGGGTCAAAGACATATTAATCACATTGAAAACCTACAAAACCATGTTGATCAACATGAAAGGCTGTTTTGGTTCATAACATCTTCGTCTTGAATCAAAACAAGGTGATCTTAGATGCATTGGAAAGCTGAGAAGAAGATATATAAATTTTTTTCTTTGTACTTTTCCAAATTGAGATTGAATAAAAGATAATTCTTCCCTTTTCAATCAAAGCTTTTATATTGCCTTATATTAGCCTTATTTTCATCCATTGTGTACACCTACAAAACAAAATGCCAAAGAACGTAGAATTTATGAATCTAACACAAAGTATAACAATATGCATAAAGAATCCATGGAAATTGACATATATAGAGAGGGAAAATCATCCAATAGTATTTGTTTTATTAATTTATCAAAGGACATTATATATGTAGAGACACTTAACTTGCTTTCCAGTCCACTTCTCTTTCAAGATGTTCTAGTGTTTGAAAACACTAAATGCATAATTCTTATGCTTTAAGAAACACCCATGTCTTTTTAGAGAATTTATTAACAAATGTGAGCAAGTATTGCAAACTACCCTTAGAGACCACTCTACCTAGACCCCATAAATATAAATAAATATACTCAAGAAGTGCTCTTTTACTATGCTTAGCTGTCTAAAAGCTAACCCACTTCTACTTGCCAAACACACAATGCTCATAGAATTTTATAGTATATACTATGTCTGTCTAACAGCACCTCTTAGATATTTCAGTTAGTCCCCAACACTCATGTGACCCAATATTATATGTCAAAGTCTCATAACATCTGAGTCTATTAATAATTGTCCCTATAATAGTAGAACATGCAACATCATATAGTGTTCTGACCCATTTCCCATTCATCGCCACAAGAGTTCCTTTTATAACTCTCAATGTACCATCCTCTATCACATATCGATACCCATTACAATCTAAAGAACTCAAAGAGATTAGGTTCTTGGTCATCTCAGGGACATGTCTCATGTTAGACATTATCCTGAACACATCATCATATATCTTCATTTTCATCATTCCAATTCCATCAACTTTGCAAGCAACATCGTTGCTCATCAAGATAACTCCACCCTGAGTCACATCAAAAGTCTAAAATCAAATTCAATTGGGACAAATATGGTAAGAACATGTAGAATCTAAAATCCATCAATTAGTGATATTAGTTTATCTATCAATGGTCATCAATAAATATCCATCATTATCATCATAGGCAACAATAGCTGCATCCTTCATATTAGATGACTCGCCAAATTTAACATTAGGATTTCTATTAGGACAAAACTTCCTAATATGCCACTTCTTGTAAGACCCATAACACATCATATTATTTTATAAACTCTTTTACTTAGATATAGACTTCTTATGATCATTAGACCTTTGCTCTCAATTCCTACCCTAGCTACAAGTCCCTTGCAATGTAAGTCCCCCAAATTACCACTACCAGTCACCTAACTATCAATAAAATATCGTTGTAACAGGGCAGATTTCACAAGCTTAAGGACTAACTCGTTCTTCCCATATAACACAGTATCACAAAAATACTTAAATCTTGTAGGCAAAGAACACAAAAGCATAATGGCTAAATTTGTAGACAAATCCATCACAATATAATCAAAACTCATCCATATAATTTTTTAAAGATTGACCCTCACCTAATTTCAAGATATAAAGCTGACTATCTAACGGTAGATGATTCGCTACTAACTTTGTCATATACAAATATTCGAGCTTCAACCACAAGGGAGCCAACTTTGATTCCTTTGCCACTTTCTACAATAATTTATTGGAAAAAACATAGTTGTATGGTAGAGATGTTAAATGAGCAGATAAAGCTTTCCCCAACCCATTCTGATTTAGAATTGTTCACATCTTCACTTTCCACAATCCAAAATTGGTGGACCGATTGAACTTTTCAATATCAAATCTTGTAGCCATTCTGAACACCATATATCTTCAATAACCAAGCTTTGATGCCAAATTATTGTGGAATAACACTGATTGCAATATAATAAGACTAGATCTTAATAGTTATTGAAGCTAACAAGACAATTGAAAAAATTAAGAATTCAATCACAAGACATAACAATAAGGGACAAATCAGAGATCTTTATTCATGTAATTGAATAATTACAAGATGATTGAAAAAATCACTCAACAAATCACAAAATTAGTAATTATCTAAAAAAAAGATAATATAATAAAGGAGAAGAAGATTCAGATGTTCGACTCGAAATGACCACTAGGGTTTTATCACAACTATTTTATAGCAAATAAAACCCTACAAGGTCAAAACATCATCTTTCATAGAAGAAATACAGTGTCCTTGTGTTAATTTCTCTATTCTCAGCATTTGACCAAAATTTAACCTAAAATATTTTGTGAACAAACAACATTTGTGTTAGTAAAAATAGGCCCTTGTGTTTATCATAGAATGCACATGTTAAGGTATACTTCTCAATCAACCTACACAAACTAAAATCCTATTATATTATGCATCAAATACCTTGTCAAATATCACATAAGGTATGCCTATTAATATATTACTATTACTATTATTATTATTATGTGTTAATAATAAATCTATTTATTTATCTAATTTTATATAATTATATGCTCTATATATTTAATATTCCTCTAATAGTAAGATGTAGGTGGCAACATTAGATAATGATGGGATATAATTCATAGAGAACAAAGTCAAAGGAAACAAATTATCTTTGTGGAGTGTGGGACTTATAAATATTAAACTTAGCATACTCAAACTAAGAAGGCATAACTCCAACTGTCAAGTAGATGAAAGTCATAGAACTAATCCAAGACCCAAAGTTTATGAATATGATTTAGATAATGATAAAGAGTAGCGAGGTAAAGATGATGGAACATCAAGACTCAAAAAGAGGAAATTACTAAATTAACTCTTCATTTAACTCCAGCTCCGAATTCAACTTTCTCATCAAACCAATGTGTGGGGATATGATGATGGATGCTTCCTTTTACTTTCATTTTCCCTTCCTTTAAACTATTTTCCTCATATTTCATCCTAGATATGATCAAAAAAACCCAAGAACCAAAGTTGCAAAAGAACCTAGACTTGATAAGATGCATTTTGGATTTCAAATTTGAGGGGAATAGCTAGGATTTGTTGTGTTTGTAGTTCCACATATGGTTATAGTTGGGTACTTTGGATCCTAATAGGTGGTTTTTTTCTTTGAGTCCAACCTTTTGAAACAAGAATGGTCCTTATGCATTATTATTTTACCTCTATATTTAATTGATTATATGAAAACTTAAATGATATTGTAAAGATATTTTATGGAACTCACAGTTGCATTGTATATAGAGAAGGGGTGAGCTTTATAACACAAATTAAGTTAAGTTATTTCCTAGTTTCAAGGATATTGTTGTTGACTATCAATTATAGATTAGCAAAAGTCTAATAGCTTAGAATAAAGGAAATAGTTTTTATCAACTAGCTATGGTAATTTACTAGTTCAAATAATTTGAACTCAACACATAATATCTACACATCCCCCCAATGCAAAATTTACAGTTTGGGACACATATTATATGTGAAGTGAAGTAGGTGGAAATGGGATGAAATAAGAGCCTTGGTGAAAATGTGAGTTGTTTGATCTGATGATGGAATATACCAAACCACAAGGTCATGATGATGAGCCTTCTCATGAACAAAATGATAGTTAATCTGAATATGCTTAGATTGCTGATGAAACATAAAGTTTTGAGTCATATACTTGGCACTAATATTATCACAAAAGGGAACTAGAAAAAAGGATAAAGTGAGACCAAGTTATTGAATCATCTGTTGAATCCACACAAGTTTAGGCATGGTGAAAGCAAGACCATGATATTTAGTCTTAGTACTAGAGTGAGAAACAACATATTGCTTGCAATAAGACCAACTAATAAGATTACTACCATAATAAATTACATAATCATGAGTGGATCGCTGATCATCTGGGATACTCACCCAATTTGCATTAGTATATGTTGCAAGAATAAAGTGAGAGGCATGGTGTATAGATAGAACAAGGGGTCATGGTGCCACTAAGATATTGAAAGATTCTTTTGAGAACCTTCTAGTAATGGAGCATGGGACACTGCATGAACATACATACATGATTAACATAAAAGGAGATGTCATGATGCATAATGGTAAAATACTAAAGGGTCATATTGATATTGTGAAATAAGGAGGGATCAACCATAAGTTCACTATCTATTGGATGTTGAGATGCAATTTTAGTAAGAGAGGGAGTTAGCTTGGCATGATGCATGTTCAACTTATCAAGGAGATCTTTAATACACTTTTTTTTGGCATAAGTGGAGACCATCAAAGGTGAAATAAACTTTTAAACCTAAAAAATAAGATAGGAATCTCGAGTTTTTTTTTTTTTGGAAAATAATGATATAATATGGTAGTAAATTGATCAATGAAGCCAACATCATTTCCTATTACAACTATATCATTGATGTAGACCATAACATAAATAAATAAAGTACCATTTAGATGAACAAAGAGTGAAGAGTCTGTGTAATAGGACCTAAAACCTAATTGATGAAAAGTGTCTCAGAGCTTGTCAAACCAAGTTTAGGGAGCTTGCTGATGGCATGGAGTGATTTATACAATCTACATACATAATTAGGGTGAGAAGCATGAATATAACTAGGAGGTTATTTCATGTATACGATCTCTTTAATATCACCATTTAGAAATCCATTACAGACATTAGGATGATGTAACACCCATGCATTAGTAACGGCTAAAGAGAGAGGAGCAAGCAAACAATATTAAGTTTAACCACATGACTTAAAGTCTCAAACACATCAACATATAATTGATGGTTCAAGTCTTGAGCCACTAATCGAGCCTTATAGTGAGACATTAACCCATATTATAATACCCCAAAAATTTTCATAAGAATAAATAATAAAATAAAATATATGTATATAATAATAATAATAATAATAATAATAATATATTTAAATTTTATTATCTAGCCTTATTCCGAGACATTATTTTAATTATTTAGCCTAAAATAAATTATAGATAAGTTATAATAATTTTTAATTATATTTATAATTTCTAATAAATTTCCCAAAAACCCAACCTAAAATTTCTATAACCTTTTTCTTTTTCTCTTTTTCTCCTTTCTCTTTTTATTTTTCTTTTCTTTTCTTCCTTCTTTTTTTTTTCTTGTTCCTCCTCTGCTTGGGCTATGATGCAACCAGCCCAAGCGGCCTCATTCCCCTTTTCTCTTCCTTTCTCCTCCGATCTGCCCAATCCTTCTCCCCTTTTCCCTTTATCTTTTTCCTCGGGGAGACAACCCATCTCCCTCTCCTCTTTTCTTCTTTTCCCTTTTCTCCCTTCCTTCTTTCCTCTTTTTCCTTTGTCTCCTTGTCTTCTACGCCCCGCCTATACACGATCTCCCCCTTCCATTTTTTTATCCCTACAAACTTTGCAACCAACCACCTTCCCCCTCCCTCTTTCCCTTCTCGTCCATTCAGGGCATACACGTTGGCATGGGCCTGTATAGTCCCCCCTACACAACCCCTGCATGCACCCCCTACACCTCCCTACACCTACATTGCACCGTCCTATTCTACCACCGACGTGTTGTCCAACGACCTCCCACCTTGTCCCCTTCCTCTTTTGTCCTCATCTTCCACTTTACAACCTACAAATACCCCCCAACACTGCCCTCTCCTCTATTCTCCCTCGTTGACCTGCACCAAAAACCCACCCATGTTCCATCTTTCAATCACTGCCACCGTCACAGCTAGGCCACATCGCCCCCAAACTCCTCCCCTCTTCCTTCCCTATATCTCCCTACACCTACCAACCCCTTCATTCCCCTCTTTCTCTCCTTCCTTTTCCCTCCCCAATTCTGTAAAGTAGGCAGGTTGGGCCACCCTACACCACCTTGCACCATAACCGTCATCGACCCATTCTCCCTTCTCTACTCCTTTGCCACACCTCAACCCCTTGCAAAGGTGCCCAACTTGTGCATCCATCCCTCTCCACCACCTTCTTCCCTCCATTTCCCCTCTTTTCTCCTTCCTTCCTCTTGGCTGCACCACCACCGGCTGCTGTGACCGCTGCCTTAACCCACCTCCCTCCCACTAGACAACCTGGTGCCAACACCACCCTCAAACCACAAAAGGCTAACCCCCACTATTTTTCCCAACCAAAAACCACTCCCCACCTTACGTTATCGACGTGACCTCCACCATGACGCCCTCCATTTCTCATACCTATTTTGGTCACCACCACTTCCCTTTCCTTCATTTTGAGTTCCACTTAATTAAATTTATTATTATTTTTTTTTGTTTAAGGAAAAAGAAAAGGGGAAAGAAGAAAAATGATAAGGTAGACTAAGTTTAGATATTCCCATTTTTAGCTATCATTCCAGTGACCACAAGAGAGGAGGCATAGGTTAATCTTGCTTCAAGGCCAAAGCCATTTCGATAAGGATACAGTTATAGTTAGGGCATTGTGTTTATGTGACTATATTATGTGTTAAGTGAATACCCGCATGAAATGTTGCATGTGCTAAGATTGTTTGTGTTGCCGGGCTTGCAAGGATATAAGGTAAGGATATGCATGGACATGATTATGTTGGTTCATGTGTTGATGTGTAATTCTTTTATATGGTTCTTCTTGTTTTAGGAATGTTGAGAAGTTATTCTATTTAAGGTCATGAGACTTAGGTAGGGTTTTAGAGACATAGGGGCATTTTGGTTAATATTGTGAAAAATGGTGTTTGAGAAAACCTTAGGAATTTTTTTTATCAAATATCATGTGGAAGATGTTAAATAATAATTTTGATAATTACAAAAGTAAACTAGGAAAAGTATTGCACGGAGAGGGTTGACCATGCATAGGGTGAGTCAAACTTAATATGGGTTATGTCGGGGTGACTAAGTGTGAGGTGGTTTCTCAGGATAGATGTGGGGGGAGATGATGATGGTATTTTTGGGTAGCTTAGCAACAAATATGAGGGTTCATTAGATTATAAGGGATGGGAGAGTACAAAGTAAGCGGAGCTAGGGTTTTGGCAGTATAAAACTCTAATAGTAGGTCATTATCAGTAGTAGGAAATGGGAGAGTTGGGTTGTGCCTCTAAATTATGAAGGTGAGTATGCTTTGTGGGGATTGCGTGTTAAGTCTGATGGTTAGGTGGAATAAGTAGGAGTAGATATAATTACTAAGGAAAATTAGGGTTTTGTAAGGAGTCCATTGGGAGGTCATTATCATATGTGCAAAATGAAGGAGTTAGGCTACAAAACTTTAGGGTATAGATAATCATGGTAGCATATGTTTGGTTATGGAATTTTAGGGCTAAATAAGTAGTATAGAAGGGGTTGGGTCCATTCGGATAAAAGTAGGGTTTGAGGAGAAACCCTATGGGCCAGTGGTTATCATATGTGAGGAATGGTGGAAAATAGGCTATACCTTATGAATAAAAGGGGTTTCTAATGGCATGTTTGGGTTTTTGGATACATTAGGGACTCAAAGGATCATTAGGGGGTGAGGATATACCATGCTTAGGAAACTAGGGTTTCCAAGGGGCTAAGGTTGGGCTAGGGTGGTAGTAGGCCAGGATTCATACATGGGTTGTGTATAGTTGTGTGTGATATCTAAATAATAAGATATTAATCACGTAAAGTGGAATATCACTTGATTCGGGACCAATTGTACCTCATATACCGATCCACTATGAGAATAGTGGCCAAGAGTATGATTCCCTAGGTTTGTATTATATTTATTGGTCCATTGGTGAGAATAGTGGCCAAGAGCTTGCTGCCCTAAATTTGTATCATATTTACTGGTCTACCAATGATAATAGTGGGGTCTTGAGCAAGAGTAATGAAACCCTTGGATAATAATAACTTATGGAAAGACATCAATTACTTACAGTGGAACACTACGTGGGTCAAGACCAGTGTACCTTATATCAGTCTACCGGTAAGAATAGTAGCCAGAAGCACGCAGCCCTGAACTTGTATTGCATTTACTGATCCACTAGTGAGAATATTTCCTAAAAGAATATTGCCTTGGGTTATAATGTATTTACTGATCTATTAGTAAGAATAGTGGCCAGGAGTGTATTGTTCTAGGTTGTATTATATTTACCGATCCACTAGTGAGAACAGTAGGGTCCCTGAACCCATATGGATATAATTCAAGAGATTACACTAATATCATGAGTCCAAATAGTAATAAACAAACTACTATAACCTACTTATGTGTCTTTATATCTGGCTATAGTATCATTAACTACTTTATTCCTATTTGATCGTATTGTTACCTTACTCAGTATATAGCGTACTTATCACCTTTTTATGGGTATTGCTTATTCCCATGAGCAATATCCCCTCCTAATTTTGTGCAGGTGACTAAGGATGCCCTAGATGACTTTTCCGATATGATGATATGATCAAGGTAGAGTGATTCTATAGTAATCCAGGGTAAGGGCCCAGAGAGAGTGACATCCGGCTATTTACCATTTCACCTTTCTTGTTTAATGTTTTATTTCCATTGAACCATATTTATGTATTTTAGTATTTTCTTGGTAACAAACATTTAGCCCTTATTATGTTATTAAATAGTTTCCTTGCTATGTTTATCATGGTTGAACCTATTTCTACCTTACCTTGTAGTTAGTACGAGGATGGCCTAGGGCCAAACTTATACCAATTACTGTAGTGATGCCCCTTATACTGTATGTTTTTATGTTTAAAATGAAAATTTTCAATGGTGATTTTTGGGGGTATTACACATATACATTATACTTAACACAAAACAACTACTTGTTACCTACTATATTAGTGTGAGGAGGTATAGAGATAAGGCTCCAAGTTCCATTATGGATAAGAGCATAATACTCATCATTTATGAGATCGTACCAATTATGATCTTTAAGGGCTTAGGAAGTTGTTTGAGGGATAAAATATGAGGGAGACATTATAATATAAAGAGTATGAGGTTTTAGTTTACTAATGTGGGCAAAAAGTAGTCATAATTATGAGTTGATTGGGATGTAGGGTAGAGAAAGAAAGTGGCATCGTCACATGATATAAGTCAAGGGTGAGAGGAAGTAGGTAAATTTTGGCTAGCTATAGGTGACAAAGGTAATGGTGAGCTAGGAGTGGAAATGAGATAGGATGGTTGAGAGGGACTAGGTATTGTTTACACAAGAATATAATATGTAGATGAGGAGAATGAATTCATCATAGGTTGGAAGGAAATAGGAGGCATGCTAGCCTATTAGAGAAGGAGAAGGGAAGTAAATGGATTTTGGTTAGAGGTGGATAGAGTTGAGATATGGGAATTGGGATTTGTCCAAGATGACATGATAAACTATATAAATACAATATCTGATGGGATGAAGATATAGGTATCTTTGGTGTTTTGAGCCATCCCAACAAAAATACACAGAGTGGATTGGAAGGAGAGTTTTGTGGATTAATAAGGTTGAGTGTAAGGGTGGCATAGATAACCAAAATATTCAAAAAGGAGTAATCTAGTGGATATTTAAGTAGTATATGATGAGGTAACTAGTACCTAATATTGGGGAGCTAGTGTTGTCAATAAGGTATGTATTAGTGTAGACAACATGTTACCATATGGAAAGTGGTAAGTTAGCATGAGCAAGTAGGGTGATGCCTTTTTCAATGATGTCACAATTTTGATCTTCGATGGAACCATTTTATTCTTGTGTGTGTGGACATGATATTTGATGTTTTATTCCATGAGTTTGAATAAATTGGAACAAAGGGAAATACTCACCACCCCAGTCTATTTAGGCATAATGGATATGCAATTGAAATTGATTTGTGATTATAGCATGAAAATGTAATAATCGTTTTGATCATTCATTTATTATAGAAAATGCTCCTTAGATCTCAGCCATGTTAGCAAGGACTAAGGCACATGTTGATCCTTCTTGGTATTTTGGTTTTGGATTATTGAATCATGTGACATCTAATTTAAATAATCTCTTCATCTACAATGGTTCTAAAAAGGTTGATGTTGGGAATGATATGAAACTTCCTATTTCTCATATTAGCTCATATGCATTAATGACACATGATCGGCTACTTATTTTGTCTAATATGTTATGCGTGACTCAAATATTAAAAAACCTTATGAGTAGTTCCCAATGAACCAGAGATAATTATATCTTTATTGAATTATTTTCTAACACATGTCTCATTAAAAATTCACAGGGACTACCCCTCCTCGAAGGTCATCTTGAAAATGGTCTCTATAGACTTCTGCTTGTCTCATTCTCTCCTAGTGCTTTTGTTAGGGTGGCATGCTCATCTAGGACACCCCAATAAACAAATCACTTGCAATCTTGTCTTATCATTGTCATTACCACTTTCATCAAATAAATTTCCTCATGTATGTGGATCTTGTAAGCTCGACAAGGCTCACGTTGAACATCTACCCATTTCCAAGAAATGCTTTAGTGTTCCTTTTTAGATTTTCTATTTTGATTTTTGGTGTCCTGCTCCTATTTCTTCATTTAATGGCAATTATTATTATGTTTCATTTTTAGATGATTATTCCAAATATATTTGGAACTATTTTATGTAACATAAATCTCAAGTATTTGGCATATTTCTCTTTGTTCATGCTCTGATATCATATGAGAAAGAAAATGAGATTGGAAAATCTTTATAGTATAAAGTAAGAGTGGTTAGTTCCTATTCTCAAAGATATTGTTGCTAACTATTAGTTATAGATTAACAAAGGTCTAATAGCCTATAATCAAGGGCATAATTGTTATAAGCTAGCTACGACAATTGAGTAGTTCAAATAATTTGAACTCAACGCATAATATCTGCATATATTGATTTGCAAGTATACATAAATCTAGATTATTTCATCTATGGAAGAAAAAAGAGAAGTTTGTTGAGGAATGGAGTATTTTGTTCATTTTTCATAACCAATCTTTAGAATGAGAAGGAGGATGAAGATTTTTATTTCCTTTCTTAAGAATAGATAAAGGGAAGGAGGGGAAGGGAGGTGATATGCAAGGTAAAGGAAAAATAGGTATTATATACAAAATTTAATGTCATTAACCTCTATAACTAATGAAGGGTCATCTGGTAAATAAATTTATAAACTTGAGATTGTTTGGTAAATTTTCAAAAACTTAAAGTTTTTTGTGTAAATTTTGTCTAAACTTAGAATTTATTATGCATTTTATATATATATGTTTTTCTTAAAAGATTTTAATGTTATTAGATATTTAGAATCAAATAATATTGACGTGATATTATTATTTTGATTTTGAATTAACACATGATGGTTTATTATTCATCAATCAAAAGTTTTAAATAGTCCAATCAAAAGTTTGAGATATTCAAATAAGTATTTATGATTCAACCTAAAGTTATAAATATTTAGAGTATTGGATATCCAATCCATAAACACCCCTAGTTTATGTAGTCAAATGCTAGAAATTATTTAAGTTTTATTTAAGAGACGGCTTAATAGTTATTATGAGTATGTTTGTGTGAGTTATAGTTGTTACACGTTGCTTTTTTATTATTGTTTTTTTTTAAATTATTTAGAAATTAAACTTACTAAATTTTATTTAAATTTCTACAAAGCCATGATTGAAAAATAGTTGTTGGAAAATGCTCCCCCAAACATGTCCTACATCAACTAATGAAAAATAAGAATGTATAGGTGATTGATGCACATTATAAAAAAAATTGAAATTTTAAACAAAATATAAACATTCATTAATGATAAATTGTGTATAAATATTAGTAAATGTTAAATCTATATGTGTAACATTATTAAACTTTTAAATAGTTAGCATGAGATAGAATTTAAAGTCACAGCTAAAGAGAGGCTATAAGTTACCAAACAATAAAATGTTAAATCTATATATGAAAACTACAGAAGAAAAAAAAAACAATGAACTAATTTCAAAATCAAATAAAAAGGAAAATAAATATGAAATGTTATTTTGGATTCAATAGTGGGTGGGCTTTCATAAAGGAACACACACAATTGGCCAGTAAAAATGATTTGATCATGTGTACTACTAAGGCTAGGGTTTTTCATGGTATCCAGCATATAATAAATTGATTTGATGTGTGAGTCAATTTGACATAAAAAAAATCAAATAATTGATCTTATATTATCTTCAAATCACAAAATCAACCTAGGCATTAAAAATCAAATAGATATGATATTTAATCCAAAAAATATAAATAATATGCAATCCAATAAATTATATACATATATACTTTAAAAAATATTTACTTTCATAATATTTTATTGTATATAATCAGGTAGGTGTGTGTGTGTGTGTGAAATTTGAAAAGAGAGTATTTATTATACATATATTTTCTAATTTTTAATTATTATTTTTATTAAATGTTTAATTATTATTGAAAATTTGGAGTTACTAATGGAAGATAATATAATTAAAAATTAAAAATTGTTAATGGAATATAATGTAATTTAAGACTTGAATTAAATAATGAGATCAAATCGATTCAAATTGAATTAGTTTATCCTTAGATTGATTAATTTGTTTTATCTCATATTTATCATTTGTGGTTTGCCAGAAAGTTTTGGATATCCATTTTTTTATTGTATATTCGATCATCGGATATTTAAAATACCAGATATTTGATTTGTGAGCACCTTTAACTAGAACAATAAAAACACACCACTACCATTTTGCTAGTGGTGCCAAACTAACATAAGTATATAATGTTTAAACTAAGGTTGTTTACTTTAGGGGGGGCTATGCAAAATTTCAGTATTCACATTAGGTTATGACCTCATTGGTCAAAAATGTGGATTTTTATTAGGAATGAAACAACAAATATTATATAGGTCACCGTTGATGGTAGGATAATTCCCTACCAAAAAAAAAATAGAATTCACTCTGGTTAACATATATTTGCTAATTGATGGATTCATCATTGAAATTGTGATCAACTTAAGAGATCCTAACATGAATGAATTGGCATAAGAGAGCAAAATAGTCCACTATGGTACTTCCACAATCTATCATATTCCTATCTACTCAACTTTGAACTAGGCAATTGTAACACCCCATTCCATTGAATAAATTTAATTATTTATAATTAGTCTTGGTGAAAGTTAAATTTTATTTTTTTAGTGATTTATCATATATTTGTTCAGTTATAAAATCCTAGTTGCTTTTTCAAAATATTTCATTGAGGATTCCTTGTCATTTATTACGATTTTGTATCTCGTAAGACTTCCTAACCACTTGTAGCTCACAGAACAAAAGAAGAAAACTAACTATTCTTGGGCTCACAGAATAGATGAAAATGAAATTAAAGACAAGGAATATAAATTAAAGTTGTAGAAGAAAGACTATAAAGCAACTTAAATCACATAAGGAAAAAGGTTAAGGTTTAGGGTCTTTACCCCCATTCCTTCATGTAATTGAGCATCACGCCAAAAATTAATTCACAATCATAATTAATCTTGCCAACAAGGACGGAAAATGTTGCACTTTCTCAGGCCGCAATCACAATTTTTTAGATCAATTACACTAACTATCTCTAGCTTAAGATCTAATAGTGTTCAATGCATTAACACTGACAAAAATCCTCCTTTAATGTTGTAGGTGTATAATCGACCATCTCTTGACCTACAATTTGACCCCTAGTTGTGTTATGGGTCTAATACTGGATTATCTTTCAATATCATCGGCATTTCTCACATCAAATGATGTACCCAACCGGAATTTCGTCATAGTATCAATCAAGCAATAACAACACATGGATTATGGAAAAAGTCAGTTTGGGTGATAAAACTTAACCCATTTGAATCAGGGAAAATATTCCCTTGCCTTAACACATAAGAATTTAGCCTAAAATGTTGATAATAGGAAAATTAGAACTTACCAAGCAAATCATGGGCAAAAATAAAGTAAAATAGTACTTAAATACCCTTAAAGATTAATATCTCAAGCAATCATCTAACTTTCTCCATTAAAAACCACCCATATACAAAAGAGAGAGTGAGAGTGTGGACATTTAAAGAAGATAAAAGGGAGAAAAAGTGTGTGTGGTGGCTACTACCCAAATCAAAAAAGTTAAAGCTACCCCCAAACCCTCGCTCCCAAATATCTTTAGGTATTATTTTTTTGGCACGAATGCTGATATGATTTTTTTTTGCATGGTAGGGTTAACACAGGAGTGTCAATCAACATGGGCAGCCTATGTCATCATGGACCAATATGGCCTATCTGTGCTACCCTACCACTACATCATTTTGCCTATGTTTTAGCTAATGTTCACCCCCTTTTTACTTTATCTTTGTTCCAAAATAGTTCTCTACCTCTGCTTATTTATCTCATTCTAGTTATTTGTAAGAAATATAACCAAAGAGTAGAAAAAGAGTTAAAATAATTGATCCAATCATGATTGAAACATAATTGATTATCTAAACCTAAGAAAAATCGTGCAAAAATCACAGTTATCACCCACTTATGCCAATTTCTCCCCTTCTTTATCCCTCAATATTTTGTGGCCTTCACGACCATATTATTCCACCATTGTTAAACCTTGATTTTTCTTCCAACTTTAAAGATAAGGCCCTTGATTTTTTTTCCTTCAATCCTTTCTCCTTTGTTATATTTTATGAGATTGATTTCTATAATCTCTTCTATGGTTTTGTAAGGTTTAATTTGTTATTATTTGAGTGTTAAAGTTTGGAGATTAAAGGTAAGCCTCCAAAACCCTAATTAAATAGAATTGATATGCGCTATAAGCATTGGTTTCATGATTAATATAATTTTTTAGTGGGTTCTTGTGTAACACACCCAAAATTTACTACTAAAAAATTTTATTTTAATTAAAAGTTAGGCGGAAGCAAATACATTAAATTTCGGAAATACTACCGCCACACTTAGTACCAAATCGGTTTCTTACTACTGTTCTAGTTCCAAGTGCTAAGGGTTAGAAGGACATAACACAATTTACACAAATCTAAAATTACATTTAAATTAGAGTAGCACATTTATGACATTATAAAAGGATAAAATCCACTATTAATGGTTACAAGAATAAAATCACTAAACAAAGGAAATGATAAGGTTAAAAGAGAAACCTTGAAAGCTTACCAGATAATCCTTACACTCTTACCCTATAAGAACTTGAATAGCACCTATGGGCTAACCTGTAAGGGAGACTGCCCATTGAATAAGTAGGGGCCCATAAAGGAACCCTTTAGTATTACGGTATTGAGTAACCCTTCATACAAAACTAAAAGGTAGGGCCCACATGCAGCACATTATTCAAACATAAGAACAACAATATACACAATGGATAGAAATAAACACAACAATATAGGATGGACTCATACAACAAGGATCATATATTATAAAGCCCGTCTACCTAGCATTTCCAACACTTACCATGAGAGATGGGCAACAAGGCCACATTTATACCATAACAATAGATTATAATGGTGAAATCAACACTAGCTGATCTTAAACTGCTGATTAAATATTATTCATAATCATTTCTCAAATTATATCCACATGAGTATGGGAACCTCACTATTATAACCGATGGATAGAAAATATACTATAGGGCATAATGCTCCTGACCACTATTATTTGTCGGTGGATCGGTCTCCAAGGCAAAATGCTCCTAGCCACTATTCTAGCTAGTGGATTGGTCTGTCCCCGACTCATATGGTATTCCACTGTAAACAATTAGTATCTTTCCCAAGATTTATTATCATCCAAAATTTGGTTATTGAGCTCGGGATCCCCCACTACTATAGCTGGTGGATCAGAAATACAACTTTAGGGTAAAATGCACCTGGCCACTATTATTTGCCAGCAGACCGATCTCCAGGGCGGAATGCTCCTGACTACTATTATCGCCTCGCTGGTGGATCAGTCTAGGCCTGTGTTAATAATCTTCCACTTTAATTGATTATTATTTTTCCATTTAATTAACACAACAATTCTATTTATTTGACTTGATGAGGAGATCACAAACCTAGAGACACAAAGGTACACTGGTCATACTGGTACATACAAGCAGCACAATACCCTCTAACCATCGGCCCAATGACATAAAGGTACCTTAGTCACATTGGTGTATGAGGACACACAGTACCTTATCGAAAATGACACCTAATCCATAAATATGTATACCCCCTAAGTAGGTGTGTAGAGCTAAACAGAGTAAGATGTAGGGCCTGAATGGAGTACTAAGGCACACCAGCAAAATCTACAATAATTATGGGCTAAACAACGTCTTTAGGGTAGCAACCCCTAAAGAGCCACCATTCTCGATCTTAAGGTCTTCCACTTTAATTATTAGTATCTTAATTAAAGTGACCACGAGAAACACAACAATCTCATACTTTTTCGTTTTAATTTGTTTTCATTATTATTAAGTTATCATTATTAGAATTATTGTCCATGTTAACTTAGACAGTCCACTAAGGCCAACCTAGATTCCAATTCTTATTCTTAGGCACCTTAGGTCAAAATGACCAAAATGCCTTTAAGGCTAAGGCTTCCTCTCATCATCTTCTTTCATCATATACTTCATTTTTACTTATCCATATGCTATAATAGGTTATCATATCATAATTATACTACCAATCATAGAATTATGTACTCTATACCAAAGGATCATCAAACATATAAACCCTAAAATGTACTTCTAGCATGTCCCACACACATTTTCATGCATAATTAACAATTAAGACACCTCTTGCATGACTATGAAATTAACATCATAACACACTCTTAATTATCCATTTATCCCTACACCATGCATTTTTCTTATGATACACAGCTATTTACCGAAATACCCTTATCATTATAATATATATGATTATACTTAAACAAGTGATACTAATGCCATACACCTTTATATTATTGTTTAATATCCCTTATGACTTATTGGGAAGGTTTATTAGATCAATTATCATGTTATATGCAATTTACCAATTTACCCCTTCTTACTTACAAAATTACTAAAATACCCTTCTTCCTTGCCTATTTACTAAAAATACCCTTTTAATTATCCAATTACCAAATTACCCTTCATATTTGTTAAATTACCAAAATACCCTTTTCTCATAAAAATTACCAAACTACCCTTTTACTTATTAATTTACCAATTTACCCCTTTCTTATAAAAATTCACCAAATTACCCTTCTTACTTATTAATTTACCAATTTACCCTTTTTATTCATAAAATTACCATGTTACCTCTTTCTCACGCCAAAATTATCAAAATACCCTTCTTACTTATTAAATTACCAATTTACCCTTTTTATTCATAAAATTACCATGTTATCCCTTTCCCATGCTAAAATTACCAAACTACCCTTCTTACTTATTAAATTACCAATTTACCCTTTTTATGTATAAAATTACCATGCTACCCCTAATATATAAAATATTATCACCCATGGTCCATATGCATCATCTAACACCACCAACCATTATTATTCATTATTAACACCCATTATCACCTACCATGTACATTTGTTTAGGGCACACCCTATGTACATATGAAATTACTAAAATGCCCCTAGGGTTCATATTAGAATGATCTCTACTACAAATGGCCATATTTACTTATCATTGGATATACATGTATTTAATATCATTATTAATAGCAAAGCTCCTTTCGTATCCATCATTTCTACACATGATACATTTCATAGTATAGCATGCTTTTCATTCCAACTTCCAACATACATTACAAATCATGATATGCTTAACATCACATAATATGCACACAAACATATTTCAAAACCCTAATGTTCTAGCATATGTATATCCACACATTTTAGTAGGGTATAATAGTTACCTTATTTATAGCAATAACAAAACTTTACCGGTACCCTAGTTAAAAAATTTAATCTTTGATTACTAAAATTAGTACCTAAAAATAATATAAAAATTAGCATATTAGTAGTAGAAAATTAAAAGGATAATTTTTTTTATCAAAAAGCTTATTAAATACATACTAATACTAACTATATTATACCTTAAATATTTGGGTGAAAGAACCTTAAATATGCAGCAGGTCTCATGCTACATGGGCAGCGTGAGCTACATGTATGAAAAAAAAAAGGGTGGAAGGGAAATGGGGAGGTAAGGGGAGGTGGATGAAATGGAAAGGGAGGCTTGGTGGTGGGTTAAGGGAAGAGTTGGGGTGGTGGCTGGGTGCAAGAAGGGTGGTAGGGTGTAGGTGGTGGTTAGGGGTTGGAGAGTGGTGGCTCAAGGTTGCAGAGATAGTTGTAATCCCCCGAGTTTTTAAAAGCCTATAGTTTAATAAATAAATTTTATTTGGGATAAATTAGCCTTTAAATCTATCTATTTTAATTATTTCATGGATTTTTGAATATATAAAATTGGATATAAATGGTTAATAAATTAAAATAAATATTTTGTTATTTTATCATACTCTTATTATTTAAATAATTTTTCAAACCATTATTTTACTAAAATTTGTCCTTTTTAAACCCTTATATTTTAATTATATTAAATTAAATTATTAATAAAATATTACCCATAAATATTAATTTTTATTATTTTATAAATTAAATTTTTTTTAAATGCTCCATTTTGCTTTTTCTTTTTCCTTTTCCCTTTTTCCTTCTCCTTTTTCTCCTTTTTCTCTTTTCTTTCCTTGGGCCGCCGGCCTTGGCTTGCCTCCATCCTACACGCTGGACCGATGGCCCATTCTTCCTCCTCTCCTTCGCATGAACCCAGCAGCCCCCTCCTTTCTTTCTTTCCCCTTCTCCCCCAACTAGGTCAGCCCACACCCTTTCCCCTACCTGCACGCACACACCCAGCCCCCGACTCTTCTTTCTCCTTTCTTCTTCCTTCTTCTTCTTCCTCCTTCCCCAGTGAGAATCCTGGCCATCCTCCACCATTTTCACCGCCCAACCTGCAACCCCCTCTCTCCGTTGACCTCCCCCTATCTCCCTCTCTCTCCCTCTCGTCGTTTTCCTACCATACCGACCCCACCATCTCTCCCTCTCCCTCTCCTTGCCATTACCATATCCTCCTCCCTCTCCCTGGAACTCCCATTTCCCTACCACCTACCACCACCCCTCGAGCTCCCTATCCCCTCCTCTCTTTCCCTCTTCTTTTTCTTCTTCTTCCCCTACTTTATTTTGGCATTTCTTGTCGAGATTTCCATGCTCCCCCGACCTCCTTTTCTCCCTTTCTTCTCCTCCCCTTTCTCCCCTGTTTTTGTTTCGCTGCCCATCTCTGCCACTGCCACTGCCTCAACCACCACCTGCACCACCCCCTACCACCCTCTACCTCACCCCCGACCGATCACAACACCCCTCAAGCTACCCACAGCCTTCCTCTTCCTCCTCTCTTCTTTTTCTCTCCTTTCCATCCCTTCTCGGCAACCACCCTGTACTCCCCAATACGCCACCGTCTTGCCACTTCTGCCTCCGCCTGAGCCACCAAATTAATCCCTTCAACCCTCTCGACCACCCCAACCCTTATTTGGCCGAAACCACCACCCAAAGGCCTTCATTTTTCCTTCCCATTTTCCTTCCTCACCAGCCCCCATCTCAACCTCCCTCCTTGGCCACCACCTTCGTAGCCTCGCTGCCGCCGCCTCCGCCGCCCTTAGCCGCCTTCAACCCATCCTCGACCACCACCTACACCCCCTCTCCACTTCTGCACCATTCCCTTACCCTAAATCCTCCCCAAACCACTAACCTAAAAATAACCCATTTCTCCTCTTTTCACCACCTTTGAGCCCCCTTCTTCTCATTTCCTTGCATACAGCTCATGCTACATGAGCAGTATAAAATGCTACCCTTGTTGATTAGTTTGGGTAATAATTTTTAAGGTATAATAATATTTTAATTTAATTATTTGATTAATTAAGTGTAATAAAGCCTTATAATTTATTTTTATTATTTCTAATGTAATAAGTCTTGATATTATTTTTAGGTATTGGTTTTGATAATCAAAGCTTGAACCTTTAACCGGAATAGAGGTAAGGTTTGTTTTTACGGGAATCGAGGTAATTATTAAATCCCAATTAAATGCATGAATTAATGTATGTTAGCACATTAGGATTTTAATATATTATTATGCTTGGTTTATGTTGTTTAATATGATATATGTGGTTCTTGTGTTAATTGACGAAAAGAAAGCATGATAGATTATGGCTATGTATGGAAATATTATTTAGGATAAGAGTTTGGTTGTTAATGAAAATGTTAAGTATTAACCATGTTATATTATGCTATTGTGATTCTTAATGCATGATTAATATTTTGGAAGCCTTAGGGGATTTTAGTAAGGTATCTTATACAAGAATATGGCCTAATATATATATATGGGTGCTAATAATGTTATATTAATTATAAGAGTGGTGGATAAGGAGTTAATATTAATATTTTATGTAGTAATAATAATAATTTAATATAAGTTAGGTACTCAGGGCAAAAAGGTAATTCTTAATTAAAAAGGGTATTATGGTAATTTTGGAGGCAAGGGTAAAATAGTAAATTTGTTAATAAAAGGATAAAATGGTAATTTTGGAAGTAAGGGATAAATTGGTCATTTTGGAAGTAAGGGGGTAAAATGGTAATTTCGTAATTAAAGTGGCAAAATGGTAATTTTGTGAATAAAGGGTAAAATAATAATTTTATGATTAAATGGTAAATTGGTAATTTTGTAAGAAGAGGGTAAGATGGTAATTTTATAATAAAATGATAAAATTGTAATTTTGTAATTAAAGGGCAAAATAGTCATTTTGTGATTAAAGGGCAAAATAGTATTTTGAAAATTAAAAGAGGTAAACTAGTAATTTCTTAATTAAGGATAAAATGGTAGCCTTTATAAGTGAAAGGGTGTTATGGTAATTTTTGGAAGTTAAGGGGTAAAATGGTAAATTTGAAAGTAAAGGGGTAAGATGGTAATTTTTTAAATAAAAGGGGTAAAAGTGAAAATTGAAAAGGAGTAACTTGGTAATTATAATAATTGAGAAGGGTAAAATAATAATTTAAATAACTAAAGGGTAATTTGATAATGTAATAACGGAGAAGGGTAAAATGGTAAATATGATAAATGTGAGGGGTAATTTGGTAATTTAACTGACTAGAGGGTATTTTCGTAATTTTGATAATGGAGTAGGGTAGTTTGGTAATTATGAAAATTAAGAAGGGAAATTTGGTAATTTAGATAATCAAAGGGTAATTTGGTAAATTTAATAATGGAGAAGGGTAAAATGGTAATTATGATCATATAAGAGGGTAATTTGGTAATTTAACCAACCAAAGGGTAATTTGGTAATTTTGACAATGAAGAAGGGTAGTTTGGTAATTGATAATAGAGGATAGTAATTTGGTAATTAACTAAATAAATGGTTAATTTGGTAATTAGGATAATGAGGAAGGGTAATTTGATAATTTGACTAACTCAAGGATAATTTATTAATTATAATAAAGGAGAAAGGACAAAGTAGTAGTCTAACCAACTAAATGAAAAGTATATTAAGGGTAATAATTATGAAGGGGGATTAGTGACCTAATAAGTATGAGAAATAATTTAGTAACCTAAATCGAGTAAGGAGTAATTTGGTAATTATGTAACAAGAAGGATAACATAGTAATTTGTCAAGTAAGGAAGGGGTGACTTAGCAATTACATAAGTAACGGGCAAATGAGTAGTTTGTACCTAATATGTCGTTGTGATTGTGGAATTTCGTAATATGACTCAAATAACACTGTTTAGCGAGGTAAGAGTATTTGATGATTAGTAGGTATCACGAGAACGAATTCTAATTCGAAATTAGATGAGATTAAGATGGCCTTAATGATTCTTCTGTGTTACCTTGGACAACCATTTGAATAAGAAATGTCTGATGAAATCTGAACGATTAAAAGTGAATAATTATATGATTGTTGTGCTTCTGTGATCACCCTTAATTAAGATACTAATACTTAAAGTGAAATACCTCGAGATCGGGAATGGTGGCTCTTTAGGGGTCGCTACCCTAAAGACTTGGTTTAGCCCACGATTATTTGGTATTTGCTGGAGTACCTTTGTGCCCCAACCAGGCCCTATATCTACTATATCTAGCTCTACAGACCTAGTTAGGGGGTATGCATACTTAAGGATTAGGTGTCCTTGTCGGTAGGGTACTGAGTTAGCTTTATGCACCAGTACGACCAAGGTACCTTTGCGTCCCTGGGTTGATAGTTGAAGGGTACTGAGTAGCTTTTATGCACCAGTGTGACCGGTGTACCTTTATGTCCCGGGATCTTGATCTCCCTATCGAGGCAAATAAATGGAATTGTTATGCTGATTAAAAAGGAAAAACACTAATTGTTAAAGTGAAAGATTAATGAGTCGGGCCCAGTTGAATTATATATTATGAGTATCGATCCACCGGATATAATAGTGGCCCAGGAGGTTTTTCCCTGGATGATATTTATGAGTGCCGATCCACTGGATATAATAGTGGCCCAGGATGATTTACCCTAGATGATGTATATTTGTATTCCGATCCACCAGTCAGAATAGTGGGGGTCCTAAGCTCAATAAATTTGATTTGGCTATGAATAAATTATGGAAAATACTAATCACTTATAGTGGAATATGATGTGAGTCGGGGCCAAACCGGTCCACAGGCGAATAATAGTGGCCAGGAGCCTTTTGCCCTGCATGACCGGTCCACTGACAAATAATAGTGGCTAGGAGAATTTTGCCCTGCATGATCGTTCCACCGGCTATAATAGTGGGGTTCCCGCACTCACATAAATAATTATAATCCGATATGATTGATAATGATGGATTAAGGGCTTAAGGCCTAGATATATCGATTGTTCTCTATGACCTATTAATATTCGGTTGCTTTATTAAGTATGTGGTTGTATAAATGTGGACATTCAGTATTTACCTTTCATTATGTGTGTATATAGTATCGTGTGTTACATTGCGGACCTGCTGTTAAGTGTGATTTAAAGGGTTACTCAGTACCGTAGTACTGAAGGATTCCATTTGTAGGGTCCCTGCCTATTCAATGGGTAGTGTCCATTGCAGGCCATTTCAGGTGCTATCCAAGTGGGATCTTGGGAAAGAGCATAAGGTACTATCCGATAAACTCTAGGGTTGTATTCCTTCCCTTTAAGATTTATGGTTTCAATGTATTTATTGATTTGTAACCACCATTGGTGGATTATACTCTCATAAAATGTTTTAATGTGCTACTCTGATTTAATCATTGGTTTGAGTTCTTGTAAGTTGTAATTTTCTTCTTTAGCCTTAGCACTTGGTACTGGAACGGTATGAGTGAACCGGTCTGGTACTAAGTGTGGCGGTAATATCCCCAAAGTTTACGGTTTATTAATTGCTTCCGCTAATTTTCTTTTAATTAAACGAAATTTTTCAGTAGTGAATTTTGGGGGTGTTACAATAGTGGCGACAAGGGCTGGAAGGTAGGCACAAGGAAGGGGGAAGAAGAAGAAGGAAAAAGAAGAGGAGAAAGGAGGGACTGTAGGGGGATATCTTGGGCAGACTAAGGTAGGGGGTGTCAGATGGTTGAGGAGTGGCTTCGGTAGTGGCAAAAGAGGGGAGACGTCGGTGAAAGGTGGTGGTGCAGGGTAGGTGTCGAGAAGGATAAGAAAAGAAAAATGAAGGAAAATGTGGGTTGTAGGAGTGTGTGATGGCTATTAGGTAGTGTAGAGAGGAAGTATAGAATTTAAGGGAGTTGGTGTGGTGGTTAGTTGGGCAGCAAAGATGGTGGTTGGGGCTGGCAAAGCAAAAATAGGGGAGAAGAGGAGAAGAAAGAAAGAAAGGAGAAGATGGCTCAGCATGGGGAGAGGGAGGGCTTGCGGGGAAAGAGATGGGTAGAGGAGAAGAAGAAAAAGAAGAGGGAGAGAAGGGTAGGTAGAGGTCGTGCGGGGGGAAGGTGCTGCAGGTCGGGAAAGGGTGGTAGGGAGAAGGAAGGAAGAAAAGGGGAAAGGGGAGCATATAGTGTAACACCCCCAAAATTTACTACTGAAAAATTTCGTTTAATTAAAATAAAATTAGCGGAAGCAAATTAATAAACCGTGAACTTTGGGAGTATTACCGCCACACTTAGTACCAGACCGGTTCACTCCTACCGTTCCAGTACCAAGTGCTAAGGCTAAAAAGGTAAAAGACGATTTTACAAGAAACTGAAGCATATATAAATTAGAGAAGCACAGTAAATAATTTATGAGAGTAAAATCAACCAACGGTGGTTACAAAATAACAATTACATTGAAGTTAAAAGAGATAAATCAAAACCCTAGAATTTACCGGATAGTACCTTACACTCTTTCTCGAAAGCCCACTTGAATAGCATCGAACATGACCTGAAAGGGGCACTGCCCATTGAATAGATAGGGGCCCCATGAAGGGAACCCTTCAGTACTACGGTACTGAGTAACCCTTTAAAAATGCACTTAAAAACAGGCACGCAATGTCACACATGATATACTAGGATATCCCTTCATAACGACATATGTAAATATAACAATCAAGTCCATACATTCACGTATTCAACTGGTCAATCAGATATTAATGGTGTATACGTCACATTCATCTTTATCCATTCGCATACTTAACAAGTTAACTGAATATTAATAGGCCATAATGAATAATCGATACTTTAGGGCCTTAAGGCCATTAATCCATCATTAATCAATCATCTTGAATTTTAAATGTCCATGTGAGTGCGGGAACCCCACTATTATAGCCGGTGGACCGGAAATATATATACAGGGCAAAATGCTCCTGGCCACTATTATTCGCTGGTGGACCGGTTTGGCCCCGACTCACTAGGTATTCCACTATAAGTGATTAGTATCTTTCCCATATCTTATCGATTTTACGTTTGGTTTGCTGAGCACGGAATCCCCCACTATTATAGCCGGTGGACCGGAAATATATACAGGACAAAACGCTCCTGGCCACTATTATTCGCCGGTGGACCGGTCTAGGCCCGGCTCAGCATCTTCCTCTTTAAGTGATTAGTGTCCTAAACGTATCTTATTCGGAAGTAATTCACCCTTGACATGCATGGCTAACTGTAACCACACTTATCCTTCCAGGAGGGCCCGTCCCATATCTTGAGACTTCTGCACCTCCTAACTCAGTTTTCTCCAAAAATCCTAACTCGGGCCTATGTGGCCCATCCTTCTCTGTCGTACACATCCCGACTATTTCAACACCCCACACATCGCGACCCTTAGATCCAACCCTCACTTTCTACCCCACTCATTCTCTTTTACTTTTATTATTTTCTTTTTCTTTTTCCACCTTCTCACATTAGGGTTTCTTCCTAAACCCTAGTTTGGTCTCCTACGCACCCTTATACCGTCCAACGTACTATTTTTCGCCCGAAGCTCCCAGACAACCAAACGACACTTCTGTTACCTTCCTCACATCCCGAGGTAACTTTCCATACGTAAAGTCTGCCCCCATACGAACTCTAACCATCCCATGCAAACCTTAGTTTCTCCCATACCTACATTAGCCAACTTACTTCCCTTTGGTCATCTTTCTCTCTCATTACTCTTTTTCATGCCTCCATACCCGATTACCATATTAATTATCCTAGCATGCATATCCCTAAGGGCCACATCACATCACATTATAACATATAGCATATCCATATCAGCACATACCAAAAAGGGTACATGAACACACCTTGGTTCCAAGCCATACCACACGTGAGACAATTAAAATAATAACATATAGATCTCGACATAAAATTATACAGGGCATCCAAGGTATGTAGGACATATAGCACACATTCGACTTTAGCTACACTCTTACTCGGTTTAGGTTACCGAGCTATCTTTCACATAAATTAGGTCCCTAGACGCCCTTTATAATCGTTACACTTAATATATTTCTATCTAGTTTGATAGATTATCAATTTACCCATTTCCTTTATTATAATTAACAAATCACCCATTAGTTGGTCAAATTACCCGCGTTCATTATCCTAATTACCAAATTACCCCTCTAGTTGGTTAAATTACCAAATTACCCTTTTATATGATCATAATTACCAAACTACCCTTCTCCTTTATTAAAATTACCAAAAGACCATCTAGTTGGTCAAATTACCAAATTACCCCTCATATTTATCATATTTACGATTTTACCCTTCTCCATTATTAAATCATCACATTACCCTTTAGTTATTTAAATTATTATTTTTACCCTTCTCAATTATTATAATTACCAATTTAATCCTTTCCAAATTCCACTTTTACCCCTTTAATTTACAAATTACCATTTTACCCCTTCACCTTCAAATTTACCATTTTACCCGCTTAACTCCCAAAAATTACCATATCGCCCTTTTACTTATAAAATTGCCATTTATCCTTAATTACGAAATTACTATATTACCTCTTTTAATTCTCAAATTACCATTCTGCCCGTTATCATAAACTTACTATTTTACCCTCTAATTATAAAATTACAATTTTACCCTTTTATTACAAAATTACCTAATTATCCTTTTATTACAATTTACCAAATTACCCTTTCATTACAAATTTACCAAATTGCCCTTTTATGATAAAATTTCCATTTTTCCCATTTATTACAAAATTTCAACTTTAACCTTTTATTATAAAATTACCATTTTGCCCTCTTCTTACAAAATTACCATTTTACCATTTAATCACAAATTACTAATTTACCCTTTATTTACAAAATTACTATTTTGCCCCTTTAATTACAAAATTACCAAATTACCCTTTTATTTCAAAATTACCACATTGCCCTTTTAATTCAAAATTACCGATTTATCCTTTCACTTACAAATTTACCATCTTACCCCTTATTACTCCACTTGTATTAAATTATTATTATTACTACATAAAATATTAACTTTAATCCCTCATCTTCAATTCTTATAATTAATGTAACATTATTGACACCCATATATATATATATATATATATATATATATATATATATATATTCTAGACCATAACCGTGTACAAGATACATTAATAAAATTCACTAAGGCACACAAAATACTAATCATGCAATAAAGATCATAATACCATAATAAAACATGAATAATACTTAACATTTTCATTAATAACCAACTTCTACCTTAAACAATATCTCCAAACATGGCACATAATCTATCATACTTCCTTTTCATCAACCAACTCAAAAAACATATATAATATACTAGACAACATATATTAAACATACTACACATTGAAAATGCCTAATGTGCTAACATACGTTAATCCATGCATTTAAGCAGGATTTAACGGTTACCTCGATTTCCACCAAAAACAAACCTTATTGGTTTCCCGGTTTAAGGTTCAAGATTTGATTTATTAAAACCGATACCTAAAAATAATTCAAGACTTATTAGATTAGAAAAGATAAAAACCAAATCATAAGGCTTATAACATTTAATTACTCAAATAATTAAACAAAAATATTATTATACCTTAAAAATATTAAACAAGTAAACCAAAGAGGGCAGCAGCTCATACTGCCCATGCAGTATGAGCTGCATGCAGAGAAAGAATAAAAAAAGAGGGGCTCGAAGGTGGTGGAAGTAGGGAAAATGGGTATTTTCGGGTTGGTAGTTTGGAGCTAGAAAAGAAGGTGGTTGGGGGAGGATTTGGGGCAAGGGAATGGTGCAGAAGTGGAGAGGGGGTGTAGGTGGTTGTCGAGGATGGGTTGAAGGTGGCTAAGGGCGGCGGAGGCGGCGGCAGCAAGGCTGCGAAGGCGGCGACCGAAGTGGGGGTCGAGGTGAAAAGCTGGCAAGGAAGGAAAATGGGGAGGGAAAAAGAAGGCATTCGGGTTACGGTTTCGACCAAAGGAGGATTAGGGGTGGTAGAGGAGGTTGCAGGGATTATTATGGTGGCTTAGGTGGAGGAATTGACGGCGGAACGGCGGCAGATGGGGGCTGCACAGGGTTGTTCCCGAGAGGGGGTGAAAGGGAGAGAAAAGAAGAGAGGAGGAAGGACGGGGCTGCAGGGTGGCTCGATGGGGACCGTGATGGTTTGAGGGTGAGGCAGAGGGTGGCAGGAGGTGGTGCAAGTGGGGGTTGAGGCGGCGAAAGCGGCGGAGCGGCGGGGGCGAAACAAAAACAGGGGGAGAGAAGGGTGGAGAAGAAAGGGAGAAAAGGAGAGGCTCGGGGGCATGGGGGAGGCTTGAAAAAATGTAGAAAGGGCAAGGAAGGAGGAATAAATAGAAGAGGAAGAGAAGGGAAGGGATAAGGTGGCTCGAGGGGTGTCGGTAGGGTGGTAGGGGAATGGGGGTTGTAGGGAGAGGGAGAAGAAGAGGGGCGGCAGGGAGAGGGAGAAGAGAGGGAGACAAGGGTGGTGGGACCGGTATGGCCGAAAAACAACGAGAAGACATGGGAGGTCAACGGGGGAGGGGGAGCAGCAGGTCGGGCAACGAGAATCTCGTCGGTGATGGGGGAGGAAGACGAAGGAAGAAGAAGGGAGTGTTGGGGGGCTGGGGCTGTGTGACAGGCGGATCGGCCGAAGAAAAGAAAGAGCTAGCCCGGTCGAAGAAGAAAGAAAAGAAAGGAGGAGGGGCGGCCGGGCTACGCGCGGAAGAAGAAAAAAAAAAGAAAATGGGCCAGGCCCAAGCGCCGGGGAGGGAGAGGGCAGGCCGGCAGCCCAGGGAAGGAGAAAGAAAAGGAAAGAAAAGGGAGAAGAAGGAAAAAGGGAAAAAGGGAAAGGAAAAATTGTTTTAATTAAAATAATTTAATTTATAAATAATAAGGTAAAATATTTTTGGGTAATAAATTTATTTAACAATTTAATTGAAATATAAGGATTTAAAAGGGATAATTTTAGTAAAATAATTATTTGGAAAATTATTTAAATAATAAGAGTATGATAAAATAACAAAATATTTATTTTAATTTATTAAAATATTTATACCAAATTTCATACAATCAAAAATCCATAAAACAATTAAATTAAAAATATTTAGAAGCTAATTTATCCAAAATAAAATTTATTTATTAAAATATAGGGTTTTA
The DNA here is from genome assembly GCA_039764185.1 of Tamarix austromongolica. Lineage (NCBI taxonomy): Eukaryota > Viridiplantae > Streptophyta > Magnoliopsida > Caryophyllales > Tamaricaceae > Tamarix > Tamarix austromongolica. The sequence continues at coordinate 88,874,194 of CM077808.1, forward strand.
AAAATTCGGGGGATTATATGCAGGGAACTATGCAAGGGGTGTTTGGCTTAAAATGTAAAGGAAAGGGACTAGAGAGAGAGGTAGAGGGTAGGGCTGCAATGGCAGGTGTAAGGGGAGTAGATGTAGGCATGGGGGGCTTGGTTCGACATGTAGGGGGATAAGGAAAGAGAAGAAGAGAGGGTAGGCAGGCCAGGCAAGGGAGAAAGAAAGCTAGGCCAGCCTACACGCGAGGGAGAAGGAGAAAAGAAAGAAGAAGGGTTAGGTTAGCCCAACCGGGGAAGGAAGACAGGAAAGAAAGAAGGGAAGGGGGACAAGGAAAGGAGAACGACACAGAAGACTAGGTCGTGCATGAAGAGTAGTAGGCCAGCAACCCAGCGGGGGAAGGAAGGGGAGAAGTAGGCTTGTCAACCCAAGGAATGAAGAAAAGAAGGAAAAGGAAAAAGGATGGAAAAAGGAGAAAGAAAAAAAAAAGAAAAAGTGAAAAGGAAAATGGGGAAAAGAAAAATTAAATAATTTTTAAAATTAGGGTTAGAAATTATGTAGATGGAGAAATTATTTTAATAAATTAATTTATTTAAAATTTAATATATTAATTTAAGAGGATAATATTAGTAAAATATGGTTTGGAAATTTATTTAAATAAAAAGAATATGATAAAATTACAAAATATTTATTTTAATTTATTGAATAATTATATCCATTTTTATAAATAAAGAGTTCATAAAATAATTAAATTAAAAATTTAAGATTAAATTATTCCAGATACGGATTAATCATTAAATTCTAGGTTTTATAATTTTGAGATATTACATGCGGTGGTTTAGCCTTGGGAATTTTGATTCCTTGATTACTTTGTTAAATTAATGAGACCATGTTATAGATCTTGAATTGTAGATGAACTTTGATGTTTAGCATGCCTTGATTTAATCACATTTTGATAGTTTAATTTATGGTTAAAATATTGGCAAGTTTAGGATTCTTATGGTGTTCTTAATGGTTCATGATGATTTTATAGATTTTAATTAATTGGATGATACCATGATAATCCTTATAATTATTCGACAAACTTTAATACATAATATATTAGCTAAATAACATGATTAGTGGCCTTTAATTTTGATTAAAGATTTGAATATTCTAAGCATATTCTTGGTGTTCTTGGCTAATGACACTAATCATGTTTTGGCATAATTAATCATAAAAATAACATATTTATCTTAAAATACTTTTGGCATAATTTAGGGTCAAAGGCTAACCATAATATTTGACTATTCATCCTTGACCCTTATAAATAGTGATTTGACCTTTTTTTATTTATAAATAGTAATTCTTGATAATAAAATATATTTAATTTTTTGATTTCACCTTCTTGGTATAAAATAATATTTCCAATCATTTGTAAATAGTAAATTTATGAATAGTGGATTTTCCAAATTGGATGTGGAGCCTTATTTTAACTTGGTTAAACTAAATATATTTGAGTTTTTCATTAATTGTTGTCCTAATGTCATAAAATAGTTTTTTTATTATATTTTCACCTTAATTTGGAAGTGTCTAAACATTTGGAGTGGAGTTTAGCTTTTAGAGTGTATTTTGGTCATTGATTGACTAATGATGAATAAATGGGGTTATTTTGGTCTTAATCAGTTGATTAATAGTTGATTTTGAATTTTTGTGCGAGAACTTGTTGAATTGTTATGGGTGGACCTTTATGTACTTAGTGAAGAATAAATTATTCTTAAATACAATAATAATTATTGAAGTGTAAGATCTCGAGTTGTAAATGATTAACTCTCTAGGGTTAGCTATTTTAGAGACGGTTTTACTAGCGTGTCTTTATACTCCAATAAGGTTTTTGTCCACTTTATAGGTAACATATGGGCCCTATAGGAAGTATTAATATGTAAGGATATCAACTAGGTTATTGGGGATGGGAGGGTAATGTGTTTCTTGAAGAGCTCTGGTATGACTGAGGTATCTTAGTATCATTGGGTTACATGGTTGAAAAGGTCCTGGTATTATGTGGCTTTATGACTAGTGTATCTTAGCATCCATAAGTTACACTAGTGTGATCGGGGTATCTCAGTATCCTCGAATTACATAGTTTGGAGGGTAATAGTATTATGTAGCTTTATGATCAGTGCATCTTAGCATCTTTTAGTTATACCAGTATGACTGAGGCATCTTAGGATCCTCAAGTTACAAGGTTTGGACTCCTCTCGAACAACAAATGAAGTTAAATTTGGGTGTGTGGTTTGGTTTGCATTATCTACATTATCTCTTATTATCATTATTATTTTTGGTTGGATAATTCATGTTATTAGTGTTGATTATTATATGGTTGTTAAGATGTGCTAGCTATCAATATTAAGTAAGTTGGTGGTTTTAGTCCACCTATATTTGTGGAGGCATGTTGGCTATCTATATTGGGTCAACTATTAGTTTTAGTTTATGTACGATGTTTGTTTATAGTTGTGTTAATTATCTATATTGGATTATTTAGGGATAGATAGTCCACTTTATTTGAGTATGAGATTAGTATGGTTATGTTAATAGTGTTAAGATGACCATGGATCATGAGATGCATGAGTATTGCATGGTGGGCCATCTATTCCTTGAAATTTATACAAGACTTATTGTTATTGTATGGGCTTTATCTTGTGCTTTAGAGTTTCTAGGTTTTTTTGTTTGGTCGATTTGATTTGATTTTATGACCGTGTATTAAAATTATATAGTGTAAAAAGTTTTTTCTTACAATACTATTCTTGTTGTTCAATATATTTTCACTATAGATTAGAATACTTGTACCTCTTATTATGATAGATATGAAGGTGATACCATTCATTTTAAAATTTTGCTTTCGCGTTATAATTTTAAAACAAAATTTTAAAATTGACAAAAATATGGATATTACAGTAGCACTCGTGGTCACAAAAGCATTAATTATTTCCAACAAAACATTATCATAACCCTTGTCGCCGCCGATCCTTTCCGAATGTGATGACCGTAACTTCAACAAGTCTACTATTGATCCTTGCCATTAACCAATTACATGCCGTAGTCATGGCTGCTTTTAGGGGGGGGGGGGGAATGTTGATTTCTGCGTTGCCGTCGTTTACGATAAGAACTCCCGCACCGGTCGTTCCGTCATTGTCTATCTGTAGTTGACCCGTGACTTCCGATTAATTACCATAATGCTATTTTCATGGTGTCATATTATTGCACTTGATATAATTTATCATAGTTTATTATGAAATTCGTCTGAATAACTAAGTTTAATATAAATTTCCTTTATTTTAGATTTGGTTGGGTCATTAATTATTTTCCAAATCAAACAGTTAGCATTAGAGCCTCGAGTTTCTCGTCTGTGCCTAGCTACCGAAACAGCGTTAAAATGGTGACCAGAGCCGAACTCATCTGAAACGATCTCATTAAACATGATGTAGTAGGTAGGCGCCACATGTAGCGGTACAAGGCTTCTCAATCGTCTGCCTATTGACAACCACACATTTAAGGGGTAAGGAAATAAGATGGCAATTATTAGGGCCCGTCGTATATCATTATAATATCATGAATGGTTAAGGACTGAACCAGATGACTACAAAATGACATGAAATCAATTTACTTACGAATTGTTAGGAGCTAAAAAGATGATTGTGTTGAATAATTTTTTTTAATTAGCTTCAACTAAGAGATTAGTGAACTGGAAATTAATTAATTGGCCCATGCATTTATTTATTTATTAGTGATAAAGCCCATGCTATGACTTTTGTTTGTGTGCTTGAATTTCATGCCATTGCTGTCACGCATATGATTAAAGATGACAGCTTATGCAGTTGGGTGGTGGTGCTAATCTGGTTGATTGATCTATAATTTCTTTTTTGTCCATACCGATAACTTGATCAATCATTAAGTGTTGCAAGTAAAATTAAATAAAAATTTCATTAATTAAGCTATCCACCTTTAGAGTTTGTGTGTTACGAGATAATAGGATTGGATATTTTTTTATATTATGTATTTTATAATAATAATTTTTAATAAAATATTTATTTTAGATTAAATTAAGATATAAAATAAAAAATTATAATTTTTAAAAATTTTAAATAAATTATATAATATACATACAATTCGAGAGTAATTTATCTACCTATATTATTTCATATCAAACAAATAGTTAAAAGAAAAAAAAATGTGATTAAGATTTCATCATCCACATGTAATTAAGATTTCAATGTTAAAGGCATCATCCAGACATCCAAATGTATTTAAGATTTCAACGTTAAACATGATGTAGTTGTCGCCGCATGTTAAACGAGCATATGAGTAGCGCATGCACTACACAAATATAATTAATTAAGATTTCATCATCCAAATATTTCACAACGGTAAACGCATTTCAGAGATACTGTAGTATATAAACCGTGATTAACTGCCACTACTCAAATTCCTGACGTGAAAATGCTGAAATAGATCTGTCAACAAAAGTATTACTGCTGGATTTATTTTAAACAGTCATTACAGTATATTATTATTAAAGGAAATTGGTGAATATTTGTAAGGGATTACTTGCTTTTCTTATTCATATCTGCGATCCGTTGATCAGCGGCATTTCTCCTAGGTTAATCCTCCGTTTCCCATAATTAACCGCACTTCTGTTTCTTAAACCCAAACCTCTGATTTTTCAAATCATACTCCACGTGATAATTCTGCTGCTGATAATTCCCCATAATTATAGCCGGACCACCCCCGACACCAGATCCAACGCCCGGGCTCGAGTCGGTAACCAAAGTCATACATATAATACCCGGCCCACCAACAAACGAGAAGTAATTAGCCAGCGGCAACTCCATCTTCGCTCCGCCCTTAAAATGTAACTCCAGCTCCGGAAACGCAACGATCTTCTCCGTGCTAACGTTGTAGCATGGACCTAAACCAGACTGCGCCTCCACGTCCTCCGCCCTGTCGTACCGCCTCATCTGCCTCTCAAACTCACGCACCACCGGTTCATGAACCGCGCCTTCCATATATGTTAGCGTTGAACCGGAATCAACTATGGTCCCACCGCTTCCGCCCGGCGACGGGACCAGGTATTTGTAGGGAATTTTTACGTGTTGACCCCCCACCGTAATTTTTCGGAGCGTGAGGTAGTAATATTCGTTGTACGGCGACTTCGAAGGGTTTTTTCTAAACGGAGTGTAGCTGACGCCGCTGCTGATATCATCTCCTCTGCCGCCGCCGCTTTGGCTGAGGATTAGCTCACTGCTCTTAGGTGTGTCGTCGAATCTGTGAGAGAGGAGGCAGTAAGAGAATTTGCTCAATTTCAACTGAGAAGGCAACGATGAAGGTCCGCGCCCAAACCCAGCAATTCCCGAGGGTTGCCGTATAGAATACAGGGAGCATCCGACGACAAAATCAGTGAATACCTTTTCAGGGAAATCCAGATTTTCCGACAGCAATAACCCGAGTGTAGCTCCCAGTCCGTATACTATCGCGTAATTCGGGCAAGCACGCGAACAGTTTTTTGAACCAGGAACACAGGACGGGCACCGAGATTTTGGATCCGACCCAAAAAGCCACCCACATTTCGAATTTTCACAGCCAAGAATTTTCGTAGAGGATGATAGTTTGGGCCTGAATGTGGGTATTTCAGTCGGTTCAGTGTTTGAGAAAGTACAGTTACTACACACATAGCGATTAGTACAAGGTACCCAGAGGAGGCTGCTCCCCGTGTCCATGACGAGGGGGATTGATTGCGCAGGCGTTCCAAATCTGAGAGAGATGGAATAGCCGCCATAGCTCCGTGCGTAGAGTGAAACTTTGGCAGTGAATGGATGGGCGGAGTTGTTTTTAGGGGATTTGATGTGGTGAGCTCTGGCTAAAGTTGATTTCGCAATGTGGTTGACTGTTTCCCACAGGTCATTTGTTTGGCTTTTAAGAACTGGCGATAAGGGAATGTTAATGGTAGTGGCTGTGGCGGCTGTGAATTGAGGATATGATGCCGATGTGAAGAAGACGAGCAAGTGGGAGAAAGAGAGTATGGAGAGGATGATAGAAGCCATCGATTCTATGGTCCGATTAGCTAGCTCCAAAATGAGAAGTATCTGAGACTTTATAATAGTACTAGTATATTGCAGCGTAAGAATTCCTTACTTTCCTTTTCTTCGGCTTTATTTGGTGGAATAATGTGAATGTAAAAGCAATTCTTTCTTCTTCCTTTTTATTTATTTATTTATTTCTTTTTCTCTTGTCTATTTTCTGCACTTCCTTTTCAATGTGTCGTAGATGGTGGGATTATATAGGGTCGTTGATAAACCAAACCAACTCAAGAGCTTTTTGAGCTTGGATCGTTAACAGCTCGATTCAGCTCGGCTCACTTATTAAACAAGCTTAAAAATTAGGCTCAAGTTCGGCTCGATTATTAAACAAGTTTAAAAATTAGGCTCAAGTTTGGCTCGATTATTAAACAAGCTAAGCTTGAATATAATAAATTTGGGCTCGAGCTCATTCACAGTGCAAAAGCTCATGAGCTCGGTTCGTTTACTACCAAAGCTCGGTAGTTAGCTCGTTAAAAGTTCGGCTCGACTCGTTAAAAACTCGACTTGTTTATAAACAAGTCAAATACATGCATTATTTTTAGGCTCGTTTAGTAAATAAGCCAAGCACAAGCCTATCCCAGTTCGGCTCGTCAACAGTCGTAGGTAGGATACATGCACGTCAAAAAAGCTAAACTATTAATAGCAAAAACAATTTGGTTGAATATTTATTTTATTCGTTAATTTTAAATTAAATAATGGCTAAATTTTTATAAGCCTCTCGCATAGGACGGACTAGGGAGCTCAGTTTTTTATAGTGTCACAAGATAATAGGTCCATAGCGCCCTCACATAGGAGTATATAGTCTTTTTTCATAATATATATGAGGTAATATATATATATATATATATGTAGACAGTTGGAACGGGTCTTATATTTCATTTACGCCAGTTAGAGCATCCACAACGAAGAAGTAAAAAAAAATCAATACACTTTTTTTATAATATTTTGCCTACTTTACAGTACATGTACAGTTAACACGCACAGAAAGTAACAGTATCTTTTGATTGTTTTGTTTCTATAAAATTTTTTGCGTTGGTTTACTTTCCTACGCCCGGGCTTCTTTTTTGATTTTTTTACACCGTTGATGTGGCACTTTGCAACGGATCATCAGGTGCAAAAAAATTTTTACACCTCCGTTGTGGACGATCTTATTGGGTTCTGTGACTCTCCATTTGCACCTTTTTGTGATGTATCGAGCATCAAAACAACGTGTTTTGGCCTAAGTAATGAGGATTGATTAATTTTATCCCCTATTTATCTCTCCTTCTACTCGTACGACATACCTAGTAAGATAGAAGCTCATCTGTTGTCCTAGTTGCTTTGTCCGTCATCTGTTCTCCTCGCTCCGCCCGTCCATCGATTCGAGATCAAGCCTTCAACACCAAAGTCCACTTTTCTACTTGCACATCGGTTCCGGTCAACAGTGCTCCGTCGAGCAAACCAACGAATTCCAATTCAATCTTATACAATTTGAGGTAATAATTGATATATCCTTTTAATTAATTGAGAATTAATAAGTATGCGTATGTATTAATTACTTTTTATAGTAAACCCTAGCTTTGGATTATGGGATGTGAATGATTCATATGATCGAAAATGGGTATATTGATAATTTGATAGCAAATAAATAATTGACTCATGTTTCATTTGATTCACAGAAAATTTTAAGAAAATGAAAGGAAACAAAGAAAAAAACCTAATAAAGATTAACTGTTTAATTTATAACTTTTAAAAAAAAGTATTTTAATTTTAATTCTTTTAAATTTTTTAAAAACTTAATAAAATTTCTCGGCTTTTAGAAAGTTCTAATCGATCAATTAGCTTTTACATGGGACATCATGGAAAAAAAAAATTGTGACTCCGCCGGTTATACATGCAGCAACGGTGTACCACTATCTTATGTTATTGTCGAATTCCCCAAAAAGAAAATAAAGCAAAGGGCACTGTAGCATAAAGAAATAGAAAATTACTTATCATTTATCAATATGGTAACCTTATAGAGATTTTGTTTTATACCGCAGCAGGGCAGAGTAATAGTAATTTCTTACGCTTGAAGGTATATTAACTACCGAGTACCGACAACACTTGGTGTGGAGGCCTGCATGCACGAGTGGGCTTGGAAACCTGCTAGCGGAGTACTATTTAGGTAGGGTAGGTTTGGTGGCTGAGGTGACAATCATGCACGCATTTAAGGGCAAGATACTTGCTGCATTGGAGTAGTAATTTTTTTTTTTTTTTTTTTATCTTCTACCTAAGGTATTTATTTCGGTTTCCTTTAAAGTGGTTGGAACTTGAAAGAAAAGTCGCAACAAGAAAGAAAAGTTCGTCTTTTTAAAGAGGTGGGGTCGCGCTTCCTAATATTAATACACTTGTAGCCGAATCCTAAACGAGGAGTCGAATATTTTTGTTGGGTGGGTTTATGATACGCCCTTCGTTTTTTAAAAAGAAATTTATTTTAGGATTCAAATTTCATTTGTAAAAAAAAATTACTATTTAAAAAAATTATGCATAACATTTTTTTTATTTTCCATATATTAATGAGTAGTACTACTGTTTAACAAAAGGTACTAGAATAATATTAATAATAGTTTTCTTAGCTCATTAATGAGCCTACAAATTACTAAAAAACCCATTTTTTGGAACGAAGGAAATAGTAAATGATTTCACACCTATTAAAAAATGTTTTAAAAAGGTTATCTACTATTTCCAATATCAAAGTGTACTTTTTTTATGGTTTTCATATAAGAGAAAGAGTGATGAAATAAAAAATATATTATTTATTTTTTAATACTTTTTACATAAGGTTATATATTATGATGAAATAAAAAAATTAATGACTCTTATAAGATCAAGTTATCAGATACATCTAAAAGTATGTAATGTATACATATGGGTAGAGCTGCAAATGAGCTAGGTTAGCTCTGTATTCGCTTTGGTTTGACTTCTTAAAAGTTCAATTTAACTAATTTATTTAGTTAAATGAGTCGAGCCCAAGCTACACTTTTAGGATTGTTAATAGCTCATTTATAGGCTCGTTAAAAGGCTCAAACTATTAAAAATTTATAATTTTTTATTATATGACAATTATATTATATATAACCCCTATATATAATATATAATAGTGACCCCAAATGGATATAAATTACTCGAATGGAAAATAAACTAAAAACCTAACTCCTAACATTACCTTTATTGACCTACCCTAGTCTCTCTCACTTTATCTCTTCTTTTATCACTTGACTCACACTACTCACCGGTCACCACCAGTCCTACCTCCTTGTGACTCTTACCATGAGCATTTTGGCTTGATTGTCACCAACTCAGTCACTACACCACCACAACAGCCCATGACTTGTAGCTCCCTTGCCTGTTTCTTGTCACCACACTAAACGACAAAGCTCACTCCATCTCCCATGCCCTAACATCATCCCACTCCTCATCTTAAATTTTGATTTCAAATTTGGCCATTTCACCACCAATTCTCTACTCGGTCATTCATTTTAGATATGTTGTTACATTTTTTATGTTAGTTTCATGCCTTACATCTGTGTTCTTATTTAATTGATTGGTCATATTTGGGTCCAAATTTTAGTTTGAGCATTATAATTTTTAGGGTTTGGCGGTGTTTGATTTTAGTGAGTTTGGCAGCTTTAATTTTAGTGAGCTCCATGGTGTTCAATTTCAGTGACTTCATCAAACATAATTTCAAAATATAGCATCAAGCATTCTTCTTTAGGTAAAAAAAACCCTCAAGTAAACTTCAATTTCTTTGTGTTGTGGCTTCATTTGTGTAGATTTGGTATAGGGTTTGGAGATGCTTGTAGTTCTTGGCTTTGTGCTTTCAAATGTTTATGCCAAACTTTTTGTTTAGTGCATCTGAACAAACACTGTCCTTCTAGTATGAAGTATGCATGCATTTTTATTTTCTTGAAGGGGAATCTAATGAAGGATTCATCTAGGTATTTTATCTAATAATTATGAAATCCATGAAAATTTTTATGCATTATTAAAAATAATGACCTTGATCTTTCTTTTCCTTTGTTTTTCTTGTCGGCTTATTAATCCTTCTTCTCCCTTTGGGAATTAGGTTATTCATGCATTGTTTTATCATTATTTTTTCCATTACCACATTATTTTTTATCACTGATGTTCTATGAGAGAATGGAGATATATCTCTAGAGCACTTATGAGCACCTAAGGGAACTTGGTGGGCGGTTTGTTGGTTGTTTTTGTGTTGGCTCAGTTTTTACTACTTCCTTTGTGTATTTGTTCACTTACCAATTATCAAGCTAGTATTTATTGAGTGTATCAAAATGAAGTCTAGCGAGAAACTACATAGCTTGTAGATAGTACTCATTTATTAATGCAGGATTAAAATGAGGCATGCCACCAATATGAATCGAGTAGCTACTAGAAATATATGAAAACCAATTTTTCCCTTGTCGCTGCCCAAATAAATAATTTATATATATTTATTTATATGTATAATATTTGTAGCTAGATATATTACATAAATACATTAGTACTAAAAGTAAATACATATTAACTATAATAATCTAAACAAATAATTTTGATTGCCACTTTGTGAAATGATACCAATTTGATTTATATATATATATATATCTTTATTATAATGTTGACACACTATATTAGCATTTCTCATTTCTAAAGCTTGTATGAATAGCAACTACTATTTTTATGTTGATTTGGTATTAGGTTGAAAAATTTTACATACTTTGGTGGTTGAAGAATTAAAGTTAAAAAAAATTCTTAGTCGGTAGCTAGCATTAGCAACACCTTATTTTTTGAATTGTGTTATCACTTTATTTGTTTTTAGGTATTTGCATTTATATGTGTATTTTTGTGCCATATGTTTTCCTTTTTTAATAAAACAAAATCATAAGTTTGAATTTTTATTTTTAGATGATTCATATACTTTTCTTATTTTGAAGCTTGTATCAAATTGATTAATAAAAAACATAATTTGATATGTCATCGCAATCTAATTTTCTTAATATCCTTACAAACAATATTGTTTATATATCATGTTTGTGATTTGAATAAAATTGTTATAGTTTGTATTCGTACTTTTGTATTATTTATTTTTGTATATTGTATCACTTACAAATTTATGTTTTTTTAATAACATTAATATTTTTTATATGTTCCTATTGCTTCGGCTACCAAGTTTTTTTTTCCTTTTTCAATAATCATTTATAACTTGTGACTATGTCACAATTTATATTTTTCAAATTTTCTTCTTCTGAACAAGGATCAACAACAACATATTCAAGATCTTCCTTCACAAGTTTAGCTATGGAACAAGATAATTATGTGGTTGAAGTTCTAGAAGGAATATTTGAAGAATCGTGTAATGAGAATGAGGGGGAGCTAAGTACTACAACATATAATGATGAAGAAGACAATGATTGTAAGAAGGAAAACTTTGATGCTATGGAAAAACTTCAAAGAGGCTATGTTTAACTATTTTTAATGCCCTATATAAATGCTTTGAGGAATGAAAAATTGATAGCAAGGTTTGTAGTCTTACTATTGACAATGCAACGACTAATGATAGAGTTGTCAAAATAGCAAACGATAGCTTACTTCCAAGAATAAGCTATCTTTTATGGGAAAAATATTTCATGTGAGGTGTTGTGACTACATCATACATTTTTTGGGGCAAGATGGGCTTGATTGTATTAAGCATATTATTAAAAATGTGTAAGAAAGTGTGAAATATTTAGTGAATCCTGAAGCACATTTAAAGTTATTTAGCAATATTGTTAAGAAAGTAGGGTTACCTAAAAGAAAATTGGTGTTGGATGTGATCGCAAGATGGAATTCAACTTATACCATATTTTCCACTTTTTTAGAGTATACAAATGTAATTTATAGATATGCTAAATATGATTTGATAAACCAATGGTTACCAAGTCTAAAGAATTGGAAAAAGGTATAGGTTGTATATGGGTTCATTGTGATTTTTAATGAGAATACAAAAATTGTCTCGGGAAGTAGTTATCCTACATTAATTTTGTAACATCCCCAAAATTCACTACTGAAAAATTTCGTTTTATTAAAAGATAATTGGCGGAAGCAGATAAATAAAATGTGAACTTTGGGAGTATTACCGCCACACTTAGTACCAGACCGGTTCACTCATACCGTTCCAGTACTAAGTGCTAAGGCTAAGAAAATGAAATACAATTCGAAAGACATTCAACATGCATAAATCAGAGTAAATTGCAAGAACTTCAACATATTTAAATCAGAGTAGCGCATCAAATCGTTTTCAGGAATAAAATCCACCAATGGTGGCTACTTTAACAACGTTAACATTTAAAACCGAGAATTTAGATGAGAAAGAGAAAAAGCCAACGATACCGGAAAATTCCTTACTCTCCTTCCCGTAACCCACTTGAGTAGCACCTGAAAATACCTGCAAGGGCACTGCCCATTGAATAGGCAGGGGCCCCATAAAGGGAATCCCTTCAGTACTACGGTACTGAGTAACCCTTTAATACCACACTTAAAGACAGGCCCGCATACGGCACACAATGCAAGCCACACACATATAAATAATGAGAGATGCATACATAACAATGACAAACATAATACTTTATAAGTCACGATCGATACTTTGGGCCTTAAGCCATTATTCTGTCATTAATCCATCAATATCATATTTTATATCCATGTGAGTACGAGAACCCCACTATTATAGCCGGTGGACCGGAAAGCATACACTCAGGGCAGAACGCCTCTGACCACTATTATTGCCGGTGGACCGGAAGATAAACACACAGGGCAGAACGCACCTGACCACTATTATTTGCCGGTGGACCAGTCTGGCCCCGACTCACATGGTGTTCCACTATAAGTGATTAGTATTTTTTCATAATCTTATTCACATACATAACCGATTTTATTGAGCTCGGGACCCCCACTATTATTGTCGGTGGACTGGAATACAGATAACTCATCATCCAGGGCACAACGCTCCTGGCCACTATTATAACCGGTGGACCAGGATATATAGAGAATCATCATCCAGGGCACAACGCTCCTGGCCATTATTATAACCGGTGGACCGGTACTCAATATCATAATCAACTGGGCCCGGCTTATTAATATTTCACTTTCAATAATAGTATCTTTCCTTTCTTTAATCAGCACATCAATCATATTTATTTGCCTCGATTGGGAGATCGATAACCCGGGACACAAAGGTATACCGGTCGTACCGGTGCATACCAGCTACTCAGTACCCTTCAACCATGAACCCAAGGACGCAAAGGTACCCTGGTCGTATTGGTGCATAAAGCTAACTCAGTACCCTACCGACAAGGACACCTAATCCATAAGTATGCATACCCCCTAACTAGGTCTGTAGAGCTAGGAAGAGTAAGATATAGGGCCTGGCTGGGGCACAAAGGCACACCAGCAAATACCAGAATAATCGTGGACTAAACCACGTCCTTAGGGTAGCGACCCCTAAGGAGTCACCATTCCCGATCTCGAGGTCTTTCACTTTAAGTAATAATGTCTTAATTAAGGTGATCACAGAAAGCACGATAATCCGATACTTATTCACTTTCAATCGTTTCAATATCATTAATCGTTTCTTATTCAGAGGATTATCCAGGATGTCATAGAGAAACCCTCAAGGCCATACTAATCATTAGATACTCTTACTTGGCTAATCAGCATTATTTAATCATATTAATATTCCACAATCTCAAAGGCATGTTAGGTACAAACTACTCATTTTCCCTTTTCTTATATAATTGTTAAGTATCCATTCCTTACTCGCCAAATTACCGTATTACCCTTTAGGTTACATAATTACCAAATTACCCCTTGTCCAATTTAGATTACCAAGATTATCCCCTACACTTTTTAAATCACCATTCACCCCTCATAATTACTACACTTATCATATTTCCCTTTTGGTTGGTTATATTACTAAATCGCCCTTCTCCTTTGTTATAATTACAAAACTGCCCTTGAGTTGGATAAATTACTAAATTACCCTCCTTTATTATCATGATTACTATTTTGCCCCTTTAGTTGGTTAAACAATTATCACTTTATCTTTTTATCGGCTAAATTACCAAATTGCCCCTTTAGTTGAACAAATTACCAAATTGCCCTTCTCCTTTTCATAATTACCATTTTACCTCTCTCAATTATTTTAATTGCCATTTACCCTTTTCAATTATCATAAATTCCAAATTAACCTTCCTCATAATTAATTTACCCCTCTTCATAATTACAATTACCAATTTTACCCTTCTCCATATTTAAAATTACCATAATGCCCTTTAATTGGTTAATTTACCAAATTACCCTTCTATAGCATCATACTTATCCAATTGCCCTTCTACAATCATAATTTTAATTTCTAAATTATCTTTTGTCGTTATCATAATTACCACGTTACCCCTTACCCCCAAGTTTACCATAATATCCTTTTATTTACAAAATTACCATTTTACCCCTTACATCCAATTTTACCAATATATCCTTTTATTTATGAAAACTACCACCATACATCTTTTACTTTACAAATTACTATTTTACCCTTTCACATCCAAGATTACCATCTTTATCTTTCCATAAATAATTACCATTTTGCCCTTCTTTTCCAATTTACCATATTACCCCTTTACTTATAAATTTCCGCTTCGCTATTCACTTATAAAATTTACCATATTACCCTTTAATTATGAAATTACGATTTTGTCCCTTTACCTCCAAAATTACCATAGTGCCCTCCTTCATCCAAAAATTACTATTTTACCCCCACTTCCAAAATTACCCTTTTTCCCTTCTTTTTCACAACTTACAATTTTATCCTTTACTTGTAAATTATCATTTGACCATTTAATCATAAAATTTCCATATTATTCTTTTATCTCAAAAATTACCGAAATACCCCTTTCCACTTATAAAATTTCCACTCAACCCCTTCATTCACCATTTTTATGAATTTACTAACACTACATAAAATAATGATATTAATACTTCATTTTTATCATCTAAGTCCACCAACTTGTCATTTTTCAACATAATACTCATTAGCAACTACACACATTGATTTATATACCTCATAAGCATAATTACTAAAATACCCTTAAACAATAACATCATTCATGCATTAACAACATGGTACATCATAAACAAGTATTTAACATTTCTATCCATATTCCAACTCCTTCTTTATTTAACATACCTACATATGGCACAAAAGTTATCATGCTTTTTCTTTTTAACAAACAATATAAGAAACCATAAACATATCATGCTAAGCATACAAAACATGCATAAAATCATACTAAACCCTAAATGTGCTAGCATGCGTTTTTCCATATATTTAAGGGGGGATTAACGGTTACCTTAATCCCGCAAAATATCAATCTTACCAAGCATAATTAGCAACTCAACACCTAAAAATAATATCCATCATATTTATGTTAGAAATAAGAATCCAAGTATAAAACTTTATAATTTTAATTAATAAAACACTTAACATAAAATACCATTATACCTTAAAAATTAGCCAAATAATTTTTAAAATGGAGGGGAGCTCACGCTGCATGAACAACGTGAGTCTCATGCAAAATTATGGGGAGAAAAGGGTTCGAAGGGGGTGAAGGGAGAAAAATAAACCATTTTCGGGTTAGGGTCTTTAGGCTAGAAAAGAAGGTGGTTATGGGAGGTTCTAAGGCAGGGGAATGGTGCAGAAGTGAAGAGGGGGTGTAGGTGGAGGCAAAGGGTGGTTTCACGGCGGCATAGGGCGGCGGAGACGGCGGCGGCAAGGCGGCGAAGTTGGCTGCCGAGGAGGGTTGAGGGAAAGGGGTTGTGAAGGAAGGAAAAGGAGAGGGAAAAATAGAGGGGTTCAAGGGTTGTTTTCGGCCAACTAATGGATGGCGATTGTAGAGGGGGTTGCAGGGTGTCGAACGGTGGGTTGGGTGGCGGCAGAGGTGGCCGGACGGCGGCGGTAGAGGCGGTTGCAGGTGGCTTGACGGTAAGGGGAAAAACTGGGGAGGAAAAGAGAAAGGGTCGAGAAGGGAGGGAGTGTAGGGCTCTAGGGGCGGCGTGGTGGTGCAGGGTGGTAGTAGACGGTGGCAGAAGGCGGCGCAGGGCTGGGCTTGGTGGTTCGAGCGGCGGCGGGCGGCGGTGAGAAGAAAAAAAACAGAAAAGGATGGGGAAGAAGGAAGGAGAGAAGGGAGAGCTCGGGGGAGGGATATTAGGCTCGAAAAATGTGGGAATGAAGGGCTTGGGAGCTGAAGAAAAGAAGAGGGAGAAGAGAGGGGGCAGGGCTGGCCGGCGGGGCTGTCGGTTGGCAGGGAGAAAGGAGGGGAAGAAGAAGGAAAGGGGAGAGGCATGCGGGGCTGTGGTCTAGGACCGGTTTGGCTCAAAAAAAGAAAGAAAACGATGGGGGAAGAGAGAGAGGGAGAGGGAGGTAGGTGGTGGCCAGGTTGCAGGTGGCAGTCGACGCTCGACAATGGCAGAAGAGTCGGGCGTCGGAGGAGGAAGAAAGGAGAAGAAGAAAGGGACGGGCGGCTGGACCGGCGCTGGAAAAGAAAATAGACAGCCGGCCGGTCCAGGGGGAAAAAGGAGAGGCGGGCTAGAGGGACGGGCTGGACAGTGCGCGAGGGAGAGAAGGGGTGAGGCGGGAGAGACGGGTCGAAGGCCCAATGCGCGGGGAGAGGGGAGAGCAGGCCGAGCGGGCGGCCCAAGGGGGAGAAAAAGGAAAAGAGAAGAAAGAAGAAAAGGAGAAAAGGAGGAGGAAAAGAAAAAGGAAAAATGGGAAAATAGGGGAAATAAATTAAATTAATTTTATAAATCATAAAATGTAATATTCTTGATAATTTATTTAATTTAATAATTTAATTTATTATAATCTAATATATTAGTTTAAAAAGGATAAAGTTGGTAAAATATTAGTTTGGAAAATTATTCAAATAAGATAATATGATAAATAGAAAAATATTTATTTTTAATTTATTAAATAATTTTATCCAAATTTACATACTCTAAAATCCATAAAATAATTAAAATAAATAATCTAAAAGCAATTCTATTCCAAATAAAAGTAATTTATTAAAATATAGGTTTTCGAAATTTTTGGGGTATTACAAATTTTGTATTTATTAGAGATTTGGGTGATAAAAGAATCATCAGGTGAGAAGGTAGTTTGTGATGATATTCTTATTTAAGTAATGACCATAACAATGGAGGAGAAGTTTTATAAGTGTTGGAGTGAATACAATACATCAATATCTCTTGCTTTCACATTAGATCCTCTCTAAGAGATAATGTTAGTTGATTATACATTTCCTATCATTTACAAAGATGTTGTAAGAAAAATTGTTTGCAATGTAAAGTTAACATTGAAAGAGATTTTTGATGATTATGCCCAACATTAGGTTAGTAGTATTCAAAATGAATTAGAGAAGGATAGTGGTGGTGAGGTTGAGTCTGGTAGTGCCATTGAGAAAGCAATATTGTCTAGGAAATCAAGGTTTGAAAACTTTATTAAGAGTTCTAGTACCCAACAATCTATTGGATCGAAGTTAGATATGTACTTGGAGGAGGATATATATATGTGTAATGATGGTTTATGATTTTCTTTTTTAGAACTTGATTGGTGGAAGGGGAATACCTTGAATTTTCCTACCCTATCTCAAGTATTATGTGACATTTTATCAATTCCTATCACATCGATTTCTCTAGGGGTTGCTTTTAGTGTCGGTGAGAGAGTACGTGATCCATACAGATCATCTTTAGATCCCCAAATAGCTGAAGTGTTACTTTTCATTAGTGATTGGGTTTGTTCAAGTGAGAAGCTTAAGAAAAAGGGGAATGTTTTTATATTTTGCATTTGAGTTTAACTTATCTAATAATTTAGCCTTGTTTCATCCCAATTATTAATATTTTTTATTAGTTTGCTATGTTTTTTATAGGAAAAAGAATTTGAAGGTATGAAAGAATATGATTTGTCATATGTTGGTTTGTGTTGTTCTCATATAAGGTACTTTACTCTGTAGTGAATCCAACTTTATGTATTATACAAGTATTGCAATAGATTTTTCTATTTAATTTTACATAACTCTTGTTATTGTTTTTTTATACTAACCATGAATATTTACATATATTAGATCCGATACAAGCTTTTGTTGGATGTGTTGATTTTGTATTTATTTTCACTAGATTTTGGAGTCCAATTATGGATTTATTGGTGTGTTTTCTGGACTTGTTGGTTTTTTTTTACTTCCTTCCTTGTTGTATTATTGTACACTTTGGATGCTATAAAAGGGTTTGTGGAAAGTAATTTATCTATTTGCTGAAATTAGATGTGCAACATTGAATATATACATATATGCATCTGTACAAGGTGATTTAAGGAAGTTTATTGGCATTTACTCTTTACACTTGATAGATGATGGAGTGACCTCGAAACTCTAATAGGAGTCTAAGGTTATATTAAGGTGGTGACTTGTAAACCACCATCTTTATCTTTCCATCTATATTAAAAGGAAAAGAATATTGTTCCTTGATTATTACTTATGTAGAAATATTTTGTTACTATCTTGATTATGTTGTGCTTGGTTCTTTCAAGTACATTAGAGTGTTTTGCATCTAAGCTCTTATGATCCTGTGTGTGCAACTAGGCGGGGTGCAGTTTATGATTATCTTATTTTGTTGGGATTTGAAGGAGCATGATTGATCCTTTTTTGTTGTCCCCTTATGTCATTATATTAGCATTTAGAGAAATTTTATGTAATTTATTATGTCATTTTGATGGATTTTCTTATATTATTTTTGGAGTATTTTTATGATGATTTAAGTTATATTACTAGCAAACTAGGTGGACAAACATGTCTCAAGATAGCTTATTGGCATGATTCTTTTGTTTAGCAACCAATGTATGATGATGATGTGGAGTTTTGATAGCTAAATGAATTTGGGTATTAGGTACATATAGATGGATGTATTGGTCTTTTTTTATGTTAATTATTATATTATAGGAGGTATTAACAATCACAAAACGAGACCTAAACGAGCTCTAAATGAGCTAAACTTGCTAAATGAGCCAAATGAGTCCTAAATTGTCCACCATCAACAACCCTAGGTCGTGAAACATCAGTGACAAATAAAACCATATATCTTTCTCTCCTAGCAACCTATGATTGAATTTGTATTAAGGTCAACAAAAGATAATATAACCCACACTTAAATGGCCCCCAATATAAACCCCTCCCTACTATGTGATGTATCACATCACGTACCCTACTTATATGTTTTCTAGTGTCCCCATTTGGGGACATACTATAATAGTATAGATGGTACTCATCAAATAAAAGATGCATTCTATCCCTATTAAAGGAAAAAATAGTTACTAAATAATCCTTCACTACAAGAAATTTGATTTTTAGCAACAAAAAATGTCGTTGCTAAAAATATTTTTAGCAACAATATTATATTTTTAGCAACGGCAAGCCTTCGTAGTGTGTCATAGCGTAACTAAAGGTTTCAGCAACGATTTGTTGCCGTTGCTAAAAAATATGTTTTTAGCTACGATTTATTATCGTTACTAAAAAAAGATGTTTTTAGCAACGATTTACTGTCATTGCTAAAAAAACTATTTTTAGCAACAATTTGTTGTCGTTGCTAAAAAAAGATGTTTTTAGCAACGACAACTTTGTGGCTAAAGAGGATTTTCTTGTCATAAATTTTGAAACTTTACTATTTTTCACAACAACATTTTTGTTGCAAACTTATTTTTTTTTTCAATAACCATTTTGTTGTAACAAATCTTTTGTTTTTTGTAACAATCGATTCATTGCCATTGATATACAATTTTATGCAACAACCTATTTTTTTGGTCAATACTGTATTTTCCAACGTCTATTTTGTTGCCAATAATCTACTAATTTCTACAATAACTATATTTTTGCTAATAATTTATTATAATTATATGCTATTTTTGGTAACGACGTCATTGCTAATGATAAGACATTATTACAATAATAATATATGAAACATCACCTTGAAACCTATTATATCCATAATAAACTTTAATTCTGCTTATACTAATCAAATACAAACACCAATAGCAAATTGAATTTGATCATCATTATAAGATACATAATTCATCAATTGTACAATCATTTGTCCAATACAATTGTCAAAAATCAAGGTATTAATCAAAATATCCAAAAAAGACATCACCATGGTTGTCCGATCTTCTTGTCAAAACACTATTGTCTCGTGTTTTTATTCAAAAAGACTTCCAATCCTCAAGAACACCGAGTTCATGTCAAAATATCAATTAATTACAACAATCTACTTCCACAAATAAATCAATAGTCACCATCAACGCCATCATCAAAAACATCACCATCATCATCAAGTGTAGTCCTAGACCTGAATAAATAAAAGGATTAATAAACATCACTTAGAAATATAGTTAAAATGTATAAAAACACAAGTGTCACTACAAGTCCAATCATTCAATAGATCCAACAATCATGATTCATTCAAATAGTCTAATTAGTCACATAAAGGAGGGGAAGATCCAATTAAAAAATCAAAAAACTAATTCGGACAATAATTACCTCGTTGGAATCCTATACCACTCACTGTCCCTCCTTCCCTCCCTTGGTGCCCAACTTCAAATAACAAAAATAAAAGATATTGACCATATAAACACATTAAAAAGCCTCATCAAGACACCATAACTATCAAGGCAACATCAGTAACGCCACCCTCAACAACTTGCATATAGCGAATACAAAGACATTATATTATAATCTGTCGACATTGATGATATGAGGTAGAATATGGAAAGGAGGCTAGAAAACCAGCTACCACCACCATTGGTGGAATAACCTCCACCATTAATAAGTTTTTAAGCACCAGGGAATCTAAATTTAGTATATAAAGAACATAATCAAGAGAGACAAGTTTTTAAGCACTTTCCAAGGTAAATTCTTCATGTTATGTATTTTTTTCTGCTATAAACATTCAAATCTGATTTTTCTACTTTTCCTATCATTTCATGCTAAAATAAAAGGCTAGAAATAGGTAGAAGTTAGTACAAAATTTTTGGGACATATATTGCCAAGTAAGGGTTCAATTTAAGGCCTTTTGGATATCAAAATTGATGCTTTGCTCCAGAATATAATGGAAATTCAATACATAAAATGAGAATGATGTTATCTAAGTTTTCATAGGTTTATATGCACCGTAAAAGCACTTTCTTCATGTTTTGCAATAAATGTGCATGTCTGAATTTTTAGATGTGAAATGAGCTTATTTTTAATTTTAAAAATGAGTAGACCTTGAGTACACTAAGGAATCTAGTATATAAAGAACACAATCAAGTGAGATACGTTTAGAAAAGTTTTAAGCACTTTCAAAGGTAAGTTCTTTATGTTATTTATGGTTTTCTACTGTAAACATTCAGATCTAATTTTTCTACTTTTCCTGTCATTTTATTCTGAAATTAAAGTCTAGAACTAGGCAAAAGTTAGTGCAAAATGATTTGATTATATATTGCTAGGTTAGGGTTGATTTGAAGGCCTTTTCAGACATCAAAAGTGATGCTTTGATCTAGAATATAATGGAAATTTAATGCATAAAATGAGAATGAAGTAAGCTAAGGTTTCATAGGTTTATATGTACAATTTCTTATATTTCTGCACTAGTTTTGCAATGTGCAGGTCTGAATTTTCATATCTGAAATGGGCTTATTTTTACTTTTAAAAATGAGCACAGACCTTGATTATACAAGGGAATTCACTATACAAAGAACACAACCAAGTGAGATAAGTTTGGACAAGTTTTTAAGTAGTTTTCAAGGTAAATTATTCATGTTATTTATTATTTTCTTCTGTAAACATTTGGTTCTAATTTTTCTGTTTTTCCTGTCATTTTATGCTAAAATTAAAGTCTAGAACTAGGCAGAAGTTAGTGCAAAACCTCACTTGGTGGTTGGTGAAAAAGCATCCACTACCTTTTGTAATGTTAGTTAAAGTATATTTCCTTTCCCAGGGATACCTAGAGAAGTAGTAATTATTAAAAATTATATATTTATATACTTTTACCTTTTGGTCAAAAGAAAAATAAAAAAAGGATCCAAGATGACCTATCAAATTATGTGACTGGTTCATTTCATTCTTACCAACTTATTGCTCTGAATAGGCTAAATTAAGTTATGTAGATATTCTATGCTACCATCATTTCATGCTTATCTTTTGTAGGAATTTCATTAGGATGTAAGGTTATGTTGTTCATATATCTTCTATGTTCATAAATAATCATAAAGACCGCGAATTTTTTGTCTAATATATCTTCTAGGATTTAAGGTTTAGGTTTAGGGTTTAGGGTTTAGGGTTCGGATATAGGAAAATTCTATTCTTGATATCTTAGATAACATTTTTAATGTTTTTCAATCTCATTTTGATAAATTGGTATTTACATATGAACTGCTGCAATTTGATTCACGAATGGAGAAGTTAAGGTTGACACTTGGGTATCAAAATCATGTTTAATCATCCTTGAGTTAGGATATGAAGCTAAAAGTTGAATCATTTTATAGTTAACTATATAGCTATGGATAGTGCACATATAATTTGGTTTTTCTCTTGCTTGTTAGACCTGATTTTTTTCCCTGTAGACTTAGAATACCTTCTTTTAAAAATTATGAATCTTTATAATAAGTAAAAAAGTTTAGAAATGTGTGGGTAAAATTAAGTTGAGCTAAAATTATTTTTATGAGCTTCTGTTGGTATGAATCTATTTTTTAATTCAATTTTAGTTTAGATTTTATATCTAATGTTTATCCATTATGCTAGCTAATTACATGTTCACATACCTAAAACATAAGGGATATTTTAGTATAGCTAATGAAGAATAAATTTAACTAAGTTTCTATAGGTTTTATGTACTATAGAAGTGTTGTCTTGACATTTTCGTACTAATTTTGTTGAAAATGTATATACTTGATTTCAGACCTAAATTTCTGATGATTTTCACATTATAAAATGACAATACACCTGTAATATAATTAGGGATATAGTACACAAAGTGCATATAAAGTGTTGAATCAAGTTGTAGTTTGGCTAAGTTCATAAGCACTTTCGGAGATGATTCCTTCATGTTTGGGACTGATTTCTACAACAATTTTACAAATATGATTTATGATATAAAATCATCTTCTTTTCACCTTATAGACATGTTTAGAGACCTCTCATATGATTAATAATTCAGTATATTAAAAGCATAATCAAGTGGCATAAGTTTAGAGAAGGGGTTTAAGCATTTTTGGAGATAACGTCTTCAAGTTTTGAGTTGATTTCTGCAGTGAAACTTTCATATCTAATTTTTTTGAATTTTATGTCACTTTTTTTGCATGATATGAAGGCTGAAATATGGCATAAGTTGTGGAAAAAAGTACTGGACATATATGGTTAAGTTTGGATTGAATTTAAGATCATTTGGGCATTAAAATCTCTATTTCCGCATGTGTATCAAGCAAGCTATTTTTTTATGAACTTCTATTGGTATGAATCTATTTTTTTCTTTCTTCAATTTCGGTTCAAATTTCAGATCTATTTTTTAATGAGTTGTCATTTTATTAAGGTAATTTATAAGCTTGTGTTGGTATGAATATTTTTTTTAGTTCAGATTTCATATCTAATTTTTGTCCATTATGCTAGCGAATTACATGTTCAAAGACTTTAAATATAATGGAAATTCTAGTATAGCCAATGAAGAATAAAGTTAGCTAAGTTTTTATAGGTTTTTATGCATTGTAGAAGCGTTGTCTTGACGTTTTCATACTGATTTTACTGAAAAAATATATATATCTGATTTCAAACCTATTTCAGATGATTTCCATATTATAAAATGATAATACACCTATAATATAATTAGGAATGCAGCATAAAAAGTGCTTAATCAATTAAGACTAGTTTGGTTAAATTTATAAGCACTTTCGGAGGTGATACCTTCATGTTTGGGACTGATTCCTACAACAATTTTACAAATCTGATTTCTGACCTAAAATCATCTTATTTTCACCTTATAAACATGTTTAAAGACCTATCATATGATTGAAAATTCAGTACATTAAAAGCATAATCAAGTGGCATAATTTTAGAGGAGGGATTTAAGCATTTTTTGGAGATAACGTCTTCAAGTTTTGAGTTGATTTCTCCAGTGAAACTTTCAGATCTATTTTTTTATGTCACTTTTGTTTTGCATGATATGAAGGCTGAAATATGAAATAAGTTGTGGAAAAAATTCCTGGACAAATATGGCTAAGTTTGGATTGAATTTAAGGTCATTTAGACATTAAAATCTTTGTTTTTGCATGTGATTCAAGTGAGCTTTTATGAGCTTCTATTGGTATGAATCTTTTTTTTTTCCTTAATTCAATTTCAATCCAAATTTTAGATCTATGTTTTTAATGAGTTGTCATTTTATTAAAGCAATTTATGAGCTAATGTAGGTATGAATCTTTTTTTAGTTCAATTTCAGATTTGATTTTTGGCCATTATGCTAGCTAATTACATATTCAAAGAATTGAAATATAAGGGAAATTTTATTATAGCCAATGAAGAATAAAGTTAGCTAAGTTTCTATAGGTTTTTATGCACCATAGAAGCGTTGAGCGCAGTAGGGGAGACGATTGGACCAGACAATGCCCAAGACTAGACCAAAAAGAATTAATGAGAACATAAGGAAATAATATGGTAAATAGATTAAAGACAAAAAGAACCAGAGGAAGTAGAGCTTACAAAGTGAAGAAATGGAGGGGTCGAGTGAAGGGAGCAAGTGCACAACACATTGGAAGAGATGGATTGAGCACGGCGAACAACTGAGCCTAACAGTGCGTCATCCATCGCCGGTCGACGGAAACTACTACCAGTCGACGACAAACACCAATGGAAGCGCCGGCTGGAAGGAGGGCACCTGTGAAAATGTTTCTTGTAGTTGTAGTCGACGAGTTGTGAGAATGAAGTCTCGTTTGGTGTTAGGTATAGACTATAGAATGATCTAGTTTATCTTATTTTATTTTCTAATTGCTTCTTAGCGCGGAAAAAATAACCGCGTCTTACTTTTTGTGTGAAATTGGTTCTTCTGTAACAATTATAATCGTTGCCAAAGTTAATTAAAATATGAAATCATATTCTGTCGTAAGGAATAGGTTCCATTGCTAAAAAAATTAAGTTTTCACAAGTTTTAAAATCATTTTTATAGTTTTATTTAAAAATGTTTTTTATTGTTTCTTCTTTTAATTTTTATAAAATAAAAAATAGTGTAATGCAATTGTTTTAAATTTTCTTTTTGGCAAAATAATATTTATGTTGAGGGAAATGAAATATATTACTTAACTAATTTTTTTTTGTTACAACTAAAACTGTTGTAGCAAATAGGTTTTGGCGTTTTGTAACAAAATCATCGTAACAATTTTTTTTAACAACAAAAACATATCATAACTATAAATATAAGATATAAATTTGAGTACAGCCACTTTTTCTCCTTCCTCTCAACTTGTAATTTTTTTAGCCATGACTAATGAAGTTGTTGCAAAATAGCATTTTTGGCAATAATATTATCGTAACAAAAAATTACTTTTTTTTTTAGCAACAACAACATATCGTGTCTATAAATATAAGATATAAATTTGCGTACCGCCACTTTTTCTCCTTCCTCTAAACTTGTAATTTTTTTAGCCACGACTAATGAAGTTGTTGCAAAATAACATTTTTCGCAACAATATTATCGTAACAAAAAATTAATTTTTTTAGCAACAACAACATATCATGGCTATAAAAATAAGATATAAAATCGAGTACTGTTATTTTTCTCCTTCCTCTAAACTTGTAATTTTTTTAGCCACGACTAATGAAGTTGTTGCAAAATAACATTTTTTGCAACAACATTATCGTAACAAAAAATTAATTTTTTTAGCAACAACAACATATCGTGGCTATAAAAAATAAGATATAAAATCGAGTACTGTTATTTTTCTCCTTCCTCTAAACTTGTAATTTTTTTAGCCACGACTAATGAAGTTGTTGCAAAATAATTTTTTTCACAATAATATTTTTGTTGCAGAAAATATTCACTTTTTAGCAACGATAATTTGACGTGGTTATAATTTTTTGTTTTTAACAACAATATATTGTTTTTGCAATAAAAAAACTGCATTTGTGGCAACAATATTTTGCCACAATAGTTAATCATTGTTGCCAAAAATATTTTTTCGCAACGAAGATTTTCAGTCGTTGCTAAAACGCGTTGCCAAAGATACATTTTCTTGTAGTGCTTGATCTAAGGTTAAAATTAGTTTATTAGCTCAAGTATTGTTATGTTGTTACTCTACATACTAGCTAATAATATTTTATCTAAGGATAATAATATATTTTTAATATAATTATTTTATATTTTTGATAATAATTTATCTAATGACAACAATATTACGTTAATTTCAAGTAGTATAATCTAATAATTTACCTTATTCAATGAGATGATATATCTTTGTTTTTTTACATAAATTAGTTACTTTAAAATACTTATGTCATTATTACAACTATATATATATATATATATATTATTCCATATATTTAATAATAAATTATTTAAGGGCAATAATATTTGATGATTTAAAATTTTGTATACCTTAATAATACTTTTTCTAAGGTTAAAAATATTGTTTAGCTGAAAATATTATTATTTTATTACTCTACATTATTATAATTACTATGGTTACACGCAATTTAGGATTGTAATATCGTAACTAAATGTGAGAGTTTATACAAAATTTGATCATCTGATATCTTCAATTTTGCTAATTAATGAAAATGATTGTCATTTTATTAATAACCCTTTTAATACTTTCTTCTCCCTGCTATTAATTTCCCTATAAGGTATCTCCTTTTGTTTTTAGATGTTTTTTCATTATTTACTACCATATTAGGAAATACTACCCTAATAAAAAAATCCATAGAAAAGTAAACAAGATTGAGTGACAGGTGGATTCTTAATTTTAGGTGTACTTACCATGTTAGTCCCAATAAAATCTGGTTCATTACATATGCCACAATTTGAGGTGGAGGTGTTATCTTGGATAATGATGCTTCATGCATAGTTGGTGGGGTTGATACTATGAGAATGATGATGCATGATGCTGTTGTCTGGGCACTATTTAATGTTTTTCATTTTTTTGAGATGACCAAGAGTTTGATTTCACCAATTTTCTTAAATAAAAATGGTATGGATGTATTATTGAGAATGACACACTAAAGGTTACTAAAGAGCCTATAGTGGTGGTTGTAAGTAAGTAGGGTTAGGACATTGTACGAGCCTTTTAACACTACTATTGATGGTGCAGTTGTGGTGACATTGAGGATGCTTGACTCAGATGAAATGCCCCAAAAATTTCTAATTTTATAAATTATATTTAAATGACTTTTATTAGAAAAATTATTTAAATAAATTATTTTTATTAAAATAAAAGGATATTTAATTAGGGAAAATCAAGAAGAGATGTATAAGTATTTTTAATTAGGAGGAATTTGAGTATTTTAACTAATTAAGTTTTATTTTGAAAATTTATTAAATGAATTATTTTATTTAAAATAAGAAGGAGAAAATAGTTTCAAATTAATATTAATTTTATAAATAATTTAATTGGAGAAAATTAGGGTGTTTTGCTAATTAAAAAGGAATTTATGGAAAATATTTTTAAAAATCCTAATTTAGCCTAAAAAGGGATTTAAATATTATCATTTTTAAATATCCTAAATATTCTTATTAATTTAATTAAGCCAACCCACTATTTTTATTTTTCCGTTTTTTTTTCCTCTTTTTTTTCTTCTTCCTCTTTTCTTTTTCTTTTTTCTTCTTCTCCCCGAACTGGGCCAGCCGCGGCCCAGTTTTCCTTCTTCCTTCCCTCTGCCCAGCCCGCGCCCGTGCGACGTTCTTCGTCCGCCCCGTGCCACACCGCGTTTTGACCCACTTTTATCGGAAACTCTGAGTTTCATTTAAACGCACCTCTCCCACACCCGAACCGCCAGTCTCCTTCTTTTTCTTTCTTTTCTTTCCTCCCGAACTGCCTGGTTTCCTACCTCCTTTCTTCTTCTTCCCCAACCTTCCCCGACGTCGAGCACCTGCAACGTCGGCGCCGCCGCCCAGCCAAGATTTTCGGCGCCGATCTTGCCCCTTTGACCTGCATATTCTTTCCTTTCTCTTCCCCCTGTTTCGGCAGCCTCATCAACCCAACCAAATCTCATCTTTCTCGCGCTATCCCTCTCTCTCTCTCTCCTGCGCACACCCATGCCCGTTTTGACTCCTACCGACCGACCTCGCCACCGTTGACCCTAACCCTACCTGCGTTACCCCGTAGCCGACCCAAAGAACCCTACCCTATCTTATTTTCCCTATAAATACCCTCGTAAGCAGCTCTGTATCGAGTTTTGGTTGCTGCCCAGAATTCTCCAACCTTACCACCGCCACCCATTTAGACGCTTCGACCGCCGCCTCCGGCCAACACCGCCGCCTTTTCTAGCCACCCGTGCACTCCTTACATCTTTCTCTATCTAACCAAAACATTAATCACCCTCGATTCTTTCTGCACAATCCTCCCCGACTATGCGAATTTCCCTTCTCGACCAACCTGTTTTCCAGCCCCCGCCACCCTTTGCGCCGCCCTTAGCCACCTCTTCCGCCGCTTCTGCCGCTTCTTTCTCCTCCCATTCTCTTCTGCAGAACCTCCTCTATCTCCCCATACCTTTATTTCCCTTTTTCTCCCTCTCCTCCTCTCTCTTTCTCCTTCTCCTCCATTCGGCCACCACCGCCGCCGCCGCCTTGCGCCGCCACCTTTGGCTGCGCCACCACCTTCATTCCATTCCTCTCCCTATGTTAATTTTTAAACAGCCCAACTTCCACCTCCATTCTCCCTATCTTATTCCCAGCATGCAACTTTCCCCTCTTTCTTTCCCTTTTCCGGCCACCGCCGCCGCTGCCGTGCGCCATCGCCGGTGCCGCCTATCCCCACCAACCTATGGTTGAACCCTAGACCCTCTCAGCCTTTTTCCCTATTTTAATAACCCTTAAATTATTTTATTTCTATTATTTGCATATAAATACTATTATTATTATTCTTAATATTTATATTTTTAGTATGCATTATTATTATTATTATTATTATTATTATTATTTATGTTGAGGGCTGAAGCCTAATACATTTTAATTCGATTTTATTATTATTCTTCTTATTATTTCTATATTTACTATTATTAAAATGTTATAAGTATAATTATTATTATTAGTTCCTATTTCGAATTTCCATTATTGATAATAAAAATATTTTAACATTAATGTTGTTAATAATTTTATTATTATTATTATTATTATTATTATTATTATTATTTCATCACTATTATTATTACTAAATTTGGTTATTTAATTTACTAATATTATTATTAGTAGTATTATTTTAGTAAAAGGGATGAAGCCCTTATTTTACTATGATTGAGTAATGTCTTTCTTATTACTATTGTTACTGTTTTTATTAACCTTATTATTATTAATATCGATATTATTCTTGGTATTTTTGCTATTATTATTTTAATATTTTATCAAAAGCCTAGTCTTATATTAAGTTAGTGTTTAATATTATTTTGATAGGAGAGAGTCTAATTTTAGTTTTTCCCTCATAATAGGTAAAACCAGTCAAAGTCCTAATGAGGCATGGGAGCATGCTCCAAGACCGGTGTCGTTTTAGGTAAGGGGTGCTAAGGCCTTTTATGTGCTTATGTGCATTATGTGCTTCGCATGCTATGTATCATATGTTTATTATTATTAATTATTTTGTATGTGGTATGACGTGGAGTTGAAAATTGTTTTTGTATGGCATGTATATTATTTATGTATGATGATATGTGTTGTGACCCTATAAGACATGCATGAGAGGATGTCGATGTGGTTTGTGTGGGAGAAAAGGGTGAAAAATGAGGATGGAGAAAGAAGTTGACTAAGGGAAGCGAGTTGACCTAATTTTAAGGTTTTATAAGGAATAATCTAATGTATGGTTTTATGTGGAAGAATATAATTTATGGCTTTATGCAGAGAATATAATATATGGTTTTATTTAGGAGAATCTAATTTATGATGTTATATGGGAGAATCGAATTTATGGTGTGTTTGGAAGAATCTAATTTATGATGTTAATTGGGAGAATCTAATTTATAACGTTATATGGGAGAATCAAATTTATGGTTTGTTTGGGAGAATTTAATTTATGATGTTATTTGGGAGAATTTAATTTACGATTTGATTGGGAGAGTCTAATTTATGATTTTATGTGGGAGAATTTGTTTGGGGGAATCCAATTTATGGTTTTGCTTGGGAGATTCTAATTTATGATTTTATGTGGGAGAAACTAATTATATGGGATAATCTAAGTTATGGTGTTGTATGGGAGAATCTAATTTAGGGTTTGATAAGGATGAATCTTTGGTTGTGTATGGATTGAATTTGAGGTTTTGTATGGATGAATCTAGGGTTTTAATTGTATGGAAGTATCTAGGGTTGCATGGTTGAATTTAAGGTTTCATGTGGGATTTTAGGGTTTGCATGAAAAAGTTTGAAGGTTTGCATGGGGAGGTTAATGTCTGCATGAGCATGAAACTTACGTGTGGAAAGTTGATTTGAGACGTAAGGAAGGTAATGTAAGTGTTGTTTGGGTGTTTGAACACTTTAGATGAAAAATAGTACGTAGAAGATTATAAGGGTATGGAGGAGACTGAATTAGGGTTTGGAATGATTAACTATGGGTTGTTGTGGTTAATTAGGGTTTGGTGTGGCTGATTAGGGTTTTTGAGTTATCATGTGTATGTGGTGATTAAAATGTAAGTATGATGATGAATATGGAATTTATGATTTATGATTCGTGCATGTCCACGGTGAAAGCTTCTGAATAAGATACTTAAAACCTTAATTATCTAAAGAGGAAGATCGTTAAGACGAGACCAACCGATCCACCGGTTCAGAATAGTGGTTAGGGTTTTTACCCTATGCGCGACCGATCCACCAGTTATAATAGTGGTTAGGACATGATGTCCTATGTGTGACCGATCCACCGGTTATAATAGTGGGGGTTCTCGAGCTCAACAAACACAAACCCGAGTTTTGCTGAAACGCTTAAAAGATACTAATTACTTACAGTGGAACACCATGCGAGCCGGAGCCAACAGATCCACCAGTTAGGAATAGTGGTTAGGACGTGTAGTCCTATGTGTCTCCGATTCACCGGCTATAATAGTGGGGGCTTCCGTACTTGCATGGATTTGATAAAAAGTATGGTGTGAATTGACTTCTAATCAGAGATTAATTAAGTAATTAATCCGGACTATAATTGGGCCTTTGTACTTTTACTTGAATGATCGTATGCCTGTACGTTATGGTGCTAGTCTCTATGATCTCTTGTTATCCTGTATTATTTTATGTGATTATGTGTTGGCCTTAGTGCTCAGTTACCTTACTTAGTACGTAGCGTACTGATCACCCCTTTCATGGGTGCTTCTCATTCCCACGAGTAGTATGCCCTTCTGACTTGTGCAGGTGGGCGAGACATTAGTCGGGGCTCTATGTTGAGCATGTTTGGCTCAAGTTCGAGAGTGTCGTGGCCGTATTTCAGTCTTTATGCAATTCTATTTCCTTTTATTATTTCTTTTGTATTGGAGTTATCCTCTTTGATTCATTACCTTGTATTGAGTATTTATCCTCTTTGATTTCGCACTCTGATTTCTATTTTATTATGGTTTATAAACGTTTATGCGTACTCTGATTTTTAATATATGATCTTTTGAGTTCTTTTATGAACTGTTGGTTTGAGTTTAATGCTTATTTGGAATTTGGATTGTATTGATTTATAATTGATATTTCTTTTCTTTTAGCCTTAGCACTTGGTACTGAAACGGTCGGAGAGAACCGGTCTGGTACTAAGTGTGGCGGTAACATCCCCAAAATTCACGGGTTTTAATTTAAGAGTTTCACTTTTAATTACTTCCGCTCTTCAAAAAAAAATTAGTGAATTTTGGGGTGTTACATCAGATGTTGCTAACCTTTAGCAGGTGTAAGTGGGACATGGGATTGTTAAGGGCGGGACTAAAGATAAAGAGTCTAGATTGGGTGACTCGGATAAATTCAAATTTGTTATTGATACCTTTTGTGAGTTTGAATACCTTATTGAGAAGTAAGTGGAGCAAATGTGCAACTCTATTTTTAGAGACCCTAATTATAACATTTATAATTGTGTGTAATTTATTATAGAAATTATTTTAGTGTTGGATGCTTTATTATTTTGTGCTAGTAATATAAAATATTATTTTAAATTTTTAATAAATATTAATTGGGTATAATTTTTAATTTAGCAATATCTTAATTAAATTATTTATTTATTTTTATCCTTAATCCAATTATTTTTAACCCTTAAATCCAACCCTCTAACCTCACCACACTATCTCTCTCATGTGACAACCCCCTATTTGTTTTATCCCAAACGGTTATCCCCAAACCCAACCAAACTAACACCAACCTAGTTACATTCCAACTAAAACACAACCTAACAACTACCAAAAAAATCCTTATACTACCTACAATTTATCGTTTCCCCAATCGTTTCCCCATGCACTGACTTCACCTACCCCTTACCAAACTCATCCTTACACCCTACCTATTTGCACTCCACTTGGTTCACCCGATTGCACGCCATCCTTCCCTACCACCTAGTCTTTTTATTTCTTGCACAACCATCCTTAAAATCCATGCATTCCTCATTTATCTTCTTCTTCTTTTTTCAGTCCTTGAAGCTAAAATCTCTCCTTCCTTTGATTCCCTATCTAGGCTAATGTTATCGTTACCTCATAATTTCCTTGGTGTTTGCCATCTACATGTAATGCCTCACTATTGAGTTTTAGCACTAATAAACACCACCAACACCCTTATCCCATTTTCCTTCTCCATTCGTCTTGTGGTTTTTCACCAACCACCACCATCATCATAGCTCCTTCACTTAGCCTTACCAACCACCGCCACTTATCGAGCTCCTTTCATATGACTTAACATTTTCCCTACCCGTTCCTCCATTCACAAGCTGTTGACCATGCACTTTTATCCCTATGTTTTTCCTCGTAGAATGTGAAGGTCCAACAGTATAACCTAACCATTCTCAGTGGAGAAACCACCTTGTGTGAGCTTGACATCCACCACCATCTGCTAGTATGATATACTAACATAGGCCTCCCTTTTTGCATCCCTATGCCACATTAGAAGTTAGTTGCAATGTGACCTCATGGGGAACTTAGCTCCTTATCCATTACTATATGAAGAATTGATGAATGAAACTCCCAATAGCCTAGATAATGCACACAACCACTAGCCCATCGTAGCTTGGAATACTTTGTTTCCCTCAATTTGCACTACCTTCCACTAAAACCTAGCCATTCCTTTTATGAAATCCTCACATTGAGGATTTTGGGCAATATGAATCATTCATATTGCAGGCCCTTGTTTGTTCCAGCATAAGCTTCTGGTGCCTCCTTATTTTATGCTTCAAAATGATTGATTTATGCTAGTTATTATATGTGTTGTATTAGTGCTGATATATGTTATGTTGGGTGATGTTAGAATTAGGTGATCCTAATTTTTCTTGAGGTGGCCTTGTAGGAGGCATTTTGTGGTATATTTTTGTATATCTAAGAGGTAAACCTAACTACTTCATAGATGGTATAATTTTGTTGTAACTATGTTAGGTTGTTTTAGAATAAAATTATGTTAGACTTATGTTATGAAAATTTATGTGTTTTCATGTTAGAAAGCGAAAGCATGTGTTATGATGTTTTTATGTGTAATTTTGTGACTTCTAAAATAATGTATGCTAGCATGATAGAATTAATTATCATGTATGCATTTGTAGTTTTTTTTTTCTTAAAAAAAGAAGAAAGGATGTATGCATGTGCCATTATATATGTTATAGCCATAATACTATACACGTTAAGGGTTTAGGGATTGGTTATGATTTCACCCTTCTAAGCCATTGTAGGATATGTCAAGCACGCTATTATATGTTTAAATATTTTAGTTGGATTGTGGTATATGGCATGGTGATATGCAAGCATGATTGGAGTTATTTCAAATAAATCTATATGATATGCCTTATAGGCATAAGTGTCTTTTGCTTATGCCATGATTTATTCACTATCATAAATCCCAATGTATGCATTAAATTCATTATGCATGAATGACATAGAATATATATATATATATATAATAATGTTAAAAATGCATGTTAGGATTTTATGTGTAATATGTTAAATTCCTACTTATGAAGTTATGAGTAATATAGTTTGTTTCCATATAGTACAATATTAGCAAGATAGAGTTTTCATAATTATTATACTTTATCCTTTCCATGATAAATATCTTTTAAAAATAAATTTGGTGCTATATTGAAAAATGTGTGATAATTAGGGTTTTGGAGGATATTTTGGTACATTATAACAAAAAAAGGTGCCTCAAGGTGAAAATTTGGATTATGTTAGCCTTAGTAAAAGGTTAGGATGACCTTATTATCAACTCTTGACTTTGGCTTGGACCATTGACCTTTGGTTTTACTTGAATACTTGAAAAGAAACGAAAAAAAAAATTTAATTATGAATTTGGAATTATTGTGTATTCTATGATATTTGTGATCACAAAATGAAATATTAAGATTTAAAGTGCAATAACACAAGTTTGAGAATAGTGGCTCCTTAGGGATAGCTACCATAATGATAAAATTTATCCCTCAGTTTTATTTACTTTATTTTTTTGGTGTGACTTAGTGCCTTAGTAAGGATTTAGCCTACTCTAATTAGTCCTTAGAATTCCTTAGAGGATATGCATACTGAAGGATTAGGTGACCTAGGAGGTATGAGGGTATTGTGTTGCTAGTTTGTGCTAGTATGATTTGGTGTATGTAAGT
Source organism: Tamarix austromongolica (assembly GCA_039764185.1). Taxonomy (NCBI): domain Eukaryota; kingdom Viridiplantae; phylum Streptophyta; class Magnoliopsida; order Caryophyllales; family Tamaricaceae; genus Tamarix; species Tamarix austromongolica. Next base: position 88,909,342 of record CM077808.1, read on the forward strand.
ATCCCTAGATCCTAACGTATGAGGGTATTGTGTTTTATTCATGCACCAATATAACTGGGTGTATGTCAGTGTCCCTAGGTTGATATTATCTCTCCTTGAGTAAACTAAATAATAAAGAAGTAACTTTATTTATAGCCCTTGGTATATCTTGGATTTTTAGCTCATTAGTGACCCTCGTGCCTTACCTTTGGTATTTAGAATTGATTTGGTATGGTTGATCGGTAGATCCTTAGTGTGTTTCCCTATCGATCAAGTGTTGTGATGTGGTTATTATGAATCTTGAGATGGTTGTGAAATGGTTAAGTGTGTGTGTATGATGAGCATGAGGCATTGATGATGTAAATGTTGTAGCATGTTTATTGTATTTTGTTATCACATGTGTTTTGATGCTTTAAGCCTTTTTTGTTTACTTGTTGTATGATGTGGTGCAATGTGAGCATGCTAAATTTTCAAAGGCACTATGATTTACTTGGTACAATGAAGTCATATTAATACTATCACTTTTAGGTTGTTATAGGTTTTGTGGTAGCTTGACTGGGTTAGAGTGTTGTAGGGGTATGTATTTGGTGTCCTTTATTCTAGTTTTGTGTTTTGGTCTTGAGGTCCCTATGAGATGTCAAGTGTTGTAAAATTGTTTTTGGATTTTATTTGAAATCTCTCTCATTTAATTCTATTGGTTTATTTAGATTTTGGTTTTGACCTTATATTAGGTTTTGATCACTCTTAATGTTTGTTTCTGAGTTTTTTTGGCCTTGCAACTAGCACAATTTAGGTATTGGTTATACATCTCTCTATTTTGGTTATGGTGTAACACCCAAAATTTTTTATAATTGCTTCCGCTAAAATAAAATTTATAATTAGTAAATTAAGGGGTGTTACAAAAGAGATATACATGGTGCTTCTAACGAGGTGGAGGTTGTAGTTGCTTTGGATGATATTGATTCTCCTATTGAGGAGTTTGGGTATTAGGCAGAGGCTCTCGTTGGTGATGAATTTGAGAAGTTAGCTGATTACACTTTGCATATTGCGAGTATCAGTATTTATGTGTTAGAGGCTATTGTTACCATATGATATGTTAATGTCACTGGTGTTGCCGAAGCGATGACATCTTTTCATTTGTTGATCTTTTGTTGTATATCTATGATACGCTTACTTTAGAAAAGGATATGTATGAGGTGAACAACCTGAAGAATTTGGATGTGCTCTAGTCTAAAGCTGTTATGGTGGTCTGTGTAGCCATTGTTACATACTCTAGAGTTGTAGGATACTTGATGTAAGTTATGGTCAGTACTAGACTTGATAGTACTTAAGTTGTGGATGTTGTGAGCAGATATATGTTGAGTTTTGTGGAGTCACACTAGTTAGGTGTAGACCGTGGAGTAGATTATGAGGTATTTGGTGTGTATAATATTGACTTGTATGGATTATGGGTTATCAATAGTTTTTTTGATTGGTTATTCTGATTTTGGTAGTAATCTTAGTTGTAACACCCCAAAATTTTCATTTAGCTGAAGTGTAATATCAAGATAGCTAGGTATTACTACCATACTTGATATAAGCCTGGTTACCGTACCATCCTTACATTAAATACAAGGTAAAATAGTTAAGACTTAAAGCATGATAAATAGAGAATAAGAGAACTTTCGTAAACAAAGTTTGAAGATTAACCCTGAGTATAATATCAAAAATACATAAAATGGATACATTTGGGAGTAAGAGTCCCAAAAGATATTCAAACCAAAAGTTAAAACCAAATAATATGACTCTATGTCCAACCCTGATACATGAGAATTACTCTTCCACAAAAAAGCATCATGAATAGAAAAATTATCCAATAGGTCCTCATCAACTCACACAAAAACATTTGGTTTATCAGCTCGTGGGCATGAATAATACCCATAAAAGGATAATCACTACACTATGTACTAAGTAAGGTGATAATACAACTAAAGTAAGGTTATAAAGAATCTCATGAGTTCACATAAAAGAATAAACACATATGTGTGTTAAAATAAAGTGATACAATATAATCTATTATTTTATTTACATTTAATTTAGGGACCCTACTATTTTTAATCTAGTGGAATGGGTTGAATCACCTCTCACGGTAGCACACACTTGAGCCACTATTATATTTTGGTGGAACGGACTGAACATATACCACAACGACACATTCCTAACCACTATTCTTAAATCGACGGAATGGTCTAAAGCACTTCTCACGCCATAACACACCTGAGCCATTATTATTATCTGGTGGAATGAACCCAATATATACTAAGATAACATGCTTCTTACCACTATTATTAAACTGGTGGAATAGTCTGAATCACCTCTTAGGGCAAGATACACCTGATCCACTATTATCATCTGATGGAACGAAAACCTCAGTTTTGACTCACTTAATCTTTCAATTTAAGTGATTAATGTCTTATTTATTAGTATTTATATTAGATTCATCTTGAGTTTAGGGGCCCTACTATTCTTAATTTGGTGGAATTGATTGATACACGTCTCAGGCAAAATGCTCCTGAGCTACGATTATCATTCGGTTTACATGATATTTCACTTTAAATGATTATTATCTTATTCATTGTTTTCTATATCTAGATCATCATGAGTAACTCATGTATATATTTACAACATATAATTAACATATACTTGAAACACGTAAAGTACAACCATATGGTTATTGGGGCATCCCCCAAGAAAGGAGCACAATTTCCCTAAGAAACCCAAATTTTACAAGGTGATACTAACTTCTCATTTTATTGTACTTATGCTACTCATCATGATCATGAGTATTTTTTTGTATCATACTTAGAATATTCAATGTCTATTCCCTTTTTAAAATCACCAAATTTACATATTCAACCCATATTGATCAAATGCCCTTCTTTTATCGAAAGCCTCAAAATTTCATATTAGGTAGCTTGTGTCTTAGTCAAATATCATTTTATTACATTACTTATGAAATAATTTATAACACCCTCAAAACTTATCATGCCATGATTATTTTTCTCTCAAAACTTATCATGTAATGATTATTTTTCTCTCAAAACTTGTCATGCCATGATTATTTTTCATATTATCATCAAATGACCATAATGTCCTTATGATAGCCAAAATATGAGTATTTCATAAAGACCATATGAGTTCCAACATTAATGAATTTCAACCTAAAATATTTATATTGTCATGAAATACATAACCCCAATTATATCTAGATACAACATATATAGATTCATGCCAACTAAAAATATACACAAATGCATACTTTCACCATTTTTCTCACTTTTTCATCTTATGTCACAAGATATCATAAAATGGCATTATCATGATAACATTATCCATATAACATTACCAAATATGATATCATATACAAATACATGTTGCACATACAAGCCCTAACTATGATGTGCATTCTTACCAAAAATGACACTGGCCTCTAAGAATGTAAGTCTAACCTACCTCCTCTTATATCAATGAAAAATGACCTATGAAACAAGAATACTACACAATTAGAACATAAAAATACAACCAAGGAAAATTTAAGGTAAATGAGGGTGGAGATGGGGATAGTTAAAACAAGTGGAAAAGTTCACAATGTGTGGGAGTGTGGTGGTATGCATAATGCAAGAGTGGTGTAAAACAATGCTAAGGTGGAGTAGAAGGTGTGCTAGAGGGAGGGTGTGGTTGTGCCAAGGGAAACATAGAAGGGCATGGGTAAACATACGATGCTTGCCTATGCCGAGAAGGTAAGATGTGTATGGTTGACTAGAAAAGGGTGAGCACGGCGATGCCCGAAGTGCATGGACGTTGTGCGAGAAAAGCATGGCTAGGGCATGTGAGGGGTGCATAGTCGTGCACCTCAACAAAAAATGAAATAGAGCTTAACGGTAAGATGAAAAGGATTGGATTGGTGTGGCAATGGTTGAATGATGACCAGGGGAATGATGGGGAGGTAGTGGTGGTTTGTTTATTTGGGAAATGGTGATGCTTGGTGGTTGGTGGTGGTGAGTGGTGTGTGGGTGATGAATGGTGATGATACACTATGTAGGAAAGAAGGAGAATAAGGTGGTGCTTGGGGTTGTGATGCTCAACTGAAATTGAGGAAGGGAGTTAGTTGATTATTAATTGAGGCAAAGAGTCTTGGAGGGGTATATATATACATGGTGGCATGCATGAGGAGAAAGGGCAAAGGGCATGTGCATGATTGAGAAGGAAGATAGGGGTCAGGGCGCAACATGATTGGAGGAAATGTTTGGGGCAAAAAAGTTAATAGAAAAATATCCTATAGAATGTGGGAGGTGATGGTAAAGTCAAACTTTAGTGAGTTGCAAGGGGAAAGAAGAAGGGCACACAAGGTAGAAGAAGGAAAATCGGGTAGGAGAAGAATAAAAGGAAAAAAGAAAGGAGAAAGAAAAAGGAAAAGTATATATAGGTGTGGGGTTATAGTTAGGATTAGGTTTAAAATTCTAATTAATGAAATACGGTAAGATTGAAATATTGATCATTTAGGCTTAAGGTTAGGTTTAAAATATAAATTACTCAAAATAAAGATTAGGATTTGGTTAGGCTATTAATTACTTGGGATTCAAATTAGATACAATTTTGGGGTATTAAACTAATGATTAAAATGTAAACTAATGTACCTAGATTTTGCCTTGGAGGTTTTAAGGTTGTGTACTTGGTTATGACTAGAGCTTGTCATGATTTTGTTTAGCTTGTAGGGTTAACTTGTGCTACTAGATTGGAGCAAGGAGTATTTACTCTCAATGATCTAGTGTGTATGCTAATGGAACTATTGCTTGTGTTCGAGTTTGAGTTGGGCTCAAACTTAGATCATGTTCATATTTCATGAGGCTTTTCTGGAATAGTTTTTATTTTATTTTATTTTTATTTTTATCTTTTATGGTAATCTTTTTGTATTATGTGATAGGGTCTTTAAATACTCATCAAGGTGGAGAGTTGCAAGCTTATGATTCGTGTTTGAGGTTTTTTGTGACATGGAGTGGCTATGTGTAGATAAGTAGAAGAGTTTACTATTGTGGGGATGGGCTCAGGTGTGGCATGAGATACAAAAGAAGCATGAAATAAAAGTCGAAGGTGATTGTTGATACGACCCCTTGCACTTGTAGTGGTCACCATGACCACGTCGATCCCTCCCCTGGTGATGGTTGCTACCACACTCATGCCTAAAAATCATTTATTTTTTTCCATCTTTTCCCAAATCCCTATATATAGTTTCCTCTCTTCTTCAATGGAATAATGTTGATGATTCTTAATTAGTTCTCTATTTTTATTGAGAGAGAACTTGTATATTGAGTGATTAATTCCTGATTTCTCTAATTCACACGTTAGTAAGATCATCGGTTTTCCCACTTTTTTTTCTCTATTAAATCTTTGAATCCCTAATTCTATCATATTAGGTCTTGTTTTATTTGCATTGTCTAATCCCGAATAGGTTCCTTGATGTTGTTGCTCGAAATGGAGCTACCATTGTTGTTGTATATGTTGGAGTAACCCATTTAAAGAAAACACATGTCCAACACATATGATACATATGACATGGGTTTCCCTCACTCCTTAAAATATAAAGTTTTGCAACATTATTAGTGCAATGACATGGTATGAACTGATCTATGTAGGCACCCACTGAATTAGACAAATTTACAGGTGATGCTATAACTAGTTTTTTTTTTATGAAGAACAAATAACAATTAGATAAATTTTTTTATTGTAGTGTAAATTTATTAGAGTTGCTTGTTTATTGAGGTGAGCTTTCATATAGGAGAAAAAAGGTTGTTGAAAAAATAAGCATTTTAGGAAAAAAATAGTTGTAGTATGGACATTCTAGGACACGTAGTTAATTTACCTTTTTTTTAAATGAAACCAATACATATCTACTAATGAATGAATAACTACTCTTCTCTACATCCTATTAATATATATTTTTTTGCCTAGTTGTGTCACTATCTACTTTATGTAAAATATTGAAATTAATTGACAAGAGTTTGATGACGAACAATGATTGTAATATTTTGTTAATAGTATTTGTTGATAAGTAATTAATAGTATTATCTATTAATCACTAATTTATGTTAATATATAAATAAATTAATAGTTTACTCATTCAATTAAAGATTATTCATTATGTAATTACAATGATAGTTATTTATTAATAATTTTTAGTAATTAATATAAGAATTACTTATTTGTCGTAAGTAAATAGTATTAATTATAATGCTTAATACTGATAATAATAATTAATAATCTATTCGTATAAAAAAGAAAGTTATTTTATTATTAATTATTTGTATTAAAAATAAAGTCAATTTTGAAAAGTAAAATCCTAGTTTTTATTTTTATCCTCAATTATTTTAATTATATATACATTAAATATTTTGTTATTTTTTTAATAAATTGTGTGTGTGTAATTTAATATTATTTTTTAAAATAAATAAATGATTAGAATTACTTTCTTTTTATACGGATGAAGTATTATCTATGTACATTCTTAAAATTAGTTACTAATAATAACTTATAATTAATATTACTATTTGCTACTAATAATAGTATTTTTATAATAGATAACCATGGCTTGTCTAGTAGGTCAGTACAAGTGATATCGCCGCATGAACGACATGTTAGATCTCCGTTTAAGGAGCAGTCCTCTCTTTTTTTTAAATAATTAATAGCAAATATTATTATTCATGATATTTGTTGATATATTGATAAAAAAATTATTAATAACATTAGTAGATAAATTAAGTGGGATATAGACAAAAAAAAGGAATTATTTTTGTAAAGTCGCTAAAAGAATGACTTTCTAAAAAGTTTTTTTTTTGGAAAGAGAAAAGGAGATGGAATCCAAACTAAGGATTCATTAGCACAGGCCTTAAAAACGCAAACAAGCAAAGCAAATGCGAACATTCTGGAAGAGAAAAAAGCAACGTCGGTGGGACGATGGTATTGGCATTGGACGGGCGTCGGTAAAAAGAAACACGAAGTACTACGCCATCATGCTACAGCAACTTATATGATACTGCCGTCTAATGTGAATGGCCTCACCCCACACATGGGCTCGGACGGGCCTGACTAACAATAACCTTTTTTCACTATCCTCTGTAGGCGAAACTGCATAGTCAATCTTGGTGGATTCTTTTCTTTCTCCAGGTTGGCTTGGAAGAGAACGTGGAGTGTGGGCAAGAAATGTCGATGGTGCGCCCCCCCCCCCCACACCAAAAGGCGAATTTGGGGTTAGTTTCGGCTGGGGGGTGCCCGCGATTCGCATGGCAAGTGTTGATTTGGGTTGCAGCCAACGCGGGGTATGGAAAGCACTATACTATGTGGGCTATTTTCCACGGACTGACCGATACTCTGTTAACGTATCTGGCGGTCTGGAAAATGTCTGTATCTCTTACTCATCAGCAACTTCACACGCAACGAACTCCAGCAAATAACGAGTCAATGAGATATCTAAATATTAAGGTATTAGTTATCAAAACCACATAGACTGCATGGTCACGGGATATAAATATATTGTAGCTGACTCATTCACGACAGAGTGAATAAAAAGATTGAACCTCTGGATTGTGTTATTTTCTTCATTGCTTCTTTTATTTATTTTATATTTCTACATGGTATCAAAACCGTAGACAATAACAAATCGATCTTTATTTTACCCTTAATTTCTGAACTTCTCATCTTTAATTTTAGTTTCCTTGTCCACATTTAAAAATTCTTGACACTGTAGTCATTTAAGAAGTTGCTCCCAAAACAGAAACTAATTCAATTTATGATGGGATTAAATGATTGCTATTCTAACATTAGGGGGAGTATGCTTAGGATGAATCTTCTTCCTAGTCTTGAAGCAGTGTATTCCATGCCAGTTAATGAAGAGAAACAACATGAAATTGGCTCAAATAATCCCATTCCCTTTGATTAAGTGGCTGTCAACAATTCAGGGGGTTTCAAAGCAGATAGAAAGAAGATAAATTGCAACTATTGTAAGAAAGTTGTTCATACAAAAGAAAAATATTATAGACTAATAGGGTTTCCTCCACACTTCAAATTTACAAAATGAAAAAAAAAATTCAGGTGCTGTCCAAAATGGGACTGTGGTACAAGAACAAAATCAGACTAGTGGCATAGCAGGACTAAAAATTGAACAATACAACCATCTACTTTCACTACTAAATCAATGTAAGATCTCAGGTGATTCTTTAATGGCTAGAAGCCCTCAAAATTCTATACCACTTGGTCTTCGTAATACGGCTGGCATGGTGAGTTTTTCAAGTATCAACTCTCACTCTCATGCTATTTTTCCAAGCAAAATTTCTTTTCACGCTTCTCTAACCTTGGCTCAACTATAGATATTAGATACAGGGGCTACTGATCATATGATTCAACACTTCAACCAACTTCCAATCCCATATCCATTACTCTACCTAATGGTAACACCACCATAGTAGATTCCACCGACATTGTTGCATTAAATAATGGGATAATTCTTCAAGGAGTCCTTTACGCACCCGACCTCAAATACAACTTAATTTCTATATCCAAACTGACCATACACTCTAATAGCATCAATTTTTTTTTAGTAACTCCAAATGCTTGATGTAGGACCATTCGAACAATAATCTTCCCATCCTTGGTGAAATAATTAGGGGTCTCTATCTTTTATGCTCCGATGTTCCTTCAAGACCAAGTCTTCCTGACGTTTCATCTCATGTAGCTAATTCCCATTCATAAATTTTTCCTAATGCATCCCGACATTCAATAGATTGAATCCTATTCATTCAAATATCTTACTTTGGCATCTTAGATTGGGGCACCTCCCATTATATAAAATGAAACAAATATTTCCTTCTTTGCAATCCATCAATAAAATCAAATACTTAGTATGTGATGTGTGCTTTTTAGCTTGACAATAAAGACTTCACTTTTCTTCTAGCTTGACACATTCAACAATGCCCTTTAATCTTGTTCACATTGATTCATGGGGTCCTTATAAAATAATAACTCATGATGGATTTAAGTTTTTTTTTAACCATAGTTGACGATTATTCTTGAGCTGCTTGGACTTTTGTTTTAAGCTCTAAATCTCATGCCTTTAGTATACTTAAATCCCTTATCGCACTCATTAGAACTTAGTTTAATAAAACCATTAAAACCATTCGTTTCGATAACGCTTACGATCTTAGGTTAAGCCTTAAAACTCCACAATATTTTTTTAATCAAGGAGTCATGCATCAAACCAGCTATAGCTACACTCCTCAACAAAACAATACAGTCTAAAGGAAACATAAACACCTTATATAAATAGTATGGACTCTTATGTTTTGATCTAATCTTCCTCATATATATTAGGGCGAAAACATTCGTATTGCCACATATACTATAGACATAATTCTCTCACTGGTCCTTAATGAAATACCCCAAAAATCCTAATTTTAAAATTTATAATTAAATAAGATTTTACTTTAAAAATTAATTAAATAAATTATTTTTATTAAAATAAAAGGGAATTAATTAGGGAAAATTAAGAATAAATTTATAAGTATTTTAATTAGGAGAAATTTGGGTATTTTAGCTAATTAAGTATTTTATTTTGGAAATTAATTAAATAAATTATTTTATTTAAAGTAAGAAGGAGAAATTAGGTCCAAATTAATAGGAATTTTATAAATAATTTAATTGAAGAAAATTAGGGTTTTTGCTAATTAAAATGGAATTTATAAAAAACCTTTTAAAAATCCTAAATTAGCCTAAAAAGGGATTTAAATATATTTTATTTAAATATTATTATTTTTAAATATCCCAAATACCCCGATTAATTTAATTAACCTAACCCATTATTTTTTCTTTTTCCTTTTCCTTTTTCTTTCCTTTTTCTTTCCTTTTTCTTTCTTTTTCTTTCTTCTTTCTTTCTTTTTCTTACCTTCTCCCCGACCTGGGCTAGCCCAACGGCGTAGATCCCTCTCCCTTTTCTTCCTTTGTCCGTCGCCCAACTCCTCTTTTCCTTCCTTTCTTCTTTGGCGTGGCTCAGCCCACACAGCCGCTCCTCCTCCTTCCTGTGGCCCATTCTTCCTTTCTTTCTTTTCTTTTTTCTGCGGCAACCAGAGCATCACGTTTTCTCTCTTTTTCCCCCCAAAACGCCACGTTTCATTTAAATTAACCCCCTCACCGTGTCGACCGGCCCGATTCCTTCTTTTCTCTTTCTTTTCTTTTCCCGGCCACCCGGTCCAACCCTCCTTTCTTCCTTCTTCTTCCTTCCTCCTTCCCCTGATGCCAACCTTTACCGCCGCCCACCATTCTTAGTTTTTCACCGCCGGTTATGGCCATTTTTCTTCCTCTCTCTTCCCCCTAATTAGGCGACCACATACACCAATCCACCTCCCTTCCTTTTTGCACGTTTCTCCTTCTCCCAGCCAGCCAACCCTGCCACGTTCGACCTAGATTTTCTTTGGCCAGATGTCGCCAGCGAACCCTAACCCTACTTGCCTACTCCCTCGTCGTCCCATAGACCTTAAACTCTCATTTAAACCCTATAAATACCCCTAGAGAGCTCTATATCGAGCTTTAGGCTCTTTTCCAGAAAAACCTACCTTGTGCGTCGCTGCCCCTTTGGACACCATTGTTGCCGCCTCCGACCAACTTCGCCACCCTCTCTTCCCACCAAACTCATCCTTGCACCGCCCTCTAACTACCTAAACCTCCCACATCCTTCTATTCTTCCTACACAAACCACCCCGACCGTACAAAGTTCCCTTCCCAATCAACCTATTCTTTGCCTTTGCCACCCTTCGTGTCGCTGCCGCTGACTCCTACACCACCCCAAAACATCTACAGACCCTCCCCTATCTCCCCCAACTCTCCTTTTCCTTTTCCTCCCTCTCCTCCTCTCTTTCTCTTCTTCTTCTCCATTCGGCCACCACCACCGCCGCCGTGGGCCACCACCTTCATTCTATTCCTCTCCACCGGGGCAACCCTAAACACCCCAACCCTAACCCCAACCCCCATCCTCATTCTCCCTATCTTGTTCCCAGATTTCAACTTTTTCCCTTTTCTTCTCTTTTTCTGGCCACCACCACCGCCGTTGTGCACCATCACGGGTGCCACCTATCACCACTAGTCTAAGGTTGAACCCTAGACCCTCTCAACCCTTTTACCCTATTTTTACAAGCCTTAGTCTATTTTATTTCACTTATTTGAAATATATTATTATTATTATTATTATTATTATTATTATTATTATTATTCAATGTAGGGTCGAAACCCTATTTCATTTTACTTTCAATTATTATCATTACTATTATTACCATTATGATTATTATCATTTTTGTAATATTACTATGGTTTTTATCATTATTATTATTACTATTTCATTATTATTATTATTACTAATTTTTTTATTTATTTTACTAATTTTATTATTATTATTATTTTGGTAAAGGGGTCGAGGCCCTTATTTCACTTTATTTTTAAGTAATGCCCTTATTATTATTATTATTATTATTATTATTATTATTATTACTATTATTACTATTATTATTCTTATTCTTATTAATATTATCATTGTTATTATTTTTAGTATCTTTGCTATTATTATTTTGGTATCATTATTATTCTTATTAGGGTAAAGTCTTCAACCTTATATTATCAACTTTTATGAGATTACCATTAATTCTTATATTTTTAGCCAAATTTAGTAATTAGTTAATGTCATTTTTATTATTAATATTTTATTATTTTATCAAAAGCCTAGTCTTAGAATAAGTTAGTATTTAATAGTATTTTCAGTATGAGGGAATCTAATTTTAATTTTCCCCTAATATAGGTGAGATCAGTTAAAGCCCTAAGGAGGCATATGAGCGTGCTCCAAGACCAGTGTCGTTTAGGTAAAGGTGTTACTAAGGCTTTATGTGTCTTTATGTGCAATATATATATTTTTTGTGCTTTATATTCTATGTTTATCATTATAATTATTTCGTATGTGGTATGAAGTGGAGTTGAAGTATGTTTTGTGCATTTACATGACATGTGTACTATGTGTATGTGGTGAAATATAGTGGTATGTGATGTTATGTGTTGTGAACCTTTAGAAATGCATATGAGGATGTTAATGTGGTTTGTGTGGGGAACGGATGAAAAAAAGAGAATGGGGAAAGAAGTTGACTAAGGGATGTGAGTTAACCTAAGTATTTTAATGATCCATGAGTGGAAGAGTAAAATGTGGAAGAGTAAAATAGGGGATTTACGGCTTTGTGTGGGAGAATCTAATTTATGGTGTAACATAGGAGAATCTAATCTATGGTTTGTATGGATTGAATTTATGGTTTTATATGGAGAAACCTTGGGTTTTGTGTGGATTGAATTTAGGGTTTTGTATGAAGGAATATTGGGTTTTGCATGAAAGAATTTAGGGTTTTGTATGGCAGATTTGATGGTGTTGCATGAGAGAATCTAAACTAGGGTTTTGTATGGATGGATTTAGGGTCTGCATGGGTGAATCTAAGGTTTGCATGGGAGTGTTAGGGTTTGCGTGAAAAAGTTCGAAGGTTTGCATAGGGAGGTTGGCGTCTACATGGGAGTAAAGCTTACGTATGAAAAGTTGACTTGGGATGTAAGGAAGGTAATAGAAGAGTTATTTGGGTGTTTGGAAGTTTTGGATGAAAAATAGTATGTAGGAAATTATAAGGGTATGGATGAGATTGAGTTAGGGTTTGTAGTGATTAACTATGGGTTGTTGTGATTAACTGGAGTTGGAGTGGCTAATTGTGGTTTGTTGTGATCAACTAGGGTTTGGAATGGCTAATTGTGGTTGTTATGGTTAAATAGGATTTGAAGTGAATAATTGTCATTTGTTGTGATTAACTAGGGTTTAGAATGGTTAATTATGGTTTTTTGTGGTTAACTAGGGTTTGGTGTGGTTAACTAGGGTTGTGATATAGCTAACTAGGGTTTGGTGGTACCATGTGTGTACTTGGGGAATAAAGTATGATGATGAATATAGCATCGATGGTTGTGAGAAATGGGGTGTCAAAATGATTTGGGTTGTGTGAGGTCGAGTAGGATGGGCTACTTTGGCCTAAATTAGGGTTTTTGGGAAGTTAGAAGGTGCGGAGTTCTCATGATATGATACGGGTTAGTTGGAGGATAAGTGTAGGGGGAGTGATTTATGCATGTCTAGGGTGAAAGCTTCTGAATAAGATACTTAAGACATTAATCACTTAAAGTGAAAGACTGTTAAGCCGGGTCCAAACCAATCCACCGGTTAGAAATAGTGGTGTGGACTTGATGTCCCGCAAGTGACCGATCCACCGACGAATAATAGTGGTGTGGACTATTGTCCCGTAAGTGATCGGCCCACTAGCAATAATAGTGGGGGATCTCAAGCTCAATAAACACAAACTAGAGTTTACTAAGACACTTAAAAGATACTAATTACTTAAAGTGGAACACTATGTGAGTAGGAACCAAACTGATCCACTGGTTAGAAATAGTGGTGTGAACATGTTGTTCCATAAGTGATCAATCCACCGGCGAATAATAGTGGTGTGGACTACTGTCCCGCAAGTGACCGACCCACCGGCTAAAATAGTGGGGTGTTCCTATACTTGCATGAATATAATAAAAGGCATGGTGTAAATCGACTTCTGATAAGAGATTAATTAAATAATTAATCTAGACTAATTGGGCCTTTATTGTGTAGGCTTGATCATTTGTAAGCGGTATACTATTCTGCATGACTTTATATATTATGTGTGTGGGTTTGAATGTGTGTAAGTTGAATATTATCCTGCATGATTTTATGTGCTTATGTATTGGCCTTAGTGCTCGATTACCTTACTCAGTACGTAGCATACTGATCACCCTTTTTATGGGTGATGCTCATTCCCACAAGTATTAGGCCCTTCTGACTTTGTGCAGGTGGTCAAGACATCTGGCGAGGCTGAGTGTTGAGCTTGTGGTTGGCTCTAAGTTCGGGAGTAGTGTGGCCGGATTCCCTCTTCTTGTTATTTTACCTCCTTATGTTATTTCTTTTGTATCGTATTTACCCTTTTATGATTTATTAACTTGTATTGAGTATTAAAAATAAACCTTTTATCTATTGTAAGATTATTTCCTCCGAGGAATTTTGATTCGTACTCTAATTTCTATCTTATTATTGATTATAAACTTTTATGCGTACTCTGATTTATATGTTATGATCTTTTAATTCTTTTTATGAACTCTCGGTTTAAATTTGAAGATAATATTTTTAGCTTTAGCACTTGGTATTGGAATGGTCAGAGTGAACTGATCTGGTATTAAGTGTGGCGGTAACATCCCCAGAATTCACAGGTTTTAATATAAGGGCTTTCGTTTAAAAAAAATAATAGTGAATTTTGGGGTGTTATACTCAATAACCAAAGTCCACACAAAATGCACTTCAATATAGAACCCAAGTTATAGTAGCTCAAACCCTTTGGTTCCTTATGCTATACCGCTAATATTAAATTGCACGAGATAAATTTATGATAAAATGCCATCCCTGAGTATTGTTAGGTTATCCACATGGAAATAAGACTTACAAGGTTCTGAATTTAGAAACCAAACAAATCCATGTTAGCCAAGATGTGATCTTTTTTAAACCATTTTTCCTTTCACACACCACTCTACCTTACCTCACAAATTCTCACCACTCAATTCACTCTCATTACACGTGTTCTCCTTCCTCACCAAATGATGATCATAACCATGATGAGAGTAGCCATCACTCTAACCTCTCCACCACAGATGCCTCATCCTCTTGTTCTTCTCTAATGATAACCCTGCATTATCTTTGTTACACCGACACTCATCTACTCCATCCATATTTCATTGTTCCTATAGAACATCTCATGCCCTAACATATTTAAAAGATTATATCTATAGTTGCACTTGCATTGACCTAGGACAGGCTTCCCCATCATTTCCTCACACTTTAACTAATATATATCATCCTCTTCCATTACTTAACCTCCCATTTTCTTATACTCCTACTCCTCCCTCGCTCATTACATCCTAAAACCACGTTCATATGATAAGGGAGCCTGTAATCCACACCGGGTTAAGGCTATAAATGCTGAATTTGAGGCTTTGCATGCAAATAATACTTAGGAAATGATGAGGCCGCCTAAAGACAAAAAACTAATAAGTTTTAAATAGGTGCCTCGGGTGAAGTACAAGGAAAATGATAAAACTAAGAGATTTAATGCACATCTTGTAGTTTGTGGTTTCACTCAAAAGACGTGCAATGATTTTCATGAAATTGTTTCTCCCGTGGTTTAACTGAATACCATGTAAAATTTCTTAGCAGTGGTGGTACATAAAAGTAACACATTTAACAATTTGACATAAATAATCATAAATAATTCTTTCTTGTATGGGGATCTCTATGAAAAAATATGCATGAAAATACCCCCCGGCCTCAACATTCCTTCATCTCACGTATACAAACTTACGAAGTCACTTTGTGGGCTTAAACAAGCCTCTAAACAATGGTATGAAAAGTTATCCAATTCACTTGTGTCTTGGGGCTATGACTAGTCCAAGAATGACTACTCCCTCTTCACTAAATAGGCATATGACTACATCACTATTATTGATGTGTATGTTGATGATTTACTAGTTGTTGGTAATACCATGACTAAGATTCATTCCATTTAAAATTTCTTTCATGATGCTTTCTGCATCAAAGACCTTGCGGATTTACATTATTTTTTAGGGATGGAATTTTTGCAATCAAGCAATGGCCTAATAGTCACTCAACAGAAATTCACCACATATATGTTGCATGATTATTCAATGTTGTCTAATGAATCTAGTGTTTCCAGTCCACTTGAAACAATACAGAAACTTCTTCCAGATAGGGATGGCAATTTTCCCAGCGGGTTCGGGGCCATGTCGGGGATTTCCCGTTCGAGTTCGGGTTCGGGGATTCTTAACGGGGATTTTTTTGGGGACGGGGTGGGGACGGGTTTGGGGTCCCCGTCCCCGAACCCGCCCCAAAATTTTATATATATATATATATATATATATATATTTATTTATATAATTATATATATATATAATTTTTTATAGAATATAAATTAAAAATATAATATAAAAAATAGTTTGAAAATTGGGGATGGGATTGGGGATCGGGTATAGAGTCGGGTTTCGGAGATCGGGTTGAGTTTTAAGAACGGAGAATAAATCGGGGATGGAAAATAGATCGGAGATCTGGTCGGGTATGGGGATTTGATCCTCGCAGGGATCGGGTCGGGGAATCCCCGATAAAAAAATATCGGGGATTGGGTCGGGTTCAGGGATTATTTTCCTTATCGGGTTTGGGGATGGGGAGAGGGTCCTCGTCTCGCCCCATTGCCATCCCTACTTCTAGACATACAAACACCACCCATTGATGCTACACAATTTCGTAGTCTCGCTGGCAAGCTCACCTACTTAACTAATACCAAGCCCGATATTACCTTTTTCGTCCAACATATAAGTCAATTTAAAAATTCCCCCACAATAACCTCACTTTGACGCAACACTTCACATCCTACGATACTTAAAAGGCAAACCTAAGCTAGGTGTGTTACTCAACAATAGCTCCATATTTTCCCTTCAAGCATTATATGATTTGGATTGGGATGTCTGTTCTTTGACTCAGCATTCTGTTAGTGGTTACTTTATCATATTAGGTGGATACTCCATCTCTTGGAAATCAAAAAGCAAGCCAGTATCTTACTCTCCTCAACTGAAGCTAAATATTGTTCTTTACGTTGAGTTACCATTGAGTTGTCTTGATTAACATGGCTTCTTTATGACCTCTCTCTTAATGAAGTGACTCCGATTCCGATTAAATATGACAATAGGCTTCCATTCATATTTCTCAAGATCTCGTGTTCCATGAGCGAACCAAGCATGTTGAATTAGATTGTCATTTTGTACATGATCAAGTTCTATCTTGCCTCATTAATATTTCCCATGTCCGAATCCATGATCAACTCTTTGATTTACTTACCAAAACCTTTCTTAGGTATGTCTATGATCAAACTCTTTCCAAGCTGGGCATGATCAATCCTTATCTAGATTTCCAGAAGGTGTTAACATATCCTATGGCCCAAAGAAATGAGGACACAAGCCCAGCCAAAGAAGTCAAGCATAACTACTAGTGTCTCACCTACTTTGGTTACTAGATATTCTCCTTTCTAATTGATGTTGATTTTTTCTTTATCTCTTAATCATTAGTAACTTCATGTAACAACATCTAGCAAATAATGGGTCAATTAGATATCTAAATATTAAGCGATTAGATATCAAAATCACATGACTTCTTGGACACATGATATAAATATAATGTAACCGATCCATTCATGACAGAGTGAATAAAAAGATTGAATCTCTTAATTATGTTATTTCCTTCATTGTTTCATTCATTTATTTTATATTTCTACAAATTCATTGGCTTCTATTCACATGATTAATGGCTGCCCTAATTTTAAACATCATCACTCTGTTCTAATCGAACCTTGCTAGCATGCCTTTATAATTTTCACTTTTGGAAAGTTTTTTCACACACACTTGCAGGGAAACCAATTCTTCATCTAATGGCGCGGCTCACTATAAACATATAGTTTGGCACTTGGTATTGATTCTTTTGATTCCCCCTCTCTTTACTGTGATAAATCTTGGATCTTGATTTTACTGATGGAGTTATTCTTTGAAATGTGATCCTTGAGTCTTTAGAAGAAAAAGAAGAAGCAGACTGCAAACAAGAAGTCATACAAACTAAGTTGTTAAGCTTTCCGTCTAAAATCATACCAGTAAAAAAATTCATAACATATAGATGTAGAAACAAATTTATGATTATTACGTTATCGGGTGTTTGGTGCCACTGATGTAAGAATTTCGTCAACACTCATACAAGAATAGGCTACCCATAATGTTTAATACTCTAGTGTGGTGTAGATTATGTTTATTACCTCACATTTTGTTTTGAACCTAACATTTACATAATCCATATGTACTAATTCATTCTTTATGCATAAAAAATTGCATTCCAAAAATGGATATCTATATATCTTCAATTTGTCAATACTTTTTTTTTCTTTAGTACTAGTAATGTTGCAATCAATTCGATAAATTTTGAAACTAATATTAGGACAAACTAGAGTATATTGTTAATGATTGTAAAAGCAAGAATAACTGAGTTCTGGTTATGGATGACAAAAAAAATAGTAATAAATTGATGATGGGATGCATAACACCAGGTAGAAAAAAGCTATGTATAAAGATGGAGGTATAGCCCGGCCAACAAAGACTAATTCCAACAAAGTGCTAGTTTGGTGAGATGGTAATATCAGTGAAAAATTACTTCTATATTTTGTATACTCTATTTGAAATTAATTTTTTTGGAAGAACCCCCACTTTATATCTTATTTTAATCTAAATTGAGTATTTCATAAAAAATATTTTCATTATTTTTAAAAATTTGATATAAAAAGTATAAAAATAACAAAGAATTTTTTTCAATCCTATTACCCTACATACAAGCCTTAATAGGTACTTATGTCGTTTTTAACTTCCATGAACTGTGTTGCCATAAATTATTATGAATGAGAGTTCATAGAAGCACTACAAGGAAAAAATGTATTTTTTGCGATGATTTTTGTCATCGTCAAAACTAAAAAATTTATTACTAAAATGATCTAGCTTGTAAATGACTTAAGCGATAACAATGGGCAATGCTCTACATTTTTATGGCAATTAATTTTTTTAAATTTTCGTTGACCTTTTCGTTAAAATTTGTGAATTATAGTGACAATTTGACATCATTAGAGTTTTTTTAGGTGTATTGATACATTTTAGCTATCTTTTTTTTTATAAAAAAAAAATAGGGAGTTGTAGTGGTGACATGTTGCACTATACCCATGTATAACAATGTCATATTTTTCCTAATTTATTATAATTCCAAGAAAAATATTTTTATAAACATTTAAACATATATATATATATATATATATATATATAGACATTTATAATTAAAAATATATATTAAAACATAACTATAATATGTTAAATTTAAGTCTACCAAATATTTTACATAATTAAAAAATTCTCATCTCCAAATGTTGTAGATACTGAAAAAACTATCTAATCTAATCCATCGAATATATCATCATCATAAATCTTTTTATTTAGAGTTTGAAGGGTTATAGGGGGCTAAGGAAGTTGTTGTGTAGGGATATACTGTATTATACCATCAATGAGTCTATCCATAAGATCCATCATGATGTCATAACTTCGAAGAAACCCCGATATCTCATCATTTCTGGGGTCAGGTTGGGAAATAGTAGATCTAGAGGTGTCACAATCAACCCATGGAGTATGACTAAGTGCTCGTTTGGTATGGAGGTAATAGGGGTGGAAAAATTACATCAATATTTTATATATCTTATATAATTTATTTAAAATTAAATATTTATATTTTAATAAATACCCATTTTAGATATTAATTTGATCTAAAATGGGTATTTCATTAAAAATATATTTATTATTATTAAATACTTAATATAAAAGGTACAAAATAGAGGAAAAATTTTTCCACCCTTATTACCCCCATACCAAACAAGCCCTAATAATAGAAGCAATGGAAGATGAGTTAACCGACACTATGCAATCGACACCTCTCCTAAAGCTCTAATGCTGACCAAGAACTTCACCCACTGTTGTAGTATCATTAGCTAGTTCTAGGTCATTGCTCGAACTTGCCTTCATCACTTGACTTTGTGATTCCAGCTCACGACATTCAACCAATTATTCTTACAAACAAAAATTTAAGCATTAGATATGCAAATCATTCATCAAATAGTAATGTATACCATTAAATTAAAATACTTACATAATAATTCCTTGAACACACAAATCCACTCTTCATTTATGGTGTACAAATCTTTATAAGCATCAATATCTGATATCAGTTGTTAGATTTGTGGATTAGACTTTCATTTTGTGAAAACAAAAGTTAGTAAGATTATAATAACATTATTATAACAAGCGATTATCAATCAATGCATGATATTTTATACTTTTTTATGTTGATACATGGAAATCGATCATAAACCATGGAGACATGGATCAATTAAATTTGACCTATTAATCTTTTTTTCTTTGATCCTGCTTATAACAAATGAACTGAAATTAATAACACATTTTAATATTCACTCAAGAACTACAACTTGAATTAGAAATACCTTCGTCTCAGTAGCAGACAGCAGTCAATGTATTTTTTCCACTTCCAATTATTGTCCTTAGTTTACTTACTCTTGAACTTTTTTTTTTGTCGTGGTAAATGTCTTGAAAAACCCAAAATAGACCTCTAACCACCATATCCATAACTCACTTTGCCTCCGCTCCTCGATATCAAATCATTGATACACAATAAAGATAAATATAAATACCTTTAAAAGTAAATAAATATTTATATAAACTTATATATATATATATATATATATATATATATATATATATATATATATATATATATATATATATTATTATTATTATTATTATTTCCAATTTAGGCATAATCTTAGCCCTTATCTTGTTTAGGAACCTCCTCCCAAGACTTGTAATATGGTGGAATGTCATGCTTTGCATTGCCATCACAACAATTAAAATGGCCAGCACGACGCCCAATGGCATGAAGTGTAACATTAACCATGGATAATGTAATAGAGAATGACCACGTTACATGTGCTAGCCAATCTCAATGTAGATATTCATATGGTTGCTCCCCTTAAAAAAAGTGATAAAATTAAGTGTAGAACACTAAGTTTTTCAACAAAAAATAAATGGTTCAATTTCATAGGGTAGTTGATGGGTGGATAGAGAAAAGAGTTTTTGTGAGTTGTTAGGGGGTTGAATTGGGTTTAAAATGATGGATTTTGATTTTATTCAAAACTGCTAAAATTAGTTTTAGAAACACTTAATTTTTCACTGAATATTAGATGCTCAAGTCTACTAGTGGGTGGTGGTGGTGAAAAGTACTAGGCACTAAAGCACTTGCCACTTCTTCCAACCAAAAATGCCCAAAATTTTCATCATCCTCTTTTTCCATAAATGATAATAAACAATTGATCTCCCCATTGTTATAAGCATATGTTTCACCATCATGCTTAACCATAGATTCAAACTTTGTTGAGGTTTACAGAAATGGGAATGGGTCATTGCAAGAGGCTCAATTTCCTTCAAAGGTGAGGAGGTAGGCTCATCGAGACCAACTTCATTAGCTAAAGGGGATTATTCATCAAATGAATACATATTCTTGTGGTCATTGTGAATGGTACCTTTAATTTGCCATCCATTAACCTCTTTACTTTCTTCATGATTGGATTTCTTTCTTTACACCAACACTTGAATGATGGCATCAAGTTCTGCACGGATTACCTCTTTGTTGAGACACATGAATTTAAAGTGACCAATTTCAAGACATTTAGTATAATAGCTAACATTAAAGTCTAATGCCTCCACACACACACACACACACACACACACACACACATATATATATATATATATATATAAATTTTCATAGGCAATGTGGGTGGTAAGTGAAAAATGGAGTTAAATGAGGGTGATTGAAGGTTAGGGATGGATGTTGGTGTCAGGGTGGGTGACTTGGATGAAAATAGTGAAGAAAAATGATAGAAGATGATGATGGTGTGACTAGGGATGAAAATGGGTCGGGCTTGGGTCAGGTCCAACAAGACCTAGACCCATACTCATTTATTTTGAGAGATCCAGACTCGGTCTAGACCCGTTGGGTCTCAAAATTTTAGACCCAGATCCAACGAGTCCGTCGGGTAATCGGGTCCTTAATGAGTCTAGTCATTTTATATCCAAAAACCTATTAATCATGTTGTAAACAATATTTCTATTGTACACCTGCTAAAATCTCATATTTAAATAAAAAAATGTATTCAAACATAACAATCTGCTACAACTACAAAATTAAAAGCTAAACTTAAACATAACCACCTGTTATGCACTTATGATACTATGCTACAACATCCATGTAAATCCATCTCAAGTTAATTTAAACAACAACCAACAAGTTAGAGATATACTGATAGTAAGTCACTACTTACAAATACAAATAGCACAATGACAAAATGCAATTATACAAACAATAACAAAATGAAAATAAAGTAAAAATTAGTTCCTCAACCAACACAATAGCAGCGTTGCAGGGCATATCCTTGGCCATTGATTCATTGGTAATTTGGCATCAATCATCCTCTTTATCATTTTCAATATCCTAAAAGTTTATAAGATTATGAAAATTAGTTTTACTTGATTAAATTTTATATAATAATAATATTAAAGTAAAATTAAATAAATATTTACCATATCAAAAACATCAATTACTTCTACTCCATCCTCAGTGTCCTAATCTTTTATCATTGTAGCACATGCATACAGACTCTCCAATATACCTTTAAATAATATTAAACAAATAAATAATACATTATCTCATATAAAACAAAATATGTAATAAGTTATGATTGGAGAGATTAAAATTAACTTTAATGTCTTTAACCATCCAACTTTGTAAACACGTCAATTTCTCCACAATTTTTGCATGAAGTATCGAATGATGGGGACTTACAACCCGTCCTCCCATACTAAAAGCACTTTCTGAAGCAATAGTGAAAATGGGAATAGAAAAAATATCCCTAGAAGTCTTTTGTAGAGATGGATACTTGAGATCATTCTTCAAACAATTAAGGATATCAAAATGTTCACTTTCATGCATTATATCACTTTCCAAGTAATGATCTAAGTCACACCTCACACTTAATTTTCTTACTCTAGTTTTCTTCAATAAAGCAAATTCATCATCCTCATCATCAACAAAAGTTTGAGGTGATGCTCGCTTTAGATAATTCATTAATGGAGCTTTAGAAGATTCACCAAGCTCACTAGAATAATCAACAACTTTCTTTTGATATTTAACCAAAAGAGCATCAAACATGTTTCTAACCCTATCTAATTCATTATGAGCCTCATCATATAATCTTCTAAATTAGTATTCAACACAATCTATTTTGTTTCTAGGATCCAAGATACTAACAATAGCCAAAATCCCATCAATTTCATGCCAATATTTGTCAAACTTTTCAATCATCTTTGATACTATAGAACTAATGACCTCAACATCATTGTGTATCTAACTTCTCAAATCAATTCTAATCATGCATACTTTTTGAAAAAATAAAATTGTGGTAGGGTAATTTCTTCTAGAAAAAACCACAGTAATCTTGTAAAAAAGTTCTAACTTCTTGCATAAAACATGAGCCAACTGCCAATCATCATCACTAGGAACTACAAACTTAAGTCTACCATACAAACATTTCAACCTTTTATAGAAATATTTATAGGGGAAAGTACATTGGATCATCAAATAAGTAGATTTTTGTCTAGTTTTACAATCAAGAAATAACATTTTAGAAGTATTGACCTTCAAAAATTAACATGAATCCTCAAAATTTTTAATCCTTTTAGGAGTTAATGTCTAAAATGTGACACAATACCAAATATTTTCAATCCCCGTCTTAATCACATTTAATCCATCATTAATTATCAAGTTAAGAATATAGCAGTACACCTCATATGTAATATTGCTCCACCAAGTATAAGGGACTTTTTTTTCAAATTTTCTCAACAAAATTCTCATCATTGCATCATTAGTACTACAATTGTCAACTACCACATTAGAAATTTTGCTTTTAAGGCTAAATTGGGACACAAAATCTAATAAAACCTTAGAGATAATGCCTTTTGTATATGGATATGGGACATACAAAAACCTTAAAAGATAATAATGAAATAATCATCACAAAATTACACTTAATCAAGCTAAAAATATAATAAAATATAATGATAATAATTAACTAGTTGCCTCAACGTTCTACTTCACAAATTCCAATATTCATCAATAAATTGTGATGTCACAACCATATATCCTTTTTTTGTTGGATGCAGCCCACATGTTAATGGTGATTGAAACTTGAATTTGATTATAATCCAAAAAATCCTTTATATTATGTCTCTCACTTTGAAACAACTTCATCACATCATTCTTCAAAGTATTCCTTTAAATCATCTTGAAGGAAGAATTGAGGCTTTGTACAAATCTCTTGAATCTAATATGGTTAACAATTGACAATAGATACTCGTGCATCACCACCATGTTCACCAATTCCCTTCTTAAAATCTCTTGATCAAATGACATATCATTATTTTGCTTTATATTCAAACTTTTTGAGCCGTCAGATTGAGTGTTTATACTCAAACTCAATTTTTGTTGCTTGAACCCTCTTGACTCAAGCCTCAAATGTCTTCTAGAGCAAGTCTTCTCTACATGCTTTTTAAGATGTGAGGTACCACCACTAGTTGCTCAAGTTAAAATAGCCTTACAATGACGAAATTTTGCCTTGGTTACATCCTTGACTTCAATTCTCTAAAAGAAATCCCATACTGCTGAAGTGAGCTTCCTTTTTTTTTAGGACAAGTAGCATAATCAAGTTCTTGATCTGCTTCTTTATCTCTTAGGTACCCCTCATTGTTCTAATTTGGAACCTTCTCCATGTTTACATCCAAATAATCCATACGTGAAGTAACAGGCTAAAATAAACCAAACGAGTGCCCTTAGACCATGAAAACCTTGAAGAAGCACAATTAAATTCTTGTTCATGTCCTATGACCTGCTAATTGAATATGCAAATGGAGATTAACCTATATTTTAACTTTTAATGCCTGACTCCCTTCAATCCAATTATAATTACTTACTTAATTTATGTATTTTATTATTAAGTCTTGTTTTTTAATGTTTTCTACTCTTAGAAGCTACAGTCTCCCTTAGCTAATTAATCCCCTAAGATTTCATTCTCTTGGTTTTTAGATTAAGTCGATGTAAAATGCCGGTGCAACAGAATTGGAATCATAATTAGACATTGCATTATCTTCATCCTCACAATTTCTCTCCACTACTATCGATTATTTAGGGTTGCAACCATCAAATCCCATTTTCTTCTCTATATTTCCAAGGTTAGCTATCAAAGAGATACATATACTAATAAAACTATAATTGTTCAAGTAGATCCCCTCCTTTCTCTCCTTTTGGTTTTTCTTTCTCTAACCATCCTTTATCAATTCATTTTTTCCCTCTAGCCTCACCCCATACCCTTTATTGTCTTTGTTTCTTGACTATAAATGCTACTTTGCTTAGTTTCCATCTAATCCACTATTTGCTTAACAAAACTTCATTTATGGTTAATTATCAACAATCAAACTTCATTAATTACATTATGCTTGCCTTATATTCAGCACTTGGCAGTGTAGGTAGACATATGTCACACATGGGATTGGTACATACATGATATATATGAACAAAAATACTCTAAAACAAGCTAAATATAGAGTCTACAAATGGTGTAGTCATGTAGAGTTGTAGCAGAGATAGTGAAGGAGTGCAGGTACTATCGACTAGGTGGGTGGGATGGAGCAACAACAATTTCTTGCATATCAAATAAATCAATGGACGAAATTTCTCGTGTCGCATGGATCTATCTGAGGAGTGACTGACCGACTAAGTGAGGGTTGTGGATGGATTTGGTTGCGTGGCCTATGCTTGCTCGTATGGTGAAGTGAAACTGAATCTAAGAGTCGACTCAACACTGGTGGCTAGCTGCTCGCGTGGAGGTAGTGAGGTTGAGAGAGGAGCAAGAATAGAGGAGGGAGTCGAGGGACTATCGAATTGGGGAGGGTCATCAAGGGAGCAGGAACATGCAAGGTTGAGGATGATGAAGAGGAGTCTACTATTGTGCTGCAACCTAAAAGAATGCAAGACTCTGTGTGTGTGTCATCAAAGCCAACTGTCGAGAAGGAGAGTAGAGGTGATGACTTATGAGATGACTAGCAAGGGAGGGTACGACCATGCTAGTTGCATGACTCTACCTCTGTGAGAGAGACAATGAATGAGTGTTGAGTGGTGGTGGGAGTCGTTCGAATCGTGGGAGTTGGGTTGGGGACAAGTGGGTGGCATAGGATATTAGGGTTTAGGAAAATTGTGTGTATATATAATTTTTTTAATTAAATGGGTATGGGTCTAAAATGATGGGATTCAAATCCATACCCATTTAGCTAGACCCAACTCAGACTCATCAGGTCCAAAAATCATGAACCTAGACCCTCTATTAATGGGTAAGGTCTACTATGTCTAGGTTGGGTCCCAAATCAATTGACATCCCTAGGTGTGACTTGTGAATGAGAGAGACAAATTTGTGAGATGAAAAGATAAGACCCAATTTATCAACCTTGAGCTCTGATACCAATTTGATGCATATAAAACATAAATTGGGTCATGCTAAGTGTTGATGATGGAATTTGGGATGAACTCCATCAAAGAAAAAAATTTCAGAAATGAGAGGAGGAAAATGATGAAAAATACATAATATTAAGTAACTCTCAAGATTAATCAATTACTCTCACCATCCAAGGTTTCAAATCTTGGAATAAAGATTGTAAGATTTGAAATTCATAAGACAAAGTTCTTCACTCAAACTTTGAATGTGGGTGTGTGTATTTTTGACACAACAATGGTAGCCAAAGGTAAGTTGATTTCATTCAAGAGGATATAACCCATATATAGAGTGTTATACTAGCCTCTTTATTTAAATTAAAAAAAATACTTTCCTACCCATTTCTTACAGCAATTTTGGATACTAGCCAACTAACTAATTATCCAAAACATGTAAATACTAGTTGAAATTAAACCAAAGTTGAAACCAGCCCCCTAAAGGAATGAGGGGAATGAAATGCACAAAAATACAACTTGAAGTGACCTATCACATGCTGGGGTATAGTTTAAAATGATAGTACAATCAGCTACTAACTATTACATGTCAACTAACTAAAAATAGAAAAAACAAAAAAACTAAAAATGAATAAAATGAGATATTACCCAACCAGTACACTGTGGGTAATAACCAAGCATAATTGACTTGATTTTAAAAAAGGGGCTACAAGGCACCTTTAATTTAGTAGTTAGGATAATAAAATCTTATCATGCTCCTATTCTCATTATAAAAAATGTTACCTTGATGGTGGTGAGATCCAATAGTGGTTGCTGGTTGATGGCCTCCATTTTTGTGCCAAATCTTATCCAAAATTGAGAGATTCAGTGATGTCAGACCTACAATTACTGCTACTAAATTTCTTTCACTTTGTGCCCAAAAAATAGTGCTGCACAATTTGATGAACAATGCAAAAATATCTGATGAGGTTGGTTACTTGATTTTCTTTGAATTTTACACTTTGAACAACCCCTAAAAGCTATCCAAATTTGCTACCTTTGGACGTTGCTTGTGTGGCTTGCATTTTTTTTCCTTCCAAGATGAATGGGGAGAAAAAAAATACACTACTTTAATACACCACATAAGTGAGAAAAAAATTGGTGGCTTGGAGACGTGTGTACATAGGTTGCACGGCTTGAAAGTAAATTTTTTAAATTCAACCCAAATAAGAAGGTTGCTTAGGCCAAAATTATGTGTGCAACACTTGAACTTGTTTCTTTAATTGATACACTTGTAATTGATGTCTTAAAACCCTCCAAAGTTGTTACTGCATGCCTTATTTCATGTATCACTAAAATCACTCCTAACAAACTTATACACCATGAACAAAATAAGCCGTAAAGTGGTTGGGGATTTGATGTTCTTTTTTTTTACTCCATATGAACCATGCCAAGACTTTTGAATCTTGGTCGATCAATTCAAGTATCTTATAGGATAAAGTTGAAGTCTTGGAGTTTTTTGCTAGTTTTGGAGTAGTTGGATGCTAAAGGAGGCTTCTTGATGCAAGGTTAGCACATTCTTCATAATATAGCTCTCTATGAACGAACTTGAGTTTGAAAAAGTCCCTAGGCATATGTTTAAGATGAAAACCAAATTATTATAATTTTTATAACCAAAATTAAAAATTAATGTGGATGATCCTGCATCACATGATAAGTTGATGTCACATTGAATGGACAAGGAAATAAAGAAAATAATTCACTAGTTCATTCAAGTGATCTACTCTGTCATAGTTGGTACATCTGTATATATTGGATGCAAAAAGTTTATCGATTATTAAAATTGTGGAAAAATTATATCTCAGTTTCATTTGTTAATGGTAATATATTTTACCTTGGATTTAAACAAAGATACAAACTCTTTCCTTTGAATATCATCCAAGTTACCATCATGTTGTCTAATCTCAGTCATGTTGATGCAGGAGAAAACACTCAAGATTTGGCATTCATCATTATGGAACCAATTTTTCTTCAGTTAGCAAGGATCTCTCACAAAATTGAATACAAATGAATGGTTATGTTTCTAGTAATAAATTAAACGTACCATACAAGCTACTAGGCGTATACATGCATATGCATGGCATGCATAGAGTGCATGGCTACGTGCATGGGGGAAATAATATGCAAATTGGACGTTCATATTAGTTTATTTAGTTAATTAATTAGAGTTAGAAATTAACTAGAGAATAAAGTTGCATAAATCTACCTTTTTGAAGAATATTCTATATTCTAGTATCTTTTAGCATATTATATAGTATAGTATCTTTTAGCTAGGTATCTTTTGAAGAATTATTCTTTTTTTTTTTCTAGTATCTTATAATTTTAGCTTAGCTATATAAAGCCATATAACCCACGATTATAGATCATTGAAGAATTGAAGTTAAATGCAAATGTTATTATTGAATTCTGTGTGAGTTCAACTCAAGTTTAATCGAATCTATGTGAATGATTAATCTTGAAACCCTTAATCTCTTCGTCTATGTGAATTAGATATTAAGTACTATATTTCTAAACTCCATAATCCATGCCATTATTAGAGATATTCATCGTCTAAACACATCCCACAATTGAAACCCTAATTTGAAAACCATACCCTCATTTACCATTCAAAACCCTAACCCTAATTTTGAAATGAAACCCTAATCCACGAAACCATCCATCATGAAACCCTAATCATTTAATCATCCTCATCATCATCTCATCATTGTCAAATCATATTATCAATCGTCCATCAAATTCAAATCATCATCACCACCATTATTCTACCTTATTCGAATACCCACATCATTAACTCACCACTTTTGAATCATCCTCTTCCTAATTCCGACATAGTCGAGCATTGGTTTTACATAATTGATAACTCCACATTCCCACACACATCACATGTGTTGTTCACTACAACATGCAAGTAGATTAACATCCTTTAAATATATATAGGAAATGAACATTATTAACCAATAGGTGGTTGTACTTACTCCAAATATGTTTCTATCTTAGGGAAAGTGTTGAGAATGTACCATTCAAGCTCCCTCAGCTTCTCAATAGATACACTAGTCATCGTTATCTTATTTTGAGTTTTGTTTAAAATTGAATTTGTGTTTGAATTACTCATCTGTGAAGCAAGTAGTTGGAGCTGAATTTAGAAAATTAGATTCAATTTATCTATCTTTATTCACGCATTAAGAAAATTAGCAATGTCAACAACCTTAAAAAGGAAGCCCCAATGTGAACTTAACTTTGATTTTGGATTTTAGAATACAATATTTTCTGTGCGCTTGATTTGTGAATTTTGTATCATATTTTCTTTTCATTTATTTATATTGTACTATATTTATTTTGTTTGCTAACATTTCAATATGACATGCTTCATCTGTATTTTTATTAATTATAATTGATGCTTTAAAGATATGACTTTACATTTGATTTATAAAAGTAACTACTCAAGCCAAGTTTTTAGTCATTGAGATTGATGTCTTAAAATCAACTATTCAGGTAAAAAAAATCCCATATTATTGGCTAACTAATTAACTCAATACAACCTAGATATAAAACAACTAGAACCCGATCCGACCCAACCCAAACAATAAAGTATTCTAAAATAATTCTAATCTAAAATGACATGACTTGAATCATAATCGACACACAAAGAAAAATGGCATAAAAAACCCCAACCTCATATAACCTTACCTACCCGACCCGATTGCCATATTTACTCGCAATTCATATATACTTATTATAATATATTAACTAATATACATACTCACAACAAATTATAAAATAGATAATAAAAATAAGACTATATAAATATATACTTGTTCTTTATTCATATATATAAATTACTTACTCAGCATTAAAAACGATATAAATTACAACATATTAACTAATATACATGCTCACAATATAAAATTACACACATACAATTAAACTATACATATATACTCTAGAAATTAATTACATGCCCACAATTTATACAATTTTAGCCATACTATACTACACTTAAAATCAAACAGTAAATCATACATACTTATAGACACACACATACACGTGTATCAAATATCACATATAAAATTTTAATATAATCTAAATAATTATTTAATGTTAAACTAAATTATGCCACTATAGACAAGTAATCTTGGAGCAAATTCTAGCATAAATCAACGACCAACGAAGATTCGGAGAGCTCCAATGACCTCCTTCGGTGAAGACTACACAAAAAATTCAAAATTAGTATCAAACCAACTAAACAATAAAAACAACAAGAAAACAATCCAAGATAGGATGGTGGTAGAAGAGGTATCACAAGGGGTGATAGGGATGGTGGTTAAAATTTCACCTTCAAGAAAACAACAGCAAACACAAATATGACATAATACAATAAGTTAACAAAACAAACAAAAACTGATAATAACATTTACAAAAACAACCTCATAAATGTAGCCAGAGTTGCAAGAGAGAGACGAGCAGATGAGAGTTACGCGGGGGGAAGAAGAGGAAATGAATTACTGGGGAAAAATTGTGTGTAGGTTTTATAAGATTTATAATTACGACATATGTCGTCGCTACATATACTTGTAGCTACAGTTGCTTACAAAAAACATGCATGTTACTAGACTCCATCGTTGCTATATATGTTTCTAGGGATGACAATATTGTTACTACAAATAATATTGGTTGATATTTTTTTTCACAGGAAATAAGATCATCCATTTTTTTCACCGATAAATTATGGTAATATGGCGTTATATCAACATGTTATCATCGCTAAAAGCATAATGTAATAAAAAAATAAATTACTTTTTGGGAATAAAATTTTGTTACATTTTATAATTGTGACACGTCGTTACTAGAAATGTATAACGACAATGATTTTTCCTCCTATATATAGGCATTTTTTCTCAATGTGAAGGTTGTATCATGACTTGAAGGTGTAGGCAAACCGGGGGAAGGGATCTTGGATTGGATAGCCGACTAACTGCAAGATCAAGTATATGAAATGGTAGCACACATTATATATATATGGACAACGTTGGAGTTACCTTTAGGGTCGACGACATGGAGGAGATGGTATATATATATACTTGGACACCGTTGGAGATGGTAGCTGACTTGGTAAGTGGAGGGGTATAATATTATTAAAGCAAAAAAATCTTTGATGTCATCATTGATATAAGTAGGCAAGTAGCTTTTTGTTTTTGTTAAAAAAGAGCCTCACAGCTCACACAATTAAAAGCTTCTAACCATGAACGAACTTTGTCCCTTAAATGTTCATCCGCTATGTTTATATGCTATTCACCAACGCCTTACCGGCCTTTGCATACAATAAGAGAGTCCACGACCGAAGTGTAAAAGGTTTTTTTTTTCTCGGTTGATTCAGGATAAAACACTACATTAGCAGTGTAAAAAGATTAAAAAATAAAATGAGGCGCAAGAAATTGATCTGACCTAAAAAAATTTATCAGAAGGAGAACAGCTGCGTGTACCGTCTATCCACCTACAAGTTAAGTAAATTTAAAAAAAAAAGTATATTAAATTCTTTTTCTTACTCCTTTGTTGGAGATTCTCTAAGCGTGGAGTCTTCTTATTTATATTTTATACATTGTCCATTATATGTGTATATATAGATATATGATGATGATGATGATGATATGTTCCCAAAATATAATGATTATATTAATAATGAATATTACAAAAGTATGGAGCCTTCTTTTTTTATTTTTATTTTAAGAGAAATCAATAGTAAAACTTTATCCTTAAAATATAAAGATAACTTTACTTTTTTGGTTTGAAATGGGGGGGGGGGGGGATATGGTCTCTCTCTCTCTCTCTTGAATGCTCTATTTCAGCGATCTGTTAGATGACTTAAAAGGGATCTGAGCTAATCTCATGTGCAGAGTCGATCCATATATATGATACAAGATACATTACTGTGTATCTAGCCAAGTAGTACGCATATTTTGATTAAAATCTCTGCAAATGAACTACAGACTACAGTCTTCATGTTCCTGCCATAGTGGCCTACACGTGGAATTTGTTCTTTAATTACAAGTTTCCATGGCGATACTGCCTCCTTACATGTTGCTGATGATGTTTACCTCCACTTGGGAGCCACTTTTTATGGTTCATGACATGTGACGGCACCTTGTCCACACCTACCTGTAGGCCCATATATATAAGACAAGCTGTTCCTTTACATGTAATTCATGCCCAGCACATCAATAAAGGTATTCTTTTGCAGCATTTTTCACAGAACTTTACTCTGCCAATTGTATAACCATCCACATTGATCTTAATAAATAGAAGTGAAAGTGGTTGTCAACCAAACTGGACCGCAGAGTTTGATGTTGAGGAGCAGAGCATTGCTGTAAAAAATTATCATTTATGGCGTAACCAACTTAACCATATTGTTTGCGATATAAAAAAAGATCCAAAAATCAGTGACAAGTGCATGCCGCTGTTAGCCGGTTACACTAGTCTATAATATAAGATTGATTATTATTTAAAAGCGATAAGGGAGTAATTTTTTTTCGTTGTGGAATCAAAATTGACCACGCAAGTCACTGTCATTAACCGAAAGATTATGGCAATTCAATTATGTCCGCTACTACCTTCCTATTGATAATAATAATATTAATAAAAAAGACATGAATTTGTACTAAATCAATAGGTTACTTCACTTCTTGCACTCGCAAGTTAAACAGATTTTGGTAGCTACGGCTGAATGGTTTCTATTTGACAAATCGGTTGATAGGTTGAAACTTTAGGCAGCTCACTATGAACTCTCGTTCATATAATAGTACGGATTACTTATAAAATATACTTATGATCTAATTTTTATATAAGAGGATTCATGACAAGTCGGAATTACTTAAGAATTATTTATTCATTAGTGTCACTTATCAATAATCGCGTCACTTACTCTGCATCACAATGAACAACAATGGTGTTGTTAGACAAAGCATTTCAGAGTTCATGTATTGACGGCCGATAATTGATAAAAGAAAAAAAAATAGTTTATGTCATTTTATTAAGTTATTTATCAATTCAGGTTTACAATACATATTATTATTATTATTATTATTATGAGTACAAAGTAGGTTGATTTGAATATATAATAGGCATTAAAACATAAGATATTTGCATTATATGTCTTTATTAACAATTATTATGCATCATTCTATCTTAACTTGATGTGTATCATTTTTATAAGTAGTTAAATATATTACTATAGGCGTATGAAGATGATATTATAAATATTAAATATACTAAATTTGACAGCGTAAATATACCCTAGAAAATATCTTAAAGATACAACAACATAAGGCTAAGTAGGAAATATATTTAATAATACTATTATTAATAGATAACTATTATCTTAAAGGTGTAGGGTCGACGAGATGACAGGCAATATGGTGCAGAGGGGATGCAGACAGGGGAAAAGGTATTGTAGGGGCTAAAAATGGAAGGGAGGAGATGGCACGTGAGGGAGAGGAAGGACGGATGCCCAGGTTAGGAAGGGAAAGGGAGCATGTCAGGGTGTAGGCGTGCATGGCAGATACACGCTGCATAGAGGTGGTAGAGGATAAGGGGGTGTTTGGCAGGTGCAAAACAATGAGGGAGAAGAAGAAAGGAAGGTTGGGCTGGGGTGCTAGGGTGCAAGGAATGAAAAAAAGAAGAAGAAGAAAAGGAGAAGCTAAGCTTGTGGGAGGAGGAGGGGGGGGCAGTGGGCCAGCGTAGGAAGAAGGAAAAGAAGGGAATGGAAAGTGGGTTAGCCCAAGGAAGAAGAGAAAAGGAAAGGAGAAAGAAAAAAAAAAAGAAGAAAAGGGAAAAAGGAAAAAAGATAAAGATAAAAAAAGAAGAAAAAGGAAAAGGAAATAGATTTAGGACTAGAATTAAAATTAGATTAAATTTAAATATTTAGGATAATATTATATTCATTTATCTAATAATTAGGTATTAAATTAAGAAAAAATAAATATGATAAAATTATAGGTTTAGAGGTGATTTAAATAAAGAGGGTAATATAAAAAGATTGTAATAATTTATTAAATAATTTATCTAGATTTTTGGGTCAAAAGTTAACAAAAATAATTAAAGTAATATTTAAAGATTAATTTTTTTAGATAAAAGGCTAAACGTTCTAATTTAGGGTTATAAAAATTTAGGGTATTACACCAATACTAATACATAAACCCTAAATCCTAAATCTCATACCCTAAACCTTAACCCCAATAACTAAATCCTAAACCCTAAACCACAAGCCACGTGCCTTTCACCCCCCCTCCCCAAACATGAACCCTTTACCCTAAACCATTATCATAAATCCAAAACGCTAAACCCTCAATCCTAAACCATAAATCATAATCTTAAACCAATTTAAAAAAATTATAAGTTAAAAAATCCAAAATAAATTAAAATAAATGGAATAAATACCAAATCCTAAACTAATCTAAAGATTCTAAAATAAATTGAATAAATCCAAAACATTAAACCAATTTGAAAAATCCTAAAGTATAAAAAATCTAATATTATTTAATAAATAAAATTAAATTAAAACTTTAAATTAATTTAAAAAAACTAAAATAAAATAAAAAAATTAGAACAAAAACCCAAAATGTGGATGGAATTAAACATAAGCTAAAAACACAATAACAACTTAGCTTAATAAAAAAAAATCTAAACTCGGACATTGATAATTTAACATTACTTTATTAATAAAAGTAAAATTAAATGTACAAAAAATGATGGAAATAAAATAATAAATTTAAGAAAAATATAACCAAGCGGCAACATAGCTAGTCTGCGATCCCGCGTTGATCACAGCATGCAAAACTGCCTGTCCCTCTTGTCACTTTAGGTGATCAAACCCTTGACAATAACCTAATTTACTAGGTTATATGAACTAAAAATACAAGACAGAGGCTTCGACGTGCTTCACTCTCGAGTGTTCATAAGAAATTTTGTTTATCACAAGTACTAATTATAGATATGCTGCCCTCATCTACTTATAATTTATTTAAAATTATTTATCAAAATAATTATTTATTTTCAAAAAATTAAATTAAAGTTTTTAAATTAAATAATTATTATAAATAACTATTTTTAATTAATAAATTTAAATATAATCGTAACTATCGTTGGATTTTTCATTTAATACATCTTTAAAACTTCTTATTAAAAATAATTCTATAAAATAAATATTTATTTAAAAAATTAAATTAAAATACTTTAAAAATATTTAATTAGTTTAAATAACTTCTTAACTAAGAAACTTTAATTGATCTGACAGCCATAAATTGTTCTTAAGAGTGAAAAAAAAAACACACACACACACACACACAAAACTTGTCAATCATGCATCACTTGCAAACCACTCTCCTGATTTCAATTAAAGATGCGTGAAGTACACGTTCCATTTTAAAACGTAAGACCTCATCGCCTTCCCAATCTATGATTCTAACCAATAACCATGTCGACTTTCCAATTGATCGACTACCTCAGCTCATCATCCTTCTACCGTTTGCAATGTAATTTACCATATTATTATTTACGTCCGCAGTGTATTAATTTTATTTTATCAAAAAGTATCAATATTAAATATCAAAATATAAATATAAAAGGTTAGAGTCTTTTTTATGATAGTATACTAACAATAATATCAGCATTTAACCTCAACAATTTATTAGCAATTCTAATTATGGATTTTTTTACTTATAACATCATTATTTAATACAAATACATTATATTACGCATCATATATTTTTCTATCCAAATATTGACCTTTCCTAATATTATAAGGCCATAAGTACTTAAGTAGTAATATATATTTTTAATAATATTTGTGATCCTACAAATATTATGGAGCTATTTTAGTTAGTTAATTAATGAAAATTTTGGTATATTATCAATAAAAAGGTATAATAGAAACATGTGTTTAAAAATGACCTAAAATGAAGAGAAAAGAAGAAGAAGAGAAAGTTCAAAACCTTAATGAAATAATATAACTAAAAGGTGAACTTATATGTAATTTCTACTAATAAAATAGTAATCGATCGATATGATTTTCATTGTGAGAAGATATAATTGTTAGGAATTTATTTAATTTATATAAAGTTGAATAATTACACTAATTAATTACAAACAATTAGGATTATTATTCAAGCCTTTTGGTGGTATTATATCAAATTTGAACACAAATTTCACACCCTTTCATCCCATATAAATGCTTGGAGGATATAAGATTCATATAACTTTTTCCAATATCTAGCATGTGAATACAATTATTTAATTAAGAGAATTTTGTAAGAGAAATGTTATATGTATTTTGGGTGTATTGTAAGGGGAGTACCCTTTTAAGAGAGTTATTCTGAAACCTTAATAGTTCTTATAATGAGTTACACCATACACAACCAACAAATCAAAAATATCAAGCATGTATGATTGGAATTCACATTACTAGCACACAAAATCAAGAATATCAAAGTCATATTTATCTAAAGTTAAGCAAAATAAGTAACTAACAACAACAAAGAACAAAAAAATGAATTAAAAAACCAATACTAAAACAAAACAACAAAGAATAAATCCAAATATAACAAATCGAGAAAAAAAAAACACCCTATAACCCTAACATGGGGATTTGCAAGAACCAGCACATAAACGAACAAGGAAGAACAAGATCGAACCATAATAGATCTTATATTAAGCAACAATAACTAACAGGTTCTAGGAGATATGACTAAACAATAGTCATATTTGAGTTTAGCCTTTAAAAAGAACAAGTTTGAACCTCTTGCTCTTGAGAGAGGAGTATAATAGAAGTGAAACCAAGGAATGACTAGATCAAAATTAGAGTAATTTGAGATTAAACTTGAAGAGACCAAGAAGCAAATCTTAGTGCTCAAATGTAGCACACAAATCCAAATCACTAGATTTGGGTTGCATCTATGACAATAAAATTACATGATAGGGAAACCAAAATTTAGCTCAAACAAAAACAGTAATCCTAAGGTAACAAAGCAAGTATGGTGCTTCTCATCCAAATTTGTGGTTGTAATTGGAGCTTTATATAAGTCATTAATTTCATCTTATTCCAACATATCAATCATTTCAAATTCTAGATCCTCGGTGGTTTGACACATGAAATCTAGAAGTATCTTTTGAGCTTGAAAAATGGGTGCTTTCATTTGAAACTTCAATTGAATCATCATCACTTTCTAAAACCATTTTTTGTGTTTTACTGGAAGGGCGCAAACAAGATCTCTAATGATACCACAAATTTGTTTAATTTCTTTTAAGTCCTTATTTTCTATAAAATATGATAAAAGGGAATGAGCATAACAAGGTGAGGTCAAAGAGAGGAGAAATAGGAAATAAGTAGAAGAAGAGGTCAAAAAATAACATCAAATAGAGCTAGGGTGCCTATAAAATCTAGGATTTTTAATTTCTTCAAACAATCTCAATAGGAGGATGCATATTGAGAGAGAGAGAGAGAGAGAGAGAGGGAGGGAGGGAGGGAGGGAGGGAGGGAGGGAGGAGGGAGAGAGGGAGAGATAGAGATAATTAGTCCAAGGTGTTATGCATTGAGAAATCCCCATGTTCCCTGCACTCCTGAAACACATGTCGCGATTTACCTCCATCGTGTTGGCCTAAGACTGGATTGGCGGTGGCGCTTAAGACAAGTGTATTGCCTTTTGAGAGAAATACCATACCTCATGATCAGAGGACAATGACCCAACTTATCTTATAATAATTTACAACAAACTGCTATCTAAAACTCAACATTAACCTTTTGAAATACTTTTATTGGCATTTTTTTTTATAAAAAAAAGACGTTTGATTCTTTATATCCTATAACCTTATGCACTTACCAAGGAGCATATGGTGTTATTTTTTTTTTCTTATGTGCATTTACTATGCATATACTCATTAAAAATATACATAATTTCCTACAAAGAGTACACATATTATAAAAATACTCATATTTTCCAACAAAATACACTTATCTTGGATTATAAACACATGGTTTATAGAATATAAATATACATCTTATAGAATATATATAAATACACATCTTATAACTCATAAATACACATATTAAAGAATATAAATGCACATTTGAATAAAACTATGCATCCTAAAAAGTGTACACATATTTTATAATAGGAATATACGTGTTAAATTAGTGGATTCTCTTATAATAATAGTACACATTTTTATAAAATATTATATATATATATATATATATATATAATATATTTTATCCTTGTTACATATGTATTCTTATAAATTAATTTATATAATACACATATTGGATATGGTTGCATATGAGACAAAATAGAACCATATACCCTTATGATTATACTATGCATGGACTTAGGAAATGATTATTGTAATACTCAAATTTTTCTAACCCTAATTATTAGGTAATTAGTCTTCTAATCCCTTCTCTAAACCTTAAGGCTAGCTTGACCACTTTATCTATACTTCTCAAACCATCATTTTACATTCCTTCCCTTCAAATCCTAGTTTTCATTTTAGCTGACTAGCAACATTCCAAACCCTATCATTTAAGCCTCAAGCCGTCTATCAATAGCTTC
This sequence comes from Tamarix austromongolica, assembly GCA_039764185.1. NCBI lineage: Eukaryota > Viridiplantae > Streptophyta > Magnoliopsida > Caryophyllales > Tamaricaceae > Tamarix > Tamarix austromongolica. The sequence continues at coordinate 88,948,378 of CM077808.1, forward strand.
TTTCAGTCAACTAAAGCTAAGCCGTTTTTACCATTTTGTATTTTCATTAATTTATTTTAGCCTCAAATCAATTCAAATGCCCAATATGTTTATATATTTGGGTTCCTTAATTAATTCCTCATATTTATCTAATTTTTCATAATTTTTGGAAACTATTTGTTTGCTTTTTTTAACTATTTATTAGAATTTCTTTGGCATGTCGACTTAAAAAATATAACCCTCTTACACCCCATGGTTATATCCTACATGGTCTTTACTCATTCAACAAAAAATCTAACATTAATTACCTTAATCACCTTCCATAAACTCTCTTACACTCTTTTATGTATGCTAATCACTCTCATCACTCATCTTGCTTATAGGAAACCTCCCATATATTTTCTATACCTTTCTTCTACCCATTTTTGACATCTATAAGGGGTTGTTCCCTTTGGTTGATAAATTTCACCTTAGCTAATTTTCTACATTCAACTTTGCTATCTTATCTTTCCTCTTTTTCTTGTTATTGGTTGTGTTTGTCTTGTGTATTTCCTTTTGGTTTCAAGACCCTCTTTGTAACACCCCCAAAATTCACTACTGAAAAATTTCATTTTATTTGAAAGAGTTAGCGGAAGCAAATTATAAAATCATGAATTCTGGGGATATTACTGCGACACTTAGTACTAGACCGATTCACTCCTACCGTTCCAGTACTAAGTGCTAAGGCTTAAAGCATAAAACACAATTTACAATCCATTTTTAAACCAGAGTAGCGTACCAAATCATTTACAAGAATAGAATCCACCAGTGGTGGTTATATTAACAACATTAACATTAAAACCATGAATTTGAAAGAGAAGGAGAAAAACCCTAATGGTACCAAATAATTCCTTACTCTCTTTCCCGTAGCCTACTTGAGTAGCACCTGAAAAGACCTGCAAAGGGCACTGCCCATTGAATAGGCAGGGGCCCCACAAAGGGAATCCCTTCAGTACTATGGTACTGAGTAATCCTTTAATACCACACTTAAAAACAGGCCCGCAATGCAACACATAATGCAAGCTATATACATATGTAATGAGAGGTGCATACATAACAATCACATATATAACAAGGCTGCCACATATCAATAAGTTATAAGTTACGATCGATACTTGTGGGCCTTAAGCCATGTCATAGGGTAAAATCAATACATTCGGGCCTTAAGCCATTATTCCATCATCATTCAATCAATCTCATATTTTATATCCATGTGAGTGCGAGAACCCTACTATTATAGCTGGTGGATCGGTCACTTATAGGGCAGAACGCACCTAACCACTATTATATGCCGGTGGATCGGTCTCCAAGGTAAAATGCTCCTGGCCACTATTATTTGTCGTGAACCGGTCTGGCCCCGACTCACATGGTGTTCCACTATAAGTGATTAGTATTTTTACATAACTTTATTCACATACATATAATCATCATTCAGGGTAAAACGCTCCCGGGCCACTATTATATCTGGTGGATCGGTACTCAATATCACTTGCCAGGGCAACACTCTCCTGGGCCACTATTATAACCGGAGGATCGGTACTCATTATCATAAGTCAACTGGGACCGGCTCATTAATCTTTCACTTTTGTAATTAATGTTTTTCCTTTCTTTAATTAGCACAACAATTCTATTTACTTGCCTCGGGAGGGAGATCAAGAACCCGGAACATAAAGGTACACCAGGTCGTACCGGTGCATACAAGCTACTCAGTACCCTTCAACCACGAACCCAAGGACGCAAATGTACCCTAGTCGTACTGGTGCATAAAGCTACTCAGTACCCTACCGACAAGGATACCTAATCCATAAGTATGCGTACCCCCTAACTAGGTCCGTAGAGCTAGATAGAGTAAGATATAAGGCTCGGCTGGGGCACAAAGGCACACCAGCAAATACCAGAATAATCGTGGACTAAACCACGTCTTTAGGGTAGTGACCCCTAAAGAGTCACCATTCCCTATCTCGAGGTCTTTCACTTTAAGTATTAGTGTCTTAATTAAGGTGATCACAAAAAGCACAATAACTAGATACTTATTCACTTTCAATCGTTCTGATATCATTAGTCATTTCTTATTCAGACGGTTATCCAAGATATCACAAAGAAACCATTAAGATCATCATAATCTCATCTAATTCCGAATTAGGATTTGTTCTCGTGATACTTACTAATTATCGAATACTCTTACCTGGGTAATCAGCCTTATTTAAATCATATTATGAAATTCCACAATCACAACGACATGTTAGATACAAATTACTTATTTACCCCTTGCTTATATAATTGCTAAGTCATCCCTTCCTTAATTAACAAATTACCATATTACCCTTTAGGTTGCATAATTACCAAATTACCCCTTATCCAATTTAGGTTACCAAGTTATCTCCTACACTTTTTAGATCATCATTCACCCCTCATAATCGCTACACTTAACATGTCTCCCATTTGGTTGGTTAGATTACCAATTTGCCCTTTTCTTTTATTACAATCCAGAACTTGCCCTTTAGTGAATAAATTACCAAATTACCCATCTTTGCTATCATGATTACCAATTTGCCCCTTTAGTAAGTTAAATAATTACTAACTTACCCTTTAGTCGGTTAAGTTACCAAATTACCCTTCTCCATTATTATAATTACCGAAATACCCCTTTAGTTGGATAAATTACCAAATCGCCCTTATCCATTATCAAAATTACCAAATTACCCTTCTCAATTATTATCATTGCCATTTTACCCTTTTTAATTATCATAAATCCCAAATTACCCTTCTTCATAATTACAATTATTAATTTACCCTTCTCCATTCTTATAATTACTATATTGCCCTTCTCCATTATTAAAATTACCATAATGTCCTTTTATTGGTTAATTTACCAAATTACCCTTCTCTATTATCATAATTATCCAATTACCCCTTTTTAATCATAATTTGATTACCAAGTTATCCTTCATCGTTATCATTATTACCAAGTTACCCCTTACTCCCAAATTTGCCATAAACATCCTTTTATTTACAAAATTACCCTTCTACCCCTTACTTCCAAATTGCCATAATATCCTTTTATTTATAAAAATTATCATTTTGCCCCTTACATCCAATTTTACCATATTACCCTTTTGCTTGCAAATTACCATAATACCCTCCTTCATCCAAAATTACTATTTTACCCCTTACTTCCAAAATTACCATTCTTACCACTTACTTATAAAATTACTATATTGCCCTTTGACTCCAAAATTACCACTTCACCCTTTTCTCCAAAAATTACCATAATACCCCTTTACTCATAAAATTATCATTTTGCCATTTAATCATAAAATTACCATATTGTTCTTTTGCCTCAAAAATTACCATAATACCCTTCTTTCTCACAACTTACAATTTTATCCTTTTACTTATAAAATTATCATTTCACCCCCTTTCTTTTGAAATTACCGAAATACCCTCTTGCTTACAAAATCACCGTTTTATCCCTTTCTTTCAATATTACCAAAATACCCCTTTACTACAAAATTTCAAATTTTCCTTTTCACTTATAAAATTTCCACTTAACCCCTTTATTGCACCACTTTTATGAATTTACCACCACTACATAAAATACTAATATTAGCACTTCATTCTTATCGTTCAACTCCACCAACTTGTCATTATTCAACATAATACTGATTAGCAACTACATATATTAAATCATATACTTACATTAGCATATTACTAAAATACCCTTAGACAATAATATTATTCATGCATTAGCAACATAATACATCATAGACAAGCATTTAACATTTCCATCAAATATCAAACTCATTCCTTAAGTATCATCTCTACACATGGCACAAAAGCTATCATAGTTTTCTTTTCTTTTCTTTTTATCAATCAATATAAGCAACCATATATATATCATACTAGGTAACACAAAACATGCATAAAATCATACTAAAATCCCTAATGTGCTAGCATATGTTTTTTCATACATTTAAGTGAGGTTTAACGATTACCTTAATCCCGCAAAAATCAAACCTTACCGGTATCTCGGTTAAAGATTCAAAGCTTAATTAACAACTCAACACCTAAAAATAATATCAATAAGTATTATATTAGAAGTAGAAAATTAAAAAGGATAAAACTTTATAAAAATTTATTTAATAATAAAACACTTTAATTAACTATTAATATACCTCAAAATTTAGCCAAAAAAATTCCAAAAAAATGTGGAGCTCACGCTGCATGAACACCGTGAGCCACATGCAGAATAAGGGGGGGAAAAGGGTCGAAAGGGGTGAGATAGAAGGGAGGAGAGATGGCTCGGTTTAGGGACTTTAGGCTAGAAAAGGAGGTAGATGGGGGAGGATTGGAGGCAAGGTAAGGGTGCAGGAGTGAAGAGGGGGTGTAGGTGGAGGCTAAGGATGGGTTGTTGGTGGCCAAAGGTGGCGGAGACGGCGGCGGCGAGGCAGCGAGGCGGCGAAGATGGCTGCCGAGGTGGGTCGAGGTGGAGAGGATGAGAAGGAAGGAAAAGAGAAGGGAAAAATGAAGGGGTTTGGGGACTTGTTTTGGCCAACCAATGTATGGGGATCGTAGAGGAGGTTGCAGGGTGTCGAATGGTGGGTTTGGTGGCGGCATAGGCGGCCGGATGGCGGCGGAAGGAGTGGTTGTAGGTGGCCTGCCCATAAGGGAGAAAAGTGGGGAGGAAAAGAAGAGGGGGAGAAGGGAGGAAGTGCAGGGGCTCGAGGGGGTGGCGTGATGGTGCAGGGCAGTATGAGGTGGTGGTAGAAGGCGGCGCAGGGGTGCAGTGCAGCGGTGTAAGCAGCGGAGGGTGGCGATGATGCAAAAACAGGGAAAAATGGGAGGAGGAGAAAATGAGAGAAGGAGCTCGGGGAAGGAGAAGAGGGCTCAAAATTATGGGGAATGAAGGGCTGGTGAGGGTAAGAAAAATAAGAGGGAGAGGCAGGGGGAGTAGGTGGCCGGTCGGGGTAGGTTGTAGGGTGGCAGGGGTGGTCGGTTGGCAGGGAGAGGGAAGGGGAGAAGAGGGAAAGGAAGAGGAGCACGCGGGATGTGGTACAGGGATGGTTTGGGTCTGAAAAAGGGAAGAAAGGGATGGGGGAGCAAGAGAGAGAGTTGTCGGTGGCAGTAGGTCGGCGTGGCAGTTGTAGGGTCGTGCATGGATGACGGGAGAAAATCAGGGCAGAGGTAGAAGAAGAGGGAAGAAGAGGTCGGGCCAGTGGACCCGCAAAGGAAGAAAGATATGTCGGCCGGTCCAAGGGGAGGTAGAAGGAAAAAAGAACGTTGGGTTGGTTGAGGAAAATAAGGCAGAAGCGGGTCGTGCGGTGAGAGGAAGGAAGAGGGAGAGGAGATGGGCCAGTGGCCCAGTGCGTGGGGGAGAGGCTGGCCCGATGCGGCAGCCTAAGGGAAGAAAAAAAGGGAAAAGAAAAGAAGAAAAAGGAAAAAGGGGAAAAGGGAAAAAAAGGGAAAAATGAGAAAATAGGGAAAATAAAATAAAATAATTTATAAAATCATAAAATGAAATATTCTTGATAAATTATTTAATTTAATAATTTAATTCATTATAATCTAATATATTAGTTTAAAAAAGATAAAGTTAGTAAAATATTAGTTTGGAAAATTATTTAAATAAAAATAGCATGATAAAATAACAAAATATCTATTTTAATTTACTAAATATTCCCATCCAAATTTATATACTCAAAATCTATAAAATAATTAAATTAAATAATTTTAAAAGCTAATTTATTTCAAATAAAAGTTATTTATTAAATTATAGGTTTTCTAAAATTTTGGGCGATTACACTCTCATCCTTCCTCTCCTTTTTCTTTCATCTTATTACTTCTAAAGTCTTTATTTTAACTCTTTGGTGTTTGTTTTTAAGCAAAATAAAACCTTGTTTTGAAGCCCCATTTTTCAAAATGCTAAGGGTTATTATCACTTATTTTAAATTTTTTTCTTCTATTCTAGCCCTTGCTATTTTCTTATTATCAAGTTATTATAATTTTCTTTTAGGGGATCGAAGTGTGGAAGGAAGTTATTAGGAGTATTTTTGTTTAGATACCGGTATAGCCTTGGTAAGGATACATGTATTTATCTAAGAGATTGTACCACCCCCAAATTTCACTCCTGAAAAATTTCGTTTAAATCAGAAGGTTTAGCGGAAGCGAAAGAATTAAAACCATAAACCTGGGGTATTACCGCCACACTTAGTACCAGACCGGTTCACTCCTACCGTTCCGATACTAAGTGCTAAGGCTAAACTAAACAATCGTTAAGTAAGAGTCATCAAAACACAGGTCCATAGTTAACATAGACCATTCACGAAAACCACGAGTCAACAACAGTTAAAATATCGTTAAGATTACAACTTAAGAGTACGGTTTCAAAACAAGAAGCGTAGTACAAAATATAGCTAAATGAAACAGATCCCAAGGGAGCAATATCCGGATTGCCTACTCACTCAAGTCAGGCCTTCCACCCCAACACAGTATCAACCTGCACAAGAGGTCTGCTCCCCACCATCGGTGGATCATCACAGGACCCATTCAACCAAGGTAGTATCAGTACGGGTCCAATACTGAGTAAGTCTCGCTACCCTATCATATAGGAGGGATATAACTATACATCAAGTGCATATTAAATCCGGGTACAACACGTTGATACAATATTATGCATATTCACAACCCACAACATAAATCTTACCATACACCTAGAGTAACATATAAAACATACGTAACATTCTATTTAACGTATAAGCGTGGTATAACCGAGATGTAAAGTGGCTCATACGCCTCAGGTAGGAACAATCCATATTATTAAAACTCAATACGTGGCATACTCACGTAAGCAGCATGTAGCAATACAGATAATAAAAGCTGGTCATGGTCCAATTAGACTTATTCTTTATTCTCATTAATAATAGGTTCATTCCACACATATTCTTCAATAACCCATGTGAGCGCGGGAGCCCCACTATTATAGCCGGTGGACCGGAAGATATACGCACAGGGCAGAACGCCTCTGATCCACTATTATAGCCGGTGGACCGGAAAATAAACGCACAGGGAAAAACGCCTCTGATCCACTATTATAGTCGGTGGACTGGATCATGGCCCCGACTCACATGGTGTTTCACTGTAAGTACTTAGTATTTTCCCATGGATTACTTCATTCATTTTCATTCAAAGCATTCTTCATTAATCCATGTGAGCGCAGGTGCCCCACTATTATAGCCGGTGGACCGGAAGATATACGCACAGGGCAGAACGCCTCTAATCCACTATTATAGCCGGTGGACCGGAAAATAAACGCACAGGACAAAACGCCTCTGATCCACTATTATAGCCGGTGGACCAGATCATGGCCCCGACTCACATAGTGTTTCGCTATAAGTACTTAGTATCTTTCCTGTGGATTAACTTATTCGTTTGGGTTTGTCGAGCCCGAATCCCCCACTATTATAGCCGGTGGACCGGAATAAACACTCAGGGCAGAACGCCTCTGACCACTATTATAGCCGGTGGACCGGAAATAAACACCCAGGGTAAAACGCCTCTGGCCACTATTCTAACCGGTGGACCGGACTGGGTCGGGCTCATCAGTCTTTCGCTTTACGTAATTAATGTCTTATTCGTGTCTTATCGAATCACATCACACCCTTGACATGCATAAATCATTCTCTTTATACTATACTCATCACAACTAATAAAAACCCACATTCATAACCACACTTTAATCAATAAAAACACATGATAACGCCAAGCAACTCTAAGCAGCCATACCAACCCTAATTGTCCACACCAAACCGTGGTTAGCCACTCTTATCCCTATTTCACCATAACCCCCATACTTAGCCATCCCAAACCTTAATTATCCTCAACAATCACGATTAGTCACTCCAACCCTACTTAATCACAACGTCCCAGAGTTAGTTACTCCAAACCCTAATACCGTACAATCATTAACTCCCATGCAAAACCCTAACTCCACCATGCAAACCCTAATGCCACCATACCAACATTAATACCACCATGCAAACCATAACACCACCATGCAAACCCTAATACCACCATAAGCCATTAATACCACTATGTAATCACTAATACCACCATACAAACCCTAATACCACCATACAATATTAATACCTCCATAAAATCACTAATACCACCATACAATATTAATACCTCCATAAAATCGCTAATACCACCATACAACATTAGGACCGCCATAGAACATTAATACCATCATACAAACTTCAAGACTCCCATGATGGTTCCCAACTCATATTACCGTTTATCCTAATATGCAGGTCCTAGAGGGCCATAACATAATACATCATAAACATCATACATATACATGTCATGCTCATATCATGGGAGCACATACAACATACCTCAATCTCCAAGCTGCGCTACACATATGACAAGTTATGCACAAATCATATAATACATGGCATAGCATGGCATACACAACATTCAACACATCCACGTCACACATAACACAAGGCCATTAGCTTCGTCCTTACTAAACACCCATAAGTAGAGGTAAGTAGAGACTTACCTGGATCCGAAGCTAGCTAAGCGAGTTAAGAGAGAGAGAGATACCTAGCTCATGGATCCACGAGAAAGTTTTCCTAGATCTGATAGAAATCGAAAACTAAATTAGAAACTATTCTATCAATCAATAATTCACATATTCAAATTAAATAAACACAAACAACACAAATGATTTTTCTTAGAAAACGTGTCCAAAACTTAAAACTTAAAAGCATAGCTTTATTAAGATTTAAGGTTAAAACTAAATCAAAACAGATTAATACAAATATCACTTGGGACATTTCAACTTAATTTGGAAAGCCCGAGAAAGAGTAATCGATCATAAGTTAATTTATCGAAAATAACTTATTTATTAGGTTTTACAACTAAATAGGTAACCTAACCATTTACATAGAACCAAATCCAAACCTATTAGGTTAAAACAGAATTTAAATGATTTAAAACCCAAAGATAGAATTCGATTAGATAAAATACACATAGCAAAATCAATTTTATAAAATCATCCCCAAAAATTAGGGTTTTAAAGCCCACGACACAAACTCAAGTAATTCAATTTAATCAATTCAAATTAAAGGTATTTAGAAGCAATTAATACCATTTCAACTATTTCTATACATTCAGTTTTAGAAAAACAACAATACAAGTAATCGATTTCATAATTTCACTTGAATTTTAGGGTTTTAGGCCCGAAAATGCAATTCGTTAAAATTCTATAAATTTAATCAAATTGAATGTTTAGAAATGTAATTAAACACATATTATAACATATCAAATAATCAATTGCTCAAAACCAATAAAAGAAGTACGCAATTTAGCACAATTAGGGTTTTTGAGCCCGAAACGCATATCCGATCAATCCTTGCCAAAACATATCAATTGACGGTTCAAAAATGTAATTAAACATATTATAATGTAATTTATATAGTCAATTGAATAAAATAACCCGATTACCCAAACCAATTTAAACCCGCGGGAGTTTTGACCTAAAAATCCAATTCCGGTCAATTACGCACAATTTTCCCAAATCAACACTTCCAATATGAAATTAAATACATTTTAAATGATACTATAAAATCAATTGAGCGGAACGGCTCAATTATACGACCCAATTTCATTACACCCGAAATTTGACCTGGGAATCAAATTCCGATAAAACCTGCATAAATTTCTCAAATTGACGGTTCCAAAATGAAATTGGATACATTTTAAAACATATTGTATAATCAATTTGTCTGAAATCGCAAAAACGGGCGGATCCGAAAAAATTGGGCATAACCCGGCTAAAAATCCAATTTTTCCAAAATTCCAACACAACCACACAATTAACCTATCCAAATCAATCTTACAGCACATATATACACAATCAAACAATCAATTTAGCTTTTTATAAGCTAATTCATACCCAATTAATCAAAATAAGGGTTAGGGTTTTTCGGAAATTATACCAACGAAATCAACACAAATCGGGACAAGAAAATGCCGGAGAAGCTTCGTCAGGGAACGACAGTGGCTCGCCGGTGGTCAGCAAGGCTCGCCGGTGGTCAGCAAGGCTCGCCGGTGGCCGGGCGATGGCGTGACCAGCGCGGCCTGCGGCTGCTGCTGCTGTCCGCTGTTGCCGCGCGGCTTCAGCTGCTGTTGCTGTGGTGGTCGGCTGCGGCTGTTGCTGCTGCTGGTAGCTACTGCGGCGGTGGTTGACGGCAGCAACCGGTCATGGCCAGCGAGGAGGTTGGAGTGGAGGAGCAAGGGAGTAGGTGAGGGAGGTTGGCTAGGGCTTCAGGCTGTAGAACAAGGGCGCACGGGAGAGGGTCGGGTTAGGGAAGAGAAGAGAGAAAGGAAAAGCAGGGGGCGGGGCACGCCAGGGTAAGGCTTGTTTTTTTTTTTTTTACAAAAACAAGTATCAAATAAAATATTAAAACTTAAAAATTAATATTGGAAGATTTTATCTAAAATTTATTAAATAAAAATTATTTCGAAACGATCCGAAGGCTTAAAATTAATAAAAAGCTATATAAGGAATTTCGGAAACATTTTCGGAAGAATTTACCATCGAACGTAAAAATTTATATTATTTACGAAAATACATTATAAGACCCTGAAATAATATTTAAAAACCTATAATAAAATATTTAAGTCAAATTCTAATAAATCAAGACTAATTTTAATAATTTCCGAAATCGGTTTTCCGCAAACTAAAAAGCGTAGAACGGAAGAAAATTAATTTCAAAAAGAAAATTCTTAAATAAGTTCCGAAAATATTTTTAATTTAAACTTCCCGGAAATATTACATTCAATTAATTAAAACATCGATAAAATATTACTTCCCGAAAATGATTAATTACATTCAATCATGAATTCGAAATCGTTGATAAATCCCTAAAACGAATCGAAATTAAAATAATTAATGGTTTACATCAAATTACGCTAATAAAATAAAAAAACTTAATAAATCTGGATTTTAAAAATACGGAGTATTACAGAGATTTTTGTGACTATGTGTTAATTTTATAAATTTTTATGTTATCATATTTTATGCTAGAAATCATAATAGGCTTTATTTTAAATGTGCATTCATATACTATTTGGTAAAATGCATGATTTTGTAACTTTTGTGATTTTATGAGATGTTGTATTCTATGCTTTAATAGACTTTGTTATAAAATCCTAAGCATGATAGTATTTTATGTCATGTTTTTAATTCTTGGAATGAATAGATTAAATTATGTCTAAGTATGGCGACTGGTGTAATATGTTGAAATCTCAAATTTGGGGATTTTATACCTTGTAGAGGCCTTAGCCATGTGGCCCTTTGTGGTGTCACGGATTTTTTTTAAAAAAAATTGCAAATTATATTTATAGCATGACAATAATGTAAATATTTTTATGTGCAAAATTGGTAAGATTTAGAGACTTGTAGAGGGTTGTAAATTTTAAAGAAGTCTCGTTCATAGGGATAAATGGTCTTTTCATAAGTTTTTGAAGAAAATTTAAGAAAACCCTAGTTTGCTCTATCTAACTAATATATCGGCTTATATGCGGTATGTATACTTAAGGATTAGAGGTTTAATTGTGGTACATGCTTGATCTACCCTGGATGTGAGAGTACTAGTAAGGCTGACTACCTTTTTTTTCATTTGCAAGAATATAAGATAATAAATTTTACATATGAGTGAGGTTAACTATCTTTCTCCCATCTATAGAAAAATATGAGAGGAGTGGTTATATAACAAGTGATTTCTTGATCTACATGTGACTAAGTAAATGGATTGTGTGAATCACCTAATTATAAACTTTAAATACATCTCTCTTGTTCATCTAGTATCTTGAATATATATATATATATATATATATATATATATATATATATATATATATATCTATCTTGTCATTATGTTGTTGGTGTCATACATGCCCTTTTATGTGACTCCGTATTGTTACCTTACTTAGGACATATCATATTAGTCATTCCTTTTAAGGGTGTTGCTCATTCTCATGAACAATTACCGCCTTATTTGCAGGTAGAGCTGGCAAAAGTTGACCCGACCTGACCCGCCCAACCCGACCCGACCCGACCCGACATTGACCCGACCAGAACCCGACCCGACCCGATCCCAACCCATGACCTGTCATTGACCCAACCCGATAGCGACCCGACCTGTAATTGACCCGACCCGATAGTGACCCGACCCGGTATTAACCCGACCCGCTTCGACCCGACCCGACCCGACAATCACTTGATTTGACCTAACATTAACCTGATCAGACATCAAAATATATTATAATAATAATAAACTACACATATTTTATTATTCATTTAAAGCTTTAAAAAATATATTATTTTATAAATTGTACTTATTTTTCATAATTTTACCCTAGACATTCTTATTTATTAATGATATCCTAATAAGATATATTATTAATAAATAAATAACCAAAATAAAAAAAGACAAACATCCAGTTGTAAGCCTATAAAATAATTTTCAAAACGTGTTCCATTACATCTACTAATCCACCTATTTGAAGAAACTCTTAATAGATGAGCATAATAGTGTCATTTATTAGTTATCACTTATCACCCACAAAATTAAACAAATAATAACTATACCCTGTATCAAGATTCAAGAGTATCTCACGTGACAACCTTAAATTTAAAGTTTTAGTTATATTTTTTCTTTTAATATTATTAATTTACTTTAAATATAATTTAATATTCTACATTCATCAATTTTAAATTTACAATATCCAATTATTTTTATTAATTATAATATTAATTATTTATATTTTAAATTATTTAATTTTTAATTTATATGAATTTATATATAATAATTAATAATTAATGAAAATATATAAAATTATTATTTAATTTAAATTATGTTTAAAATAACTTATTATAGTTTTTTTTTTACTAGTGAGCTTATGATTGTATTGTATCTAATATTTACAATGTAATAAATGATAATTACACATTGTATATTCTTGTTATACTCACCTTTATTTTATAAAATTATCTTTTTTTAAGTAATCAAATATTTTAAGTAATCAATTAAATATAATATATGATAAACATCTAATATCTTTACTTATAAAATTTATAAATGTTTAAAGAAATCAAATATAATACTATTAAAACTTATAAATATCTTTATTATTTACCTTTGTAAAAATAAAACACATATAATATTCTTATTTCATTTATCTCTACTAGTAATCTTATTATTGTATCTAATATATACAATGTAATAAATGATAATTATGTATTGTATAGTCTTCTTTTGATCATCTTTATTTTATAAAATTATCTTTTTTTTAAGTACTTAAATATTTTAAGTTATCAAATAAATTATAATCAATGATAAATATCTTTGTTTGATTCAAAGCGTAATATTTTTTATTATTAAAATTTATAAATATCTTTACTATTTATTTGTGAAAATAAAGTGCATTTAATATTTTTAATTCTTTTATCTGCAATATTAATCTTATAATTGTCTGTCTCTAATATTTATGATTTATGAAATGATAATTACTTAGACTCGAATATGAGTAAACCAGTCAAAACTCGACCCGACCCGACCCATTAAGTTAACCCATAACTAATTGAATCCAACTCGTCAAATTATATGAAATGACCCCACCCATCAACTTAACTTGAACAACTCGGACATAAATAACCAGTCATATTACATGAAAATATGAAATGACCTGAACGGACCGAAGCCACCTACTCACGTGAACTAGAAAATGACCTGAAATCAACCCGACCCTATTAGTCAAGTTAAGCCGAAATTATCCGAATTCGAGTTTTCTTAACCCGAACGGCCGGACCCAACCCGACCCGACAAATTAATCCGAAATGACCCGGAACCGAAATGACCCGACCCGACAAATTGACCCGAAATGACACGCAACCGAAATGACCCGACCCTAAACCGACCCGACCCGAAATGACCCGCAACCGAAATGACCCGACCCAGAACCGACTCGACCCGACAAATTGACCCGAAATGACCCGACCCGTTAGTGACCCGACCCGACCCGTAACAATCAAATGACCCGACCCGAACCCGACCCGCCCGACCCGATTGCCACCTCTATTTGCAGGTATATGCTGATTCAATGCTTTCATTATGCTTACATGTTTTAAGTAGTTATGGATTGGTTCAAGTGTATCGTTATCCAAATGAATCCCTCCTCTCTCTATATTTGAACTTTTAGTCATTTGTTTACTATCATATATGTTCTCTCTTCGTTTCATAACCTTATATCTTGGTGGGATCAAGTACTTCCCACATCTAATCTCTAAGTACAAGTTACTTTTACTGGTCAGAGATGAGGTATAAGAAGTACTTCTTCTATATTGGATGCGGTATAACATCATCCAATACTTTATTATTAATGCTTCCGCAAAAATAAAGTAATAGTAAATTTTGGAGTGTTACAATGACCTTTATTTATATTTGATAACTTTTTATTGTTGCATTGTTAACATTGGTCGTGAAAGTTTCTTTTTACAATACTTTAAAACCAACAAATAATATGCAAAATAATTTTTTTTTAATGTAAAGATAGTTAATGATATATAGGTAAGGTTGATCCTATTACAAGAATATTTTTTTTATACCCATTATAATAAAAATATGAAAAAGTAATAAAAAATTAATAAAAATATCATTAAAAAGTTTTGAATAGAGGACTTCTTTCTCATGAAAATGAGTTTGATCGAGATCAAAACATTTGTCTCCAAAATTAATATACACATATGTGTGCACATTCATTTAGCAAAAAAGGGAATGGTGCCCTGATATCGATCACACATCTTCTATGTAGCTGCAATACCACATATCACTATCATAAAACCAACAATGAAGAATAAGACTTAAGAGTGTTTAAACACAAATAATTATATCTATTGAATTGGATATATGATCTAATCAATTTAACTTGATATTGAATATCTAAAAAAATAGATTGGATATAAATTAGATATTTTTCTATGAGTGTTCTAATTAATTAATTTTGAAAGCTTTTATAATAAAATATTTAAAAATAAAGATTGAAAGTTCATATCCTTACATGTGTGAGTGTCTTATATTATGCCAAATGAGTGTTAAAATATGTAGTTGAGATTTGAATCAAAAAAATAAATGGCTTTTAAGAAATAACCACTAAATTAAATTTTATTTTCTAATGGTTATCAATTTACTATGTAGTTACTAGAGTAATTATACATATATTTTTTGAAATTACTAATATTATTTTACTATTGCTTATACAAAGGGTTATTGTTAATACTCTTATTTTAAATATACATATTTCTTTAAAGGGTATTGTTATATAGAAAACGTATTTTTACTCAGTGGAAAACAAATTCCGAAAGTAACCTTCACATCGGTGATTTGCCGAAAGCCACAATCAACATCGGCGATTTTAGCCGAAACTATGGATAATATTCGGCAATTTTTACCAAAACTGGCCCAGGCCATCGGCACTTATTGCCGAAAGCAGGCCAAGACATCGGCAAACACTGCCGATGCACCAAATTTTTTTTTTCAATTTCGGCCAAAATATTTAAGTTAACATCCAGGCCATCGGCAATTATTGCCGAAACTAGGCAATTCCATCGGTAATAACTTCCGATGCAGCATATATATATATATATATATATATATTTTTAATTTCGGCCGATAAATTCGGCAATTTGTACCGAAACCGGCCCAGGGCATCGACAATTATATATATATATTTTAAATTTTGGCCGATAAATTCGGCAATTTGTACCGAAACCGGCCCAGGGCATCAGCAATTATTGCCGAAACCAGGCCAAAGAATCGGCACAAACTGCCGATGCACCATTTTTTTTTTAATTTCGGCGCCAGGGCATCGGCAATTATTGCCGAAACCAGGCCATCACATCGGTAATAACTGCCGATTCACCAATTATTATTATTATTTTTTTAATTTCGGCCGAAAAGTTTGTAAATAATTATTATTTATAATTAAAAAAATCAAAATTTATATAAATATTTGATACAAAAATTTAAATTAATATATTTATAATTAAAAAAATATAAGATAAGGACAAAATATGTTTTCCATGGAGTAAAATTTTGTTTTCCAAATAACAAAAACGCTGATTTGTAAAGATTTGACACAGTAAAAGTAATGCGTACTTCTGACAAAAAAATTTGTTCAGATGTTTTTCGACTGGTATATGATGATCATCGTTCGCATGTTCAGCCAAATATTCTTCCGTCGTAGCCAATATGTATCTATGCGTTCTCGGAACATACCAATTCATATAATCATCGACCACTTCCCATGGGTATTCAACAGCTGGTCCAAAAACATCCGGGCCCAAAATATGTTCATACCTCAAGAACTATTGCCCAAGCATGTGTGCATAGTATACTTTGTACTTCTTCAGGGAAGGACCTCTGTATGAGTTTCTATTTGGCTTGATGGGCTCCTCAGGGATGACTTGTGTATAACCGAATTGTCGTGTCACTCTATCAGGCATATGTGGTTCAACTTTGTCCAAACAGTGTATACAACCGTGATAGAATGTCATACGACAATATCTATATGGATTAGCAACTCCGTACGGATCCCAATTGACCTTTCACGAAAATATTCAAGTAAATATGGATATCACAAATATAATATAGGAGGATAAAATAATTGATTTAGCATACCTTCGACGCAGACATAACATCAATCTTTGTCCGAAAAAACTCGAGCGTCTCCAATTTATTTTCGAATTTCTGGCCACAAGACCACCTCATACAACGAGGATGGTCTGGATCATACCTAGATCTTTCCACTCCAAACCCAGGAAAGTATTCATATATCCACGTCTGTCATAATATTCGATTGTTAGCCATCATAATGAAAATAGAGTATGGCATATATGTGTATATATATATATATTGATTATAAAATTACCTGTAATAGAGTCATGCATCCAGACAATTGAGCAGCGTCGGCTCTAGAAGCCATGCCAAGTTGTCGATATAAAAAAGCAAGTGTGGCTGCACCCCATGCATAACCTTCAACCTGGCTAAGATATTGAAGAAAAATGATAAAGTATGGATTAACTTTATCAACCGTCTTATCGACAAACAACGATAAGCCGATCAACCATAATGTATACCCGATCGCTTTTTCTTCGTCCCCTAACCAGTATGATTCACATACTTCTTGCAGCCATTTAAATGGAAGCCCGCCCTTTCGAGTGACTTCATTCACTTGCATTTCCTCCATCCCAAATAAGGCACCCATTGCACCAATCATTTGCCCACGCGTGTCCGCCGTCATGTCCAAATGTAATGGATGACCATCAACTCGTAGCCCTAATATACAATGCACATCTAAAAGAGTGATCGTCATCTCCCCCCATGGCATATGAAAGCTATTTGTGTCTGGTTGCCATCGCTCAATAAATGCTGAAATAAGCGGCACGTTCACATGTTCAAATGTGCAGGATGGAAGGTGTGATAATCCTGTTCGTCGTATCAGAGCGAACATCCTATCATTGACACTTCCTAGAAAACTTCTTAAAACCTCCTGCCTCGTGTGGATCTTCGGACAACCCCGATCCTGATCAATACAATAAGCAAATGTAATGTATACATATGATTGATTACATATAAAATAATAATTAAGAAATAATGAATATATTAAACTTACCTTTCCTAAACATAAATCTAAAGCTGTGTGACCACCAAAGCTAGGAATCAAATCAGGAATTATTGGACCTCCTGGACATGGCCCAAGCAAGTACCATTCATCCTTTAATTGTATACTCTCTTCATCTTCACTATCGTCACCAGCATCACCAACATCCCTATCATGATGATCTCTATCCTCCTCCTCCTCCTCCTCCTCTTCCTCTTCCTCCTCCTCCTCCTCCTCCTCCTCCTCCTCCTCATCATCATCATCATCATCATCATCATTACGCACATAAGTCGATGACGATGCTCCTCCTCCTCCTCCTCCTCCTCCTCCCATAGCAGGCTGCGCCGGTGAGGTAAGAAAATCTATATATTCTGTAAGATATGGAAAACCTCCTGACTCGGAACCTCCGTACCTGGAACCTCCAACCGTAGAACCTCCATACCCAGCACCTCCAACCCCAGAACCTCGATACCCAGAATCTCCAACCCTAGAACCTCCAACCGCATAACCACCATTCCCAGAACCTCCAACCCCAGAACCTCCATACCCAGAACCTCCAACCCCCAAACCTCCAAACCCCGGACCTCCTGCCCCCAAACCTCCAAACCCCGCAGTACCAACATCAGCCACAAATGATGGATGACCTGCATAGTCTGTAAATGATGGAAATTTATGACCTTGTTGACTAGACGATGGTTCTTCGCGAACTTCTGCATATTCTTGTTGTTTTTATGCTTCTTCCGGTTCTTGTTCTCCAGATTTCTTAGATCGTCGTAATCCTTTGGTAATACTCCTGCCGAAATTTCTCAAACGAGCCATCGACGCAGGTAGCTCAGTACCAGTTCTGTTACGTCGTGCAGAAGCAGTCACATGTCGACCATCGGTTCTATCTACTACATTATCTTGTCTGCGACTCATCTGAATTTCAATAATAAATACATAAAGTCATTTTTAATTATGTATATGAATTGAAGGTAATACGTGATAACATATATATAACCTAATTACATACATGAAATTAATATCATTAATAAATATCAACTCATATTATGATAGCCAAAGAGATCTGTATACCCAACCATATAACTCAAATACAATCTCTTTACATTAATCATCTACTTTATTCATTAAATATATCAACAATATTTGTATTACTTACTAGTAGGAGTTTAGTATAATATAACAACTAAAGTATACTTAATTATGGTATGTCCTCATCTATTTTTTCAATAATCCAACCAGAATTATCCAAATATATTCCATACAAATTAGCTACATAATTAAATATAATTCAAATATAAACATATTTTATCTATTATAAATACATTTAACAAAAATATTAAACAAATCTAACCTATTATCCTATCAATATAATTAAAAACATTCACCAATAATCCCTATCACATAATAATATTTAACATATTTAATGAAAATATAATTAAATCTAATAAACATCTAATCATATATAAATAATACAATAATATAATTAACAACGTATTAACAAATCTATAAACATAATAAACAAATTTAATCAACTTAACCATAATTAAAATCTTTAATTAGCATATATCATTAATATACCTTAATTAATATATACAAATTACACTTCAAAGATATAGCCAATACCCTAGAATAGAGAGATCATTTACCGAATCTATATTTAGTTAAAATATTAGTGCATATTCAATATAATTAATAAACCATAATTAATATATATAATTATATATCCTACAAATAATTAAAACTATAGCATACAGATATAATTTACCAAACCCATATTTCATTACAATATTCGAGTAAAATTAATATTATTAATAAACTATATTCAATATATATAATTTTACATCATAAAAATAACCAAAATCCTATAATAGAAAGACAATTTACTAAAACCTATATTTAATTCAAATATTAGAGTATAATAAATCTAAAAATATATTTTTCTAAAATTAATCAATTAACCATAATCAAAATATATTATTAACATAATTAATAATTAACAAATTATTATTAATAAATATAATTATAATCATTAACATAATACACGCAAACCTATCTTTAGTTAAATTATGACAGCATAATTAATATAATTTAAAAAACCATAATTAATACATTTAATTACAAATCAAATATATAGCCAATACCCTACAATAGAGAGATCATTTACCAAACCTATATTTAATTAAATTATGACAGCATAATTATTATAATTAATAAAACATAATTAATATAAATAATTACATATCCAAAATATAGCCAATACCCTACAATAGAGAGATAATTTATCGAACCTATATTTAGTTAAAATATTAGTGCATAATCAATATAATTAATAAACTATAATTAATATATATAATTATATATCCTACAAATAACCAAAACTATACAATAAAGATATAATTTACCAAATCTATATTGAATTAGAATATTAGAGTACAATTAATATTATTAATAAATTATAATTAATATATATAATTTTACATCCTAAATATAATCAATTAACCATAATCTAAATATATTATTAAATTAAATTAAATTATTATATATAATTAACCCTCACATCGGCAAAAAATTGCCGAAACAAAGCCTTCCCTTCGGTCGATTCTACCGAATCTCATGCCTTACATCGGCAAAATTAGCCGAACTCCCTCCCTCACATTAGCGGAAACCCTAATCTAATTAGCCGAAACTAAGCCAGGAGACCCTCACATCGACAAAAATTGCCGAAACAAAGCCTTCCCTTCGGTCGATTCTACCGAATCTCATGCCTTACATCGGCAAAATTAGCCGAACTCCCTCCCTCCCTTCGGTTGATTTTGCCGAAACTCTCCCCACCCTTCGGTCAGTTTCGCCGAAATCCGCCTCGGATTTCGGTCTAATTTGCCAAAACCTACCAGATCTACTTAATAAAATAAAAAATTTACCATATCTAATAAACAAATTTTTATAATTATACATTATAAATTAAAAATTAAAAATAAAATACGATACTTACCTTCGGATTCTTGAAATTTCTTCTCGGGGAGGGAGACTTTGACTGAATTTTGAGAGAAAAATAGAGAGAAGATAGGGAGAGAGTAAGAAAGAGATGTCGAAAGAGATGGCAGAAGAGAGATGGCAGAGGAGGGTCAAATAATTGCTGCGCACCGACAGGGGTAAAATAGGTATTTACTGCGCAAATATTTTCTGTGCAGTAAATACTTGTTTTCCAAATAACAGGTACGTTCTTTAAATTAAATATCATTTGTGATTGTTACGACTAAACGGCACCCAGAAGCTCCATTTTGAAATAATTCGTCGGTGGCTTCATATAGTTGGGGCCGAAACAGTTTTGCAGCATGGCAATTCAGTATCAAGATAGTGCCACCACAGCCCAACTGTTACCCACACTGGATGTAACCAACTAGTCCAGTATAACAACACAGGACCACAGTAACAATATATCACTTCATGTAAGAGGAAGATATTTCCCACCCGAGCCATTCTGCCCCTCAATTAGCCCGTTCCGCCTCGCTCAGTAACACTGTTGTAATTTTGTTTCAGCATCCTACCGCTATAAGCATGATCCATCGTCGGGATCGTCTCAGGCGTTTAGCATCATGTCTGCAACAAGCCGATGCTTACTACGTAGGGTTCATTTTAACATTGATATCTATTAGTTGGAGGCAGGAGGCTCAATCTTGAGCTACGAATACCTTTGGCGGATAAAATTTTGCGAGGCTCCTATTTTATTTGAAATATGAAAGTAAAACTTTTTATACGTTATGATATTAAAAATCTCAAATAGAGATAATAATATAATATAGATAAAAAGAGTGAATAAAACTTTTATTTTTTTATTGATATGCATGAGTTTTCGATGCACTTCCTACTCCTAAATATAACTCCGATGTCATAATAGAAAGAGGGATTTAATGATATATGAGGTGGTGGAAGAGAGGTATACAAGATTACAATCATAATGAAAAAAAAATGCTACAACCGATAAAAAATAATAGATGTATTGAATCTTGAATTTAATTAAATACATATTTATGAATTGTATAACCATAATAAATAAATAAGATATTTACAATACTTTATCTCTTGAATGCACATCTTTTGATATTTACAATATAATTATTTAATATGTAAATCTCAAAATATTTGTATCACTACTTATAATTGCTAAATATATATAATGATGTAGGAGCACCTAAAAAGCATATCCCTATATTTAAAGGTCTCTCATTCACCAATATTCGATACTCCCCCTTAATAATACACTTTGAGATATGTCCTCGTTAAAACTTTTGTCAGAAAAATCAGGCGGGACAAAACCATGACTGAGAAAAATAGTATAATTTTTTTCCCTTCAACTTAGTATGTCTCATTCATACGCCATACCACATATGATTCTATTTGTATATATGAGTACACTTTTATAGTGCTTACATTTAAAATTTCGTCAGTTATTGGGGATAAAAACCTAGCTTTTGTTCAAAGAGACGTGCCACTAAATTAATTTTTAGATCATATCTTTATGAACACTAACTACTAGTCAATTGGCCTCACACATTCAAATGTAGAAATTCTTACCTGTATAAATGACTCTCATTAAGTGAATACGTTTGATTTTCATATGTCTATTCCAATTTCCAACTCATTCAATCATTTATCAAATAACATTCCATAATGAACCAAAAATAATTCTCAGTTCTCCCTAAATCTTTATCATAATCATCGTATGCCATACAGGCATGACATCATCAATAACCAAAATAAAGCAAATAGGTGATTTTTTTAGAGAAGATAGAAATAACTAGACGTACATTTTATTATAATGTATCGATCACAAATAAATGTCATTGTTATCTTCTTAATATCTCAACTTCTCAAGGGTCTAGCAAGAGTTCTACCATGTGAACCGAAGACACTAAGAAATATAAGAAAGAATTTTCATATGGACTAATGGGATTGACATCTTCATTATGATTATTAAATGACATACTTGCATTTTACCATAACCAGGACTACATTTTAACAAAGCAATAATCACAAATATATATTATAAACAAATTTAACATACAATCTCAACAAGGCATAGCAGTTACGTACATTATTTATCTATGTCATTTTACGTTGTGGCATCCACCTTCCTTGTGTACAAAGTTTTATTCATGTATATAAAACCCTTCTTCATGATTATTCCGCACATAAACATAGAATAAAAATAATCTTACAATGAAGCCACCTCAATTACCTTGAGAAGTTCCCTACACCTTTTCTTAAAAATTATCAATCCAAAATTAAGTTGCTTAGCCACTATGGAGATCAAGACTTCAAAATAATCCACTATTTTATCAAAATTTAAAGTTTCAATTTTTTGGTTATTATTAGTATGGTGCCTTGGAAGTGTGAGAACTAGGGAACCGTTGTTGGGATATTGGAAAGTTTCTTAAGACAATCAAACTGTCATGTTTCTACATAAAATATGGGTATAAAGAAAAACTTAATTAGTATTTTCTGGGTAGCTATATTTCCCACATAATGGATTATTTTGAATCATCAATCTCAATAGAGGCTAAGGGACCTAATGTTTGATTGACCATTTTGAAGAAATGGTGTAGGGAACTTCATATTAAAAGATGGTATCATCATAAGATTATTTATAATCTACATTTAAAATTCCAACAAACACCAAGCTACCTTTACTCAAACCCTTGTAAAATTTCAACAAATCACCAAATGAATACCAGAACATGTAAAGCATGTAAAGTACATAACATAAAAAAAACATGTGTAAATTTCACCAAACAAATGGAAACATAGTGTTCACAAATATTACTACCTTGTCAAACCCCCATCTCCCTAAGTTCATAAAAAAAACTTATTTTGAAGGCCAAAAGTTGATACTAAAGAAATTCAAATGATATATAAACCATTAAACATAACATAAATTGAGGACACACATTTACATTTAGCACTATCAGGGACACATTTACATTTAGTAACACAATAAAAATAAGAAGAATTATTAATAATATCATGAAGTATTTATGGAGAAAGAAGATGAAAATGCATACTCGTTAAGGAACAATGACAAAAAAAGAAGATAAAGAAAGATGGATGAGAATAGTGATACAGGTGAAGAAAGAAAAAATGGTGGAACAAACCCCTAGGTTAGAAGTGAATAATGGAAGAAGAAAAAAATTTCCTAATAAGGCATGAATATTAACAAAAAAAATCTAATAAGGTATAGACAATAGTTTTAATCCAAAACCACCACCTATACCTTTAAAAAAACCCACTATGTTATGAACAACTGTTGTAAATAAAAGCCACCTTCTATACCCTTAAAATTTTGGGAGAAAATATCTACCAAGGTTTAAAATATGATTATTTTATAAAATCCTTGTTTATCCCCAAGGTTATTATGGTCAAACTAAAGACTATGGTTATAATTCCCTAACTTTCATGTATGTTTTCTACTTTTTTCATCTAGTGTGTTATTTTATTGGAGAACTTATAGATGGTTTTACATGTTAAAACAACTATATATGGTGTCTTGTATGTTTATTTTTATAGTAGAATGCACTTCAAATGTATTTGTACCATACTAGCCATTAACTTATTAGAAGTCACTACATGAACTTCTATGAGTTGGAATTTTAGTTAAGACATCTAGATTTCATAATTCCTTAGCCATAATAAATTCAAGTTGTAACTAAGATACATCTAGTAGGCCTAAACATCATCAATTGTACTTTGACTTTCTCTTTAGGTTCATATTTTATATAAGTACTTACTTTATATGACCAATCTTCTTTTCTCTCCCCATAAGATTGAGGACACTAACCTTTCCAACCTTCTTTGTAGCATAATTTCATATCGATGAGGAAGTGCAGATATATGTAAGATACATCCAATTTTTTAAGATAAGCATGTAGTTTATTCTAATTGACCTGGCATAAGGGATAATATGATATGAGATTGGTATATACCAAAATAAAACATTTACATGCATATTGTCATATCACTTTTAGACCTCACTAACAAGTGTCTTTAAATATAATTAAATGCATAATCAATAACTTTACCAAGTCATTTTACTTCCAAATTAAAGCATTGATTGCATTTTTTATATCCCAATTATATGAGAATTCACTTTTATGTTAATGCAAAAATATTAATTGCAAAATATAATATATGACCTTATATGGATGTATCATTATATACCATGTTATCATTTTTTTGGTCCACACATGTCTCCTAGAAATCTATTAAGGGAATAAGAGATTTTGCATTTACTTACATTATAATGGATTAATTGTGAATTTACCAAGAATAATATATTATTCATATGAGATCATGAATTAAAAAAATATTTAGGATTTTAAGTGCAAATTCATGTAAGTATCAATGATGTTACCTATCATTGTTGCATTAATGTGATCTCATTTCTCATATCACAAACAAAATTTTTATGATCTACTAAATTATGATAAGCAAAAAAAATTTCCATTTTGCATATACCAAATGCACACATTGTGCATTTATTTTGAGATTACTTTTAGCTTATCTTTATGATATCAATACCATCACATACTCATATACCATATTAAAATTTCTAGGTAGTTATAATATTGTGTTCAACTGTGATATTTGATCCTTCATTCAAGAAACTCGTTAATTGGTTTTCCATGCCACATATACATTTATTATTGCCAATTATAAGCTCATAAAATACTTTATACTTAAAATATAAAGTACAATGTCATTTCAATTAGATAGATTGATTATCTAGATAATATTCAAGTCTATGAGTTGGGAAGCCTTTAGCCTCTACCACTACATTACTTATATCAAATGGAAAGCTTCATATATAAACCATTAAACTAATAACTTAATGGGTAGCTTTAAGATTCAACCATCAAATTATTGATTGGATAGGAAATTTTAGGCTTCAACCATCAAATGCCTCTATGCTTCAAAATTATAACATAATAGAGATGCTATTGTAAATACTCTAGCCACAATGGTGGTGGAGGATACTTGACTATGATATGTTTTAACGACTAACAATACTGAAGCAAGTGCATAGTCTCATGAATAAGTGACCAATAAATTACGCATGAAGTTATCATACTTCAAGATTAGAAGACATATTTTGAAATACTATAACATTAAAATAAAAAAGGAAAATTACAAGAATTAAAATTGCATTAATAATAAAAGTGTTAAAATAAAATTAGTAATTGGGTCTATAGACCACTAAATAGTTTGATCTTCTAGAATAAAATGCACTTGAGATTTTTAATACCATCTAGTATTCTTGATCAGTATTACATAAGTCTTAATAGAATTTTAACTATTTGATCTCCTTGATGAAATTGTACATAAGATATACAACACATTTCATTTATTTGATCTTTAGGATTAAATTGTGCATAAGATTTTCATGACCATTAAATCATTAGATGAAGCTTCCAACTTTCAACTCAATTGTGTCATATGGTTCTATACTTCAAGTATGTACTTGTAAATGATATAGTTGGTTAGGAGCTCCATACTTCTACCAAAACTTATACAATCATCCATCTATTCTTTAGGTACGTGGAAAAAATTTAGTCACTTTTATTAACCCTTTATTAAGTTTAGATAATGGATTTTTACACTATATTCTCTAATCAACATTAGGTGATGAAATATGTATATAGTGATAGATGACGAGACCTCCAATACATCAATTTTATGTACACAGTGATGGGTGATAAGACCATTATTCCATCACTTTTAAATTTACATAATTTTATTAACATTTTCACTTTATATGACTTTCCATAATCTTCAAGCGATAGAGATCTGCATATGGTTATGGGTGTTGTAGTTGCTAATCAATCACTTTTAATAATTTACTTGATCATATTGGATCCAATTTGGGTCTAATGAAAAAAGAAATGCTTATCCTTCTATCATTATTTATCTCTATCCTCCATCCCACAATTGAAAGGGATGTTATCATACATACAATCAAATTAAAAAATATATAAGAACCCTAACTTACATATAACCAACAATGATATACCGAAATGAAGATATACCTAACATAAAAGAAATTTTTCATAGTCACTAAGGTCCTCTATTTCTTGATTTTATAGGATTAACTTAGAAGAGATTATTAAAAATGAACCAAGCATATGAATCGTAAAATATCATAATGTAGAAATCAATGTATGAAACTATGGGGGATACTTATCCATTATTTTTAATTTTAATCTCATAGCAATACAAATTAATGGATTATCCCATAAAATTAAACAAGTACCCTCAAACAGAGCAAATTTTTGTTCCATATACCATGCTTTAATTATTCCTTTCAAAGTTTCACTTTACTTTGAAAAAAATGAAATGAGGCATAAAAATATATTTGTTATAAGTCTTCATGCTGATAAAGTGTTATGATATTAAGAAAATCAAATAGAGTTAATGAGATAAGATAGATAAGAAGAAAGAAGAAGACTTGTGATTCTCATTGATATGTATATGATGTACGTCCTCCATGTATATATATTACAACTAGGACTTCACAATGATATTAGATGTTATAATACAAGATCACTAAATGAGCATAAAAGGGTTACAAATCAATACTAATGGGGCATAATGAGGTTGATTAATGGGTACACTAGTAGAGGGAATATATAAAAAAAATCTATCTCTCTAATAGGTATTGACAAAAAAATTTATTTAAAATTGTCTTCTTTGAGAATTAAACTCACGGAACTTTGTGATATATGTGATGCTCTTCTAACTCTACAAGCATCATTAATTGTTCATCAATTTAACTTTTTCACACAAACACACATATAATTTTGTCCCTAATTTTTTTTACATAATTTTGCTAGACTCGAGGCTAGCCATGTAAAATTGCAAAAATAAGTCTTTAAAATCCAAACAAAGGACTTCAAATTCTACCATATAAATGGTAGCATAATTTAAAAAACCCATATTGGTCATCGAACTAGTTAGGATAGAGGTTTATAGGTTTATTGGTTGAACTAGTAGTTGGAATTGGTAAAACTAGTGTTTCAATTGGTTTAATTGGTTGAAGTTAAATCTACCCATATTTATATAAAAATATGATTTTAATTTAGTATTGCATATCATGGGTCAAAAAATTACACATATTGTCATAAATACACCCTTACATATTCTTTTTGATGCACTTGGAGAAGAATTTAGTGTAAACCTAGTATTACTAATCTCCACATACATCTTAAAATGCACACCCACAATAGACATTACAAATCAATTAAGTGTATTATTAATGCTAAGCAAATTAGGTAAATAATTGGCTTTAATAGATATTTAAAAGCATAACCTATAGCAATAATATATACATTTGAAACTAAAATCAACGATCATATGGTAGAGATGCCAATTGTTTAAGCCTGTTAGTATATTTGGATTTCATATTTGAAAATAATCTAAACTGATTCTCTATTTTCATATGCCTAAAGACCTAGGGTAAAGAGTAATAGTATGGATTATCATAAAACCCAAACTAAAACAACTTCCATTTATGTGCCCTATAATTGTCACATTCCATTTCCATTTGTTTACAATCTTGGGTAAATAGAATATAAATAACTATAGAATAAGGTTATACTGAAGAAGCCAAATAAAACATACTATTTAAATTTGAAGATAAAATAGAATTAGTTAGAAATGAATTTGAAGTTATGATGAAAAATCATATGGACAACAATGAGAATAGAAGGTAAGACATATAAATGATATTTTAACAAGAAAACATGATAACATGAAAATTCATAAAAACAATACATAACATCCAAAGGTAATAATCTAGAGACAAGTTTCATTACCATGATCTACTATGTTCTCTAAATAATAAATAATAACCACCTTCTTCCTTAATTGAACTCCTAAAACAAAAATTAATAAGGATTAGATAAGAGAATAACATGAGGATTAAATAGAAATGAAAATGGAAGGGAGGATAATAAATCCTTAAGACTTGAAAATGGAGGTTTGAAACAAGCTTGAACTTGATATTAACTCTCTTTTATTTATAACAAACACTAAAGAGTTAAATTTTAAGATTTTAGAAGTTGAAGATAAAGAAAAATGGAGAGAATATAAGGGAAGGGTTGATAAAAATACAATAATCCAAGAGATACTCAACCAAATAACAAGAGGAGAGAGCAAAATAAAAGATATAGGAGAAAGTGGCAGAAATAAGGAGAAGAAGAGAAGAAATAACTAAGGTTAAATATGGAATTAGGGGTAATAAGGTGGATTTGTTCAAAGTTACTTAAGATGTTAGATCTATGATGAAAAATATATATAATTGTTAAGGTATGTAGGGGGATAATTTTTGACACATAAGGCAACCAAACAAGTTACAAGAATCTTAGAGAAGAAAGTAGAAATGTTAACTAACTTAAGATAGTGTAAATAAAGGTAAAATGGTAACTTAGACAAAGGTAGCAAAAATAAAATTGATAACAAAAATCATAGAGGGTGGATCTAGCCACATGGGCTAATATGAGTAGCTTTAACTCATCCTAATCAATAATGAATGGTTTGGATTGATTCACACATGATTAGATGAGAGTTAAAAGAAGATAAGTTAAATTTGATGACTTATTACGTCCAAAACTATATGAATAAATCCAAAAATTATTAAAAATATTTAAATAATGTTTTGAAATCATTTAAAGCTCAATTAAATTAATATTTAATGATTTATAAATTTTCATAAATTTTAGATAGCAAAAAGGGTCATTTTGGAGCTTCAAATACAATTGAAGCACACCAGTATGATAATTTTTTCTGGCAACAAATAGGTTTGATATTTTTCAAAAAAGCCTATGAGAGTAAAAAAAATACAACTAATTCAAATATCCATAATAAAGAAGAGTCTTGAAAGAGCTTAAAGGCCAAAAGTAGCCAACAAATCTCACAGTAGTCAAAATACTGAAAAAGGATAAGAATATGAGAATGAAATTTTTTTAAAATATAACTAGGGTTTCAAATTCCTACAAGGTGTAGTAAAGCATTTAACATAATATAATTTTATTTTCAAGAGATAAGGATCCTAAATGACTCAGAGTTTTTGAAAGGTAGAATATATATTATAATTATGGTGAAACACGACAAGTTATTTTTCTTAGAAAAAGATATGAAAACTATCATAGATAAAACATAAAAGTGAATGTGGTGAAATATTAAGGCAACTATGATGAAACATGAAGTTAATAGTGGTAAAACATAGTGTGACCGTAGCCGGCACGCAATTTAAACCCTCTTGTTGTCAATTGTAGCACTGGTAAATAAGGGTATCGTTCTAGGTCGGGGATTGAGAGAACTTACCTCTATTTAACTAGCTTGAAAATAAAACTAAAACTAAAAATGAAAATCCTAAATAACACAGAATAAACAAATAAGAAAAATATGAATGGGGTTTTATAAAAATAAAAATAATAAAATGAATAAATAAAATAAAATAAACTAATAATGAAAATAATGGAAAACCGTAGATATGAGAAATATGTTAGGGAAATAAAAATCCACCACTAGACTAGGTCGTAATATAATATTTATTTCTAAGTCATCCTTTAATCGTGAGAATGAGATCGACCAAGTTGCACACCAAAAGCAGGTCTATACACCTTAAATTACTTCCCTTAATTAATTAATACGACAAAACGCCAACATTAACCCTATTAAATACTAGCAGTATAGCAGCAACAAGCGGCTCTTATATTTAACTAGATTTAATGCATTAAGTGTAAGTGGAAGGATGTCAATCTAAGTACCCAAACTAGTACAAAAAGCATGTCTAGCTGTATTTCCTTTCCTTGACCCACACATATCGAAATGTTTTACCACTTCGGTTAGTATCACAAAACGATTAGGTGAATTGTTATCTAACCTAGCTGCAATTTATACATATAAATTCTAGTATATTTAGATGGCCACCTAGCAAGCAATTAATCCTACATACTGTCACTTATGAGGTACCAGAACAAGGCATGCACCAAATAAACTATACTTGACAGAATTATACATATAAACGATAGCAATTAACATAGAGTCAAGAAACAATCTCACGAAACAAAGAAAATAAAATTATAATTCAAATCATAATCTAGGGTTTTAATTCATTCCCTAATAATAAATATTCAGCCAGCCATAATTAAAGAATTAATTACACATAAATATATATCTAAAATATAAATTAAAAATAAGAGAAAGAAATAACTGGAATTAATTTTGGATAAAAGATTAAGAATTTATTCAGATAAAAATTAATTTTATCTGAAATAAATTCTATCGGATATTAAATTCTTCCTCTAATTTTTCTTCCTTCGGTGCCTTGATTTCTGTGCGATAATTTCTTTTTCTTTTTCTTTTCCTTCGGTTGACACTGACGGAGGCTGTGCTGCGAACGACCTGTGCTGCCTCGATTTGCGTGCGTCAGCTGTCCTTTGCGCTTCGTCTGTGCGCTGAGTGCTCCTCATTGGCCTCGGTTTCCGTGCTGAAGGCTGCGTTCTCTCCTCTGCGTCGCTCTTCACAGAGCCTCGGAAGGCTCTGCCGCTCCCTCTACCGCATGCCTTTTTTCTCTACCGAGCCTTCGGCCGAGCCTGTGAAGGCTCTGCCTTCTCTCGGCTCTCTGCCGCGTTGCTCCTCCAGCACGGGCCTCTCTCTGCATCCTTCGTCCTTTTATAAATTTTTGTGCCTCCACGTCAGCCCTTGCGGCTGACTCTTCTTTCTCCTGTGCTCCGTGTGGCTCGTTTGGTTTCGTTTCAGTGGCGTTTGGGCCTTCGGCCTTTGGTCGTTGGTCCAAACGTCGACTTTTTTTTCTTTTATTTAAAAATAATAATACCTGCAAAATAAAATTCAATAAATATTAATAAATAATTTTTTTATTCTAAATATACTTAATTTATATCATTTTAGCTCAAATAATAAAATTTATGCAATTTTTACCACTTAAGCATAAAACAATAATTATTCCCCTATATTAGTTAAATAAACTACCAAAAACTAAGATTATAAGGGTATAAAATGTGTCAAAATATGAACTCATCAAAACACAAATACAACAGTGGTGAAACAAAAACATAACAATGATGAAACATATTATGATAATGGTGAAATATGAAGACAGTTATAATAAAACATAATAAATTAGTTTTCTTAGAGAAATCATAACCAACATTGGTGAAATATAAAAACAATGGTGAAACATGAACAAAAACTATATAAAAACATGGATACAATTACAATAAACCATAAGTATGACAATGGTGGAATATAAGTATAAAAATGGTGAAAATAATTTTACCATAAAATATCACAACAATGATGAAACATATAACTATATTATATATAATATATTTTCAAGCAAAAGGTATACTAATATCTGTCTCTAATTGTAGAAAATAAAATTGAGAAATGGAAAGGTATAATTTTTTTAATGGCCCTATATATATATACATGGTGTAATAGGTAATAGCATATACCAATTAGAGCTAGCAAAAGTTGACCTAACCCTATTCAACCTAACCTAATAAATTCATCAACCCGGCCTGATTGAAATCTGACTTGAAACTAACCTAACTCGACTCTGACCCGAATATAAGTGACTTGATCCAACCCCAACTCGACCCATTATCAACCTGATCTACTGTCAACCTAGCTCGTTATTAACCTAACCCATTATCATCCCAACCCACTATTAACCCAACCCTACTTGACAAAACCAAATTTAATATTAACAAATTATGATAATAAAATAAAATAAACATGCCATATTATTTATTTACAACTTTTAAAAATACGTCATTATTTAAATTTTACTTATTTTTCTTACTTTTATTGTGAACTTACTTATTCACTAATGATATTTTAATTTTACCCTTTTTTGCGTAAAAATACAACATTAAAAACTCCTAATAATAATAATAATAATTAATAATACATTATTAATCATATGTTTACGTGAAGTTAAACTTAATTATTGCGTATGAGGTTAATGAGTTAGATTAATT
The DNA here is from genome assembly GCA_039764185.1 of Tamarix austromongolica. NCBI lineage: Eukaryota > Viridiplantae > Streptophyta > Magnoliopsida > Caryophyllales > Tamaricaceae > Tamarix > Tamarix austromongolica. The sequence goes on from CM077808.1 coordinate 88,981,185, forward strand.
TTGGTGGTCAATATTCAATTTAATCTAAATCTAAAGTGATTCGATCTAGTATTAGTTCACCCCAAACACAACCTGACCCATCAAAACCTAAAAGATCTGAATAGTCAAGTAACCCAAACTTTACCTGTCAAATTAACTTAAATAAGAAATCACCTAAATACGAGCTTATTCGACCCAAACCCAACCCGATAGGGATATAAGCAGATTGGGTACATAGTGGTTATGCCCATACCAGAACCATAAGAAAATTTGTACCTATACCCTGAACAAGTATCCACTAACACATCTATATCCATATTCGTTAGATTTATGTTACCTGATAGATAATTCATTTATTTGTTAACGAATACTATCTAGGGCATACATCCATTACTCGACGGATGAACCCATTTAGAGATAAATAAAATGATAATATTAATCTTAATTTACACTATATTTATTTTAAAATTAAGGATGAAAGGTTTATTATATATCTGGTAAATGAGTACGGATATGGATATTGGTATGAGTATGGGTACGGATATCCTATGCTTGTATTCGTACCCAAACTTGATGGATATTTTTTTCTATCATCCATATCCATTTAAATATCTAGCGGATAAAATCTATCGAGTCTTGGATAAAATCCATGCCATTTACATCCTAGACCCAAACTAGCAAGCTAACTTGAAATAATCCGTACCTAACCTGACTCAAAACCTAACTATCTCAACTCAAACCTAACTCTAACAATAAGGAGATCCAAAATGACTCTAACCCGAAATGACCCGATCCTAGAATGATCCGACCGGTTATAATCTAACCCAATGCCGATCCGTCTGACCCGACTGCCACCTATACTACCAATTGAGCAAATGGGTGAGTTTATCCAACATGTGCCGGCCAAGCCACGTAATCTTTATATTATGTTAGCAAACTTTGTCAAAAAAAATAACCTTCTTAATTCTAAAACCTAATATGAGAAAAAAAAAATGTTGACATGAATAGGATTTCGCAAATGAAAATAAGAAGGAAAATATACTAATATTATAGTAAAATATACTAGAAATGCTTATATTATAGGATTTTTAAGTAAAAGGTATACTAATATTGGTCTCTAATTATAAGGAAAAAAATCAGAAATGTATTAGTATATAACACACACACAAGCACGGAATAATAGGTAATAGCATATACCAATTAAGCAAATTGGTCAGTTTATTGAACATGTGCCGGCCAAGCCACATAAACTTTGTGTCGTGTTAGTTAAGTTATCAAAAAATAATCTTGTTAATTCTAGAACCTAATATGAGGATAAAAATGCTGATATAAATAAGATTTTGCAAATAAAAATAATAAGGAAAATGTACTAAAAATGCTGATATTATAGGATTTTTAAGTTAAAGGCATACTAATATTGGTCTTTATTTAAAGGGAAAAAATTCAGAAATGTAATGGTATAATTTTTTTAATAAGCCTACTTAAAGATAAATTAAGAAATATATATGTAATAGCGTATACCAATTGAGTAAATGGGTCAGTTTATCGAACATGTGCCTGTCAAGCCACGTGAACTTTATGTTATGTTAGCAAAATTTGTCAAAAGTTACCTTCTTAATTCTAAAACCTATGCGAGGATAAAAATGCTGATATAAACAGGGTTTTGCAGATGAAAAAAATAACAAAATATACTAATATTATAGCAAAATATACTAAAAATGCTGATAGCATAGGATTTTTAAGTAAAAGGTATGCTAATGTTGGTCTCTAATTATACAGAAAAAATTCAGAAATGTAATGACATAATTTTTTAATGACCCTAATTAAAGATAAATTAAGATATACATACGTATATGTATATAAGAATGGTATAATAGGTAACAACTTATACCAATTGAGCAAATGGGTGAGTTGATCAAACATGTGCCGGCCAAGCCGCATGAACTTTATGTTGGGTTAGTAAAATTTGTCAAACCCCCCCCCCCCCCCCCTTCTTAATTCTAAGCCTAATATGATAACAAAAATACTGATATAAATAGGAATTTACCAATAAAAATAGTAAGGAAAATATACTACGGATGTTTCTGACTACAAACCTTATCTCTATATAATCTATAACATGATACAATATATTTTGCACACTTTAAAACTACCTTTACTTTTTATCACAACTTTAAATAAATAAATATATTATTATTAAAGAACTTATTTTAAATATACCAATATATAATGCTTTATATCATATTTATTTCTTTTCAGATATTAATTAACCAAAAACAGGCTAATCTACAATCTTATTATGTAGCAAATATTTAAAAATAACATATTTATAGCATTATTATATGTTGATTGCCTCTAAAAATGCTAAATAATTCATTTAGTTATTTACCAAAATGCCTGTAAATGGAGTGGGTATGTCGGTCCAATTTCTCCTCTACTACTATTAGGTAATCGATGATGGCGAACCAGAAATAGGGTACTGTGTATCACAAAGTCGTGTCGTACTAAAACATGAGGTTTCCTCGTGATCAGAAAGAGGCATGTCATGGGATGTGAAAATATGTTGAGCCGATTGTACATGTAATTAATTACCTCAAGAGAAAAAGAATACGAAAAACAATTAGAGGAACAAATATGCCTGTAACACAATTTGACATCTCATGCATCCTTTACGGCGACTCTTACATCACAATTCCTTGCCAACGAGGGAATTAAATATGAACGTGCTAGATAGATAGGCTGGTATCTAGTGATTACATTACATGCATGCTAATGCTAGTTAATGAAGCTACGTAGTATACCAGCCCCAGGGAGGGTGAAACGTACTGTGATGGTCTTTTCACTGATCCATATATTGTGGTGACAAACGTGTGGCTGTTGAGGTCGCCAACAATCATCCACTGAATTAGCTATCACCATCTTCCTAATCTACTAAAAACTGCTCCCTTGACTCCTCTTCCCACTGTACGATGGATTATTCGGAGGACCATTATACTTGTTTCGCATTTAATTCATAATTTAGTCGCATATGGAGGGCGACACTTTTAAATGCGTTCCCATTTTCTCCGAATTGGTCATTTCCATAAGGAGAATGTTAGAGCTACCATCTAGAAAAATAGTAGTATATATATAGGTAATAAATTAAAAAAAAATTATAATTTTATTATTGATATTTTCAAAACTTAATTGTGAGGTAATAAGTTAAAAAAATTATCTCGTTCCTTAAATTTTTATTCAGAAAATAACTAATATTATAATTAATATTATGTTAATGATAATTAATACTACAATAATTAATTAATTATAGTATATGTAAATTATTATTTTTCATGATAATTAAAAAAGATTAAAATTATATAATCACAATTAAGTTTTGAAAATATCAATAATAAAATAATAATTTTTTTAACTTATTACCTATATATATAATACTATTTTTTTAGAGGATAGCTCTAACATTTTCCTTTCCATAATTATTATTTTTCCTCTTTCCAATTATATCTGTCATTTTTCGGCTTCAGTCACACAGTCAAATAAAATGTCACATAGTGCATGCGTGCTATGTATGGCCGCATTGCCTTAGTGCATGAAACTAAGGAAGGTGGCTTAATGATAAATTAGAGTTATGGAAATTTTGATTAGTGCCTGAGAGTTCACGTCAAGCAAGACAAGACATCGCATATCTGCTATAATTCCAGGGGCGACAATTCCGCATCGTACGAAGTGCGATCGCTGCATTAGTGTATCTTGCTTACTTATTGTATTATTTGCGGTAAATTTACTAGCATAATACTTCAATTTAGCACCCATACTAGACATTAGATTAATGTAAAGCAGGCCGTGTGATATTTATAGAAAACAAGTGGCATGACATTGCTTTCCAAAATAAACGAAAAAGGTGCAAAATTGGGATATTCGATATTTATCGGTCCTACATAAAACATGTCTCAAACAGGCTAAGCGATTTCCCCTCCCCCGAATTTCGATTATGTCAATGGATTATTTCAATTGTTTAGATATAACTTTATATATTAAAAGTCTTGAGATGGATATGTATAGCTTAAGTAATGATTAAATTAAGTTTTAAACATGAATACTGGGCATTTTGGTATTTGCACATATAGGCTGCAATTTTGGGTGTTATTTGTGTTCTAATATGTTTGTCGTGTATTTAATACCTGGTATACAAAGTTTGAAGAGTTAGATCATTGTATGTTAATGCTTATGGTATTTTTGGTGTTTCTACAATTTTAGAGCGTAATGTTCATTATAAATACAATATGAGATTTTTAATTAATTTTTAGTGCTCTAATATGCTAAGCATTGATTGAGGATACTTTGTAATTAATTTCATGATTTTAGGAGCATGTTTATTATATTATTTTATTTTATGAAATAGTGCCTATTAGGGTTAATTTGATAATTTAATATCTAAATGCTTTTAATTAGATATTTTGGGTCAATGGTTGACTTGGACCATTACTTTGACTTTAAAAAAAGTAATTTGATGTAAATAGTGAATTGTGTGCTCTTGGTTTTTAGATATGAGGTTTTTTGATAAATTTATTATGTGAACATTAACTTTTCCTTGAAGAATGTGTGGGCATGTTTTTTAGTGGTGATTAATAATATATCTTAGATTTTAAGTAATTTAAGTGATGATTGAAGTAAATGGGTTTAAGGATATTTTATGCTAGCTATGGATTATTTAGTGATTTCTGTCTACCTTTAGGAGTTATGCTAACTAGCTATAATATCTCAACCAATGGTTGTCTATAGACCTCCTTCACTAGCCTCGAAATGGCATTCAAAGTAAGGTCATATAGTAAATGCATTCCCTATGATTTCATATAGTGTTGAGTTTTTTTTTATGGTTTAATGGTTAAACAAAAGCATCAAACACAGCTACGAGGTTTGAACTAAGATATAAGGACTCAAAAGTCCACACAACCACCCAAAAAAGATAAAAACCCCGAAGGAAACCAAACTGCAGGGTGATCAAGATCAAATAAAAGCCAACATCGAGTGATCCTACAACTCAGCCTAGGCATTGCAACTGATGTAGAATATCATCGACCCTATAGTCACCAATATGCTAACCGTCTTTTAGCCATAAAGCTACCTTAGTCTTGACCAACATAAAAATCTAGTTCAGGCGAATATTTGCATTATCAAACACCACTTTATTTCGAAACTCCCAAATGGTTCCAACAACTACAAAAAAGGCCACAACCCATATTTTACCTTTTATACATTTCCATCTTACTCCTAGCCAAGCTGTGAAGGCCATATGAGTGTTATCTGGCATTACCCAATTGTATCCCATCCAGCAGCAAATGTCATACCATAGTCTCCCCATGAGCCTGCAATGCATAAATAAATGCGAGACAGTTTCCGCTTCTAATCCACAGAAAGGGCATAACGCATCACTAGTCCTGATGAGATGTAACTTTGCGAGTTTATCCTTTGTGTTTAGCTTTTGTTGAATCACGAACCAGGTCAACAGTTCAATCCTTAGTGGTGCTATACCAATCTAGACTTTTTGACCGTTTTCCCTTGTTTCTGCTTCCCCTACATTTCCTCTGAAATGAGCTTCATAGAAGGATTTGACCGTATACACCCCACTATTGTCATGATCCCATAGAATGTTGTCTCTCTTATGCTTGCTCGGTAAGGTCTGATTTATCAAGTTCATCATATTATGCTCCTGTTCCTCTTCCCATACAAACAGTCTTCTTCTCCAAATAATACTCCAGTTCCATAACGCTCCATCCCATACCCCCATGTTTGCCACTTTTTCGTTTTGCTGACAGGAAACTAAGTAAAGCCTTGGGAACCTTTCACGCAATTTGCCATGACCCGCCCAATTGTTATGCTAGAAACTAATCTTTTCCCCATCCCCTAATCTTATCTTGATGCCCTCCACAAGAAGCTTGCTATCACGACCTCGATTAACGATTCCCCACAAGTAGTCTTGCCTTTGTCAATCCCCAAGACTTCTATGATTCCTTTTTGATCCTTTGGATACACCGCCTCGATAACTTGTTTCCATAAGGCTCCGTCATTGGTGAAGAAACGCCACCACCATTTAAAAAGTAAAGCATTATTCTTGATTGCCAAATCGCCAACACCAAGCCCGTCCATAACTGTAGGGTACCTTTGGTGGTTTGCGCTGGCCATAATTGTAGTGCTACACTTTACTATGTCAGTCACAACCATAGTGCTACAGGTCACTATGGTGGCCATAGCCGCAGTGCTATAGTTCACCATGTTTATATGGGTTCTTTGGTTACCATGCCCTAGGTGTGAGTAATATTAAGTAAATTAGAATATCATGTGAAATATTTGTGGTCTAGTTAGATAAGTGAATAATGACATTTGATATAAGAAAATGATTAATTATGTGAATGAATGATGTGATAAAGTAAAAGGAGAATAGAATGACTAGTTGGCATCGCATGCATCTGTATTCTATTATTTCAGGTGTTTCATATCATTTCTGAGTATTTCATATTTTTATAAGTGTTTATGTGATTATAAGTGTTTTATATAACTAGTAAAGAATAATATGAATAGTAATACACAATTATGAATAGTGTAAATAGTTGTTTTCAAGTGAATTTAACCATGATTCTTTTGATAGCATGTTTTCTAGTACTCTTCAACTTGAGCATTGCCCTACATACCTTATGTGTTTGTATGCCACCACTTTAGTGGATTATGTTTACTTAGTACATTTTTCTCAAGGTGTTTATGTATAGGAATTAGTGAGAAATTTGGCGTTAGGACATAAACTATGAGTTTAATATGGGGTGGGTAATAAAGTAGGTTTATCTCATTATTGTTTTCCTTGTATCAAAGTCTAAATTGGTTTATGTATATAAGTATCTCCTTTTGTTACTTGCTTCTATTTTGTTAAACTTATTATTTCTTTCATCATTATTTTTTAATCTTATATTTATTTGGATTTGGATACTTATCATAAATGATCATAGAGTATGAGACTATTTTTACCCGGACATCCAGCACATATTGGGTATTGATAGTGATTTATTTGCACTGGATGTGTCAGTAACACCTTATTTTCTTATTTAGCTTTAGTAAAACCATTTTTAAATGAAAATATTATTTAGTAAAAATAAGGGTGTTACAAATTGGTATCAAATATTTAGTTTTAAAAGTTTAAACATTTTACCTTCCTCTCTTTAGATTTTACATAAGTGTTTAGGTGTTTTTCAACCTAGATTAGCTGTGACTCAATCTTTTAGGCTCAAGAACTCATAAAGTCCAAACAATAATACTAGTTCTAACCCTTCAAATCATAGAATAAATCAACACACAAGTTACACTGCAATGAACCCCCAAAAAGTCATACCGCATACATGACTTTCAATCTCACCAACACCATTATACTCATTTCAAAGAAATGTAACCAAAACATTTACACTCAAAATCAAAATTGTTTTCAAGAAAAATTTAAAGGGTCTCAACAAGTAAAGTCAACTTAATGCAACTTTATGCTAAACTATAACACCCAAAAATTTACTATTTTTTTTAAGAATGGAAGTAATTAAATTAAAAACTTGTGAACTCTAGGGATGTTATGGCTACACTTAGTACCAGACCGGTTCACTCCGACCATTCTAGTACCAAGTACTAAGGCTAAAAGAAAAATAATATTCAATTACAAATAAAAACAATCTAGACTTTAAATAAGCGTTAAACGGTTGTAAAATATAAATCAGAGTATGTGTAAAGAATTATAATTCATATCCAAAAGAGAAATAAGCTTACAACCGATAAAAGGTTCGTCTAAAATACTCAATAAAAAGTAATAAATCATAAAAGGGTAAAACCCATACAAAAGAAATAACAGAAGGAAATAAAATCACATGAAGAGTACATCCGGCCACACCACTCTTGAACTTGGAGCCAAATACATGATCAACACTCAGCCCCACCTGATGCTTCGCCCACTTGCACAAAGTCAGAAGGGCCTTCTACTAGTGGGAATGAGTAGCAACTATAAAAAGGGTAATCTAAAATACCCCAAAACCCTAATTTAGGGAATCATGGCCAAATAAGAAAT